>CM034147.1:262658137-263138137 GCA_019776745.2 Taxus chinensis | reverse complement strand
GTATATTTTTACCCATATGAAGAGTGAGCTTTTTAGTTACAAAAACATCCCAAAGATCTACCCAGTGTAAAATGGTCATGCTGGATGTAAAAACATCTCAAATCTCTGCCATAGTGTGAGGAAGATAATTATCGCATGAAACATGTCTAAACTCCACCATAGTCTAAATATCATTTTTCTTTCTCTCTCTCCCTCTCTTTGAAAATTGGAAATGTAAAATAAGTATAAAATTATGTTAAATTGCTATTCTTCTCTCTCAAAAAAATTAAATAAAAAATTCTCTCTAAATTTTTTAAATGTATCCAGATTATGAAAATGTTGAGTTTCTTTCCTTACTCTTTGAATGTTTCAAATGAATTGTGGAAATTTTCAAAGAAGAACTTATCCCCTTGTGTCTCTTAACCCTTGAAAAGTGCAATGTATGATTTTGAGGTTTGTTAGAAAGTTTAAACCCATGCCATCTTCAATTTGACCCATGCTATTTACACGTTTATGTAGGAAATCCTAATGATTGTATTTGTCAAGGAATTGTATTTTTCTTTTAAGTGTAATATTATAAAATTCAATCTTGTAGAATTAAAGTTGAAATTTTAGATGTGTAGAATCAAATTTGTAAAATTAAACTTGTTTATTTTCATCAAAATTTGTCATAGTGCTTAAAAAATGAACCAAATCAAAGTTTCAAAATTTCCAATAAATTTTGCAACATGCAAATTTCTCTCTAAGTTATGGTTACCGATTTGGTCTTCGCTTTGTTTCGTTGAATTTCATAGATTCAAAGAAAGTTTGCAATCTTCGTGCAAATTACATTTGGAACTTTGAATCTTTATATGGTCTTATACCCATTTGTAAATTTTAGACTTTAATTATTTTTGAGCAATTTACAATTTAGTTGAAATTTATCTTAGAGCTTAGAAACCTAAAATACACTTTCCCCTAAATGTATTTTAGAATTTTAGACTTCCCAATCTAATTCATACCTTAGTTGCAAATTGATCCTAAAGTGTTGGGGTTAGCACAAGGTTGTACAGATAATATATCATATCTAAGCATACATGCAATAAAAACGGATATTATACCAGAAGAAATATACAAAACAAGATATATAAATCAACACCAGATTTAATGTGGTTCAACCAGTGTGGGCTATATCCACCAAGCAACAAGCCAATCTATTATCCAAATCTTTCAGAATATATACAATGAATATTTACAATCTTCCACACCTCTCAGATGTATAATACTTTCTTTCTCTCAAGCTTCTCCTTCCTCTCTTAGAATTCTCTCTCTCATAATTATTCTCACAATAATAATCAATTCTTACAATCCTCTTACTTCTAAATCCTAGATTTTATGCTTATATAGGCATATACAAACTTATGACACTTAGCCATGCAATTACAATCAATAGATCTGCTTTAATGCTAAATTTAGATGTAATTCCTGAGAGTTAAATAAAACACTCCCGCATAGGTAACCAACTCTGGTTAGCCCTAACCGATGTCGGTTCCTCCTTTCTTAACTGATGTCGATCCCTCCATAACCGATGCCACTTACTGTGCTTTCCTGCAAGTTTAATATAACATACTAATATGAAGTGATTGAGCTCCAAAACTCAACAATCTCCCACTTGGAGATAAATTATTGCATTATACTTGTATAACGTCATTCTTGGATGATTTCTTTTACTTTGTTTCTTCCTCAAGTCTCAAACTCGAAGATTGATAGAAGTGGATTGCATCTCCAACTTCTCTTTTTCTAATGACTTCATTAGCATATCCACAGGGTTTTCACTCATATGAATCTTCTCTAGTTTCAGCTTCCCATCCTCCAATCCCTGCCGTATGAAGTGATACCTTAATTAAATGTGTTTCATTCTAGAATGAAACGTTGAGTTCTTTGCCAAATGAATTACACTCTGACTGTCATTGAATAATTTGCAATCATCTTGCTCCTTTTCCAAATCTTCTATGAATCTGCTCATCCATGTCATCTTTTTACTAGCCTCTGTAGCTGCAACATACTCTGCCTATGTAGTAGAGAAAGCTGCCACCTTTTGCAATCTTGAAATCTAGCTAACTGTCATCCCATCTACTATGAAAATATATTCAGTAGTGATCTTTCTACCATCTATATCTCCAACCATATCCGAATCAACATAACCACATAAAGAAATATCCGAACCTCTATAGCATAATTGCATGTTAGATGTCCCTCTCAAATACCTAAGAATCCATTAGACTACTTTCCAATGCTCTTTACCTGGATTGGCCATAAATCTATTCACAACTCCCACTTCTTGTGCTATGTTTGTTTTGGTACAAACCATAACATACATGAGACTCCCAACTGCTGAAGCATATGGTACTCATGTCATTTATTTGACCTCCTCATGTGATGAAGGAAACTGATATTTTCTCAATTTTAAGTATCCAGCCATAGGTGTACTCATCGGTTTTGAATCTCACATGTTAAACCTTTCCAACACTTTATTGATATAGGTCTCCTGAGACAAATACAATTTCTTGTTCTTCATGTCTCTGTGTATTTGCATGCCAAGGATTATGTTTGCAAATCCTAAATCCTTCAAATAAAATATGTGAGATAGCTTTCCCTTAAGCTCACATATTTCTTACATACTAGATCCTGCAATAAGTATATCATCCACATACAGTAACAAAATAATATAGCTCTCATTTTCAAGCTTCTTGAAATAAACACAATAGTCAAATTCACATCTCAAATAACCATGCTCATGCATGAAACTATCAAACCTCATGTACCATTGACTTGGAGCTTGCTTGAGCCCATATAAACTCTTTTTCAGCATGCACACTAATTTTTCCTTACCTTTGACTTCATACTCAAGCGGTTGCTGCATATAAATATCTTCATCCAAATCACCATCAAGGAAAGTCATCTTCACATCCAGTTGCTCTAAATGCAAATCATGTATTACAACCAAACTCAATACAGTACATATGGAAATCATTTTAACAATAGGAAAAAATATTTTGCCAAAGTCAATACATGTTTTCTGTGCAAATCCCTTTACTACAAACCTTGCCTTGTATCTTTTCTGTCCACCCTCTTTTTCCTTGATCCTATAAACCCACTTATTCTGAAATGTCATCTTACATGCTAGAAATTTAAGAAAATCCCAAGTTTGGTTTAGTTCCAAGGATTCCATCTTCTCATCCATGCCATGCTCTCATTACACGTGAGTCTTATCTTGCATTGCTTCATCAAAACATTTTGGTTCACCATTATCAATCAATAATAAGTAAGATAAAGAAGGTATAAATATTTCTCGATGTTTACTTACCCTTTGTGACCTTATCATAGAAGTTTGGGGTACCAGATGATCATTCTGGACCTCTTGGACATTTTTTTTCAATTCTAATAGTGACCAACGCTGGTCACCTATAACCGACATCAGTTATGCTAACCGATGTCAGTTTGGCTCTTTTGTAACCGATACCAGTTCAGTTGACTGATGTTAGTCAGTGGTCAACGGACACTGGTTGATGTGTAACTCTTTCAGAATTATTTTTAAATATGAGAGTTCATTTTCATTCACAAACTTCTCAACCAGTTCATCATTGGGTACCAAAATTTGATCCTTATACATTATCTTTTCATTCCATTCAATCTCACGATTCCTAATAATTTTAGAATTATTTAAATCCCAAAAATGGAATCTGAAATCACCAGATCCATAACCAATAAATATGCATCTCTTGGATTTTACATCCAAGTTTTTCCTATTTTCCTTATCAATATGCAGAAAAACTTCTGAACCAATAAATTTAAGAAAATAAATATCTACATCTTTTCTAGTCTAAGCTTCCTCTGGTATTCCTCCATCTAATGAACTTAAAGGCCCACAGTTAATCAAATAAATCGTTGTATCACCTGCGTCTGCCCAAAACTACAAAGGAAATCCAACATGTATCTTCATACTTCTAGCACGTTCCATGATTGTCCTATTCATTCTTTCTGCAACACCATTCTCTTGTGGTGTTCTTGAAACCATCATTTCTCTACGTATTTCATTCACTGAATAATAATCATTGAAATCCTTGTTACAATATTCACCACCATTGTTAGATGTAAGACACTTTAACTTTGAATTTGATTCATTCTCAACAAGGGTTTTCCACATCTTAAAAGTCTCAAAAATGTTAGATTTATGTTTAATACAATAAACCCATACCTTTTTTAGAACATCATCAATGAAAGTAACATAATACTGATATCCTCCATGAAAAGCTATATGGGCTGGGTCCCCGCACATATGAGTGTACAAACTCCAATTTTTTGTTCCTTAGTTGCTCCAACTTTGAGAAATCTCACTCTGTTTTGCTTTCTAAAGATACAATGCTAAGAGAAATCAAGATCTAAATTTTTCAAATATGATAACTTACCCTTAGTCTTTAAAATTTGCATTCTTTTTTGACTCATATGGCCCAACCGATTATGCCACATGCATGCATCTGAATCTAAAGTAGATAACACATAAAATGATTCAATAACACAGATAGATAAGTATAACTTTACTACCTTCTTACCTCTTGCTACAACAAAAACACCCTTGAAGGCTTTCCAAGAGTCTGCTATGATCATAACCATGCAACCAACTTCACCTAGTTGCCATGCAGAAGTAAGATTCCTCTTGAGGCTTGGTACATGCCTCACATCTTTCAATACCCATGCATTTCAATTTTGCAATTTTAGATTAAATTCCCCTTTACAGTAATACTACAAAGTTCATCATCACCCAAATAAACATGTCTAAAATTTCTCTAGACATAATTTATGAAATAACCTTTATTAGGGGTTGTATGGAAAGAAGCTCCCGAATAAAAAACCCATAATTCTATTCTATTATCCAAAGGAAGAATAAGAGCATATTAAATTACCTCTGATGCAATATTTTCCTCCTTATTTGACTCTTTACCTTTGTCTAGGTGTTGGTTCTTTTTATCCTTTGACCAACAATTTTTCTTTACATGTCCTTTCTTTCCAAATTTCCAAGAGGTAATTCCCTTACCTCTGGATTTAGATCTGTCATCGCTTGACTTTGATTTCCCATTATTTTTACTCTTAAATTTTTTCTTTTACCTACCTCTAATTTCTACATTAAAAGCATTCCCAAATGATGGTTGCTCTATAATTTTCCCTGCAAATTTCTTCATTCAAGATTATACTGACCACATCATCAAACTTCAAAATATTATTAGTAGATGTTGTATTACTAACAACCATTACCAAGTTATCCCAACTATCAAGAAAAGTGTTTTCACTTCATCATCAAATAGAATATCAACCAATTTTAACTGATTTACAAGAGATCAGAAATCATTTAAATGACTAGATGCATATCCACCTTCATGCATCTTAGAACTAAATAGTTTCTTCATCAAATAATTTTTTTGAAGCACTAGGTTTTCATATTAATTAGCAAGAGCTTTTATTAACTCTACCATAGAATTCACTTCTGTAATATTGGAAGTCACAGATGCTTCCAGGCTTAATCTTATATATTCCAAAGCCTTTCTGTCAAGAATATTCCATTCTTTATTAGTCATCTTCGTAGGTCTAGAATTTTCATCCAACGGTAAGTACAAATCTCTTTGATACAGATAATTCTCAATCTGCACTTCCATAATTGATAATTTCGGCCGTCAAACTTCTCTACCTTGTATTTATTTTCTTCTACCATTTCTGTAGCTCCCACTCAATCAAAAACCCCTATGTGAGTAAATCTGTCGACACATAAAACCCTAAAAAAAGCTTTGATACCAGTTGTTGGGGTTAACACAAGGTTGTACAGATAATATATCAGATCTAAACATACATGCAATAAAAGTATATATTCTACCAGAAGAAATATGCAAAACAAGAGATATAAATCAACACCAGATTTAACGTGGTTCACCCTGTGTGGGCTACATCCACTAAAAAACAAGCCAATCTATTATCCAAAGCTTTCAGAAGATATACAATGAAGATTTACAATCTTCCACACCTCTAGATGTAAAATACTTTCTTTCTCTCAAGCTTCTCCTTCCTCTCCAAGAATTCTCTCTCTCACAATTATTCTCACAATAATAATCAATTCTTACAATCCTCTTACTTCTAAACCCTAGCTTTTATGCTTATATAAGCATATACAGAATTATGGCACTTAACCATGAAATTACAATCAATAGATATGATTTAATGCTAAAATTAGATATAATTCTTGAGAGTTAAATAAAACACTCCCGCACAGGTAACCGATGCCGGTTAGCCCTAACCGATGTTGATTCATCCTTTCTTGATTGATGTCGGTCATAGGTGACTGATTCCAGTCCCTCCATAACTGATGTCAGTTACTGTGATTTCCTACAAGTTTAATATATCATGCTAATATGAAGTAATTGAGCTCCACAACTCAACATAAAGTTATGAAACCTGATTTTCTTTAACCCTTTGTTAATCGTACTTTTAAATTGTGTAAAAAATCTAAAACTATGATTCATTTTTCGATTGTAATTTTAGGGGTTTGATGAACATTTTAAATTTGCATGCAAATTACATCTCAAACTCTGAAACATGAAATGGTCTTGTCTTAGTGTAATATATACTTCAAGAATTTCGTGCACATTTGCATAAGCCATGCAAAATGTTTTCCAACCTCTTGATCCCGAATTAGTATTGATATAGGTTTTGGAACTCTGATGCACTTTTATAATTTGAGTGTATGTCAACCTGTCGAAACCCTTATGTATTTTTACAATTTGATTGCAAGATGCACATTGACCTCCGAAACCTACAAGGTAATCACCTAGTGTTCATAATAATTGAAAGTGTAAATGCAGAAGAAAGTATCACCTAATTATTGTCAAAACTTTATGATGTGAAGGCACTCACAAGTTCTACCTAAGTCCAAGTAGACTTTTTAAGTTCACACACACTTCAAAAAATTGCCAAGGTAAGGAGTATGTATTTAGAACATATAAACGACACGAGAACCCCACTTGAGTGAATAAGGTAAAATGTCCAAATTTTTCTTTTTCTTTATTCTAACATGCGAAAGCAGTCCTGAAATCCATCATAGTGGTTGTCAAGGAATCTAAGTGCGGAGGGAACCCAAATTTAACCTAAGTCCATATCAAGCTTTTTAAGTTTGAAAAAATTATGAGTTCTATTGTAGTGTGCACCAAAGATTTTTAATTTCTAGAGAAACTTGTTTTCCTACCAAGTTATGTGGTAGTTCTTCAATGTGCATGAGAAATCCAAAATCCCAACATGGTCTCTGCTAAAAAATTTAATTGCAGAAGCAAGTCAAAACTCTTTCCAATTGTATTACAAAATGTTGAAGGTGTTTGAATAAAATATTTGTATGGGTTTCCTATAAGGAAATTACCTCATTTATGTATGAGATTTTTGCTATAAAATAATGTATAGTATGGTAAAAATTGAGAAGGAAACTTACAAATATGCCTATATCTTATATTGAGCACTACAATTATCAAGCAATTTCATAAATTGTAAATGTATGTATAAGAATCATTTAAATGGGTAGTTAAACTTGCATTAAATGTAGTTTTAATGTGGAAAATTTTCAATATATTATAATGAAAATGAATACTAGAACTATGGTAATGAAGTTAATTTACTAAATTTGATTAATTTGTTATTTTTCCCTCTTGGTTGAGCATGTTTAATTTAAATGAACCTTGAACATTGTACAAAATGACTTATGGTAATATTAAAACAAGTAAAAAATTGGATATACATGGGTGAAATGAATTATTGTAATATATCAAGTTGATAATCAGATAACCGTGTATAATGGGACTTAATAATAAGGTTAACTACCCTTTTTGTGTTGCCTTAGAGTTTTATGTATATGTTAGACTCTGTTATGAATTGTTGATTGGAGTGGTCATTGACCTGGAGTTAACTATCGTATGTATGCAATCACTTGTCTGCTAGAATGGTAAAGACTTTGACAAGATGTATATGAGTTAGGATTTGGTTATTACTTTCCATTTGTATATGAAATCATCCCCTTACCATCTCTTCCCTAGTTATATAAATGTTGTATTTTTATTGCTCCATTGAGCATGTGCTAATTTAAATGAGTGTTGCGTTCCTTGCATTGTACCCAATGTGGGGGCATAAAAATATTAATTCATGTATGAGGATGATATGTAGAACTGAGAAGTCATTTGAGAAAAATTGGATTAATAAAATGGATGGATGAAGAGGCGATGTTTCATGTTTTGGTGTTTTGTTTCACTTGGAGGAACCAAGAGAGTGCACAATTTGCCTTTGTTGTAGGTAAATGGGTACAATCATCCTTAAATGAATAATATTTTGGGAGATAAAATGAAATTTATAGTGCTGTGTTGATCCACCAAGAGGAACCAAGGGCCCAATATGCCTCCTTCGTTGGAGAGAAAAGTGTGTTATTTGTGGAGTCTCTCCCCTCTTTACAAGTCTTAGTAATAAACTTGGTTTTGCATTTTATATTTGGAGCAATGTCCTCCCTATGTTGTTATAACTAAATGTGGGTAAGTTTCATGCATTTATATAAATAGGAAAACAATGATTTGTATTTTTTATCTTTCATTGCACATTAATTGTCATAGGAGTAATTTACTTGTGGATGTATGTATTGAACTGTATTGTCTATCATATAAATGTATCCTAGTTTTGGTTTTGATTTTTGGTTAGTGAGATTTTGGGAATTAAACTATGATATCGTATGCAAGGTTCAAACTTTGGAACCTCTTCGAGAAACTTCTGACTTGGAAATTGAGTATGAGATGGTGGAATAATTGTGAGAGTTGTGTTATGATGTCAACAAACTTGTACTGTGATATTGTAGATCTTAAAAAATTAGCCACCCCGTACTATCTCCTAATCAAGAAATTAAATAATGAAATATTATTTCATGTTACTTTTTAATAACAACTTTCAATCACAAAGTATTTCCGTCAACTATCTCAAAAAAAATGTTAAGATGTTAGTTTCTATAATGTGTCACCCACTTTAAAAAATGTAAATTAACTTCCCAAATAAATAAAAATTGAAATTAAAAACCAAAATTAGAAACAAAGTACCCATATCAGATGCACAAAAAAATCCTAGAGCCAATACAACTTTGTATATTCACATGTATGTTTTAACATTTGTTGGTTGTTTTCATTTTCTTTGATGAAAAATTTGATTTTGGCAATACCAAGTTTTTTAATTTTTTGGTTTAATGTGGATTCCCGCAATGAGAGATCGATCAATATTATTTTTATCCTAGGTATATCTCATTGTTCAATTATTTTTCTAGTGTGTTGTCCTGTCAATTTTTTTATTTTAAAAAACCCTAAATTCCATATTATGTTTGCTGTTCATATGATAAAAGCATAACAAAAGCATTTTAAATATGTTTTTCAGTGTCCTCATTCAAACATAAAAAAAATCTCATTATGTTCGACTATTGTCCTATCATACACAATAGAGCTTTGTCATTGTGTTTGCCAATTGTCTACTATAAAAACAAAAAAAAGTTGTTCTTCAATTCTCACCCAATTCAATTTATCACCATTTTAATAAATTATAAATTTTTATAGATTTAATTAAATCTGGCACCTGATTGATCCAATATATTATTCTATTGAGGTTGTTTTCTTTAGCTTCATATTCCTTTTTAATCATTTATTCTGGATATGGAAAAGAAGTTTGGGTCTCAATACTGAGGGATTACCTGGAATAACTATTTTTTGTGGAAGACATAAGGCCTAGTGACTTTTCAAATTTAGATTTTACTTTTATTGTTAGGAATATATGATTTTTTTGTATTTTGTGGAATATATTGTGGTGCAGTGACAATAAAATTTGCCCCATGGTGGGCGCTAAAAATTGTTGGCAAAATAATTTGTTGTGAAGACAAATTAGTTGATTTTCACCAACTCTCTGGGACTAGGTCCCTCTCCTTGAATGGGAAGCTCCATTATTGTGTGTAAATGAAATCAAATCTCAATAGTTGGTCAGGAGGTCAGGGATCCAACAGGCACACTCCACTGCACCTATGACAAAATCTTACAATTTTGTGCAAGGGATGAATTTGCAAGGAAGGTGAAGTATGGTAGTGGGAATTTAGAGAGGGGGATTAATATTACAAGTAAAATTATTCATATTCTTACAATTATTAATAAGGATTATCAACACACATAATTAGGAAGAACAAAAACTCTGTTAATTATACCAAGACAAGATGAAAACATGAACATAAAATTTCATTTATTCACTCATTCAGAAAAGTTGAAACACCCTTCTTGATTGACATTTTAACAAATATGTAATATGAGAAAGAGAGAGGAACATGTAGGAAGGAAAATGGAAGGAAAATGCTATCTTTTTGCTTATTCTTGGTAGCTATTTACTCATGAACATAGAAAATTGACAACCCCTTGGAATGAGGAAGTCATTACAATATATGGATTTCGAAAAGACTCTTCACCTACCCCCACATGCATTTTCACTTGTCCTTACAACTTGTGACTCCTGACATTCCTAGGAAATAAATTAAGTCCCCTTTTATTGATTGAGGGAAACTTATTACAATTTTAAATTATAGTCACATTAATGAATAAGATGAAAGTGAAAAGTGCAACCTCCCAATGAAGAATTAGAAATTTCTTTAGGAGAGATCCCAATGCCTTTGAATTATTTGATGTATTGTGTTGCTGCAAGTGCAACTTCCTCGGCTTATGGGATGTGAAAAAAACTCAAGGACTTGATCTATTTTTCAGAGAGAGAGAGAGAGAGAGAGAGAGAGAGAGAGAGAGAGAGAGAGAGTTGATGTTCTTACATTCCATGAACCAAGATCGATGATCCCTTACAATATTTGATATGACTGCCCTTATCTCATCTAGGGACTATGTGTCTTCGTTGAATGAAAACAGATCTCCGACCTCTTTCTTGAAAATATATTCAAATGGCTTGAACATATGCCCCACCAAAGTGTTCTCACCAACTGCTAGCACTCCAAGATTTTGTATCTCATTATTAGCATCCCCTTGCATTTTTGAAATGTGTTCACCATATGAATCTAGTTCAAAAAGAGCATAGTTTATCATTTAAGGTTGACAGAAGAGATGAGTGGGGAATCCTTCTAATTAAGGTTGACAGATGATGAGGGGGAGAGGGGAGCATTTGAGTGAGCTAGATTGGTATGGTCGACATATCAACTTGTTACAGGAGAGGGATATTACTTAGAGTATGTATCAGCAATGTGAGATGTAGGAGGGAGATCACAAACATTTGGGGAGGATCTAGAATCCATGTTTTTTTGGTATGGGGTCGACCATACACAGTAGAGCAATACTGGATGGATCAGGTGGTACAGAAATTGAGGATAGTATAGGGCATACCAGTAGGCCACCATCTATTTTCTTGGACTACACGTCAGATAGGTGTCTGGGGTGTGGTGATTTTGGAGGCAGTAGCCAGAGCAATTTTAGACAAGGCACCGGTGATTGCATGGGTGACATTGCCAATTGTAGAGGACCTAGGGGTAGTGTAGGGGTATGCAGAGTGGTGGGAAAAGATTAGACTAGTACAGTTGACATGGCCTTGAGGGGGTACGAGGTTTGTTCATGGTCGGCAACATGTATACATGGGGTTACCTTAGGCACACGCATTAGTGGTTCATCAACCACAACCATAAGGATAGGAGGAGGAGGAGGAGGTACAGAGGGCACCACCTATTATTATTTTGGGTGGTCCACCATTACAGTAGCCAGTGGTGCAGTCTCTAGTGCAGATCCCAGAGAGGAAGGATATAGATGTGATGGAGGTAGATCATACATCGGTGCTACTACAAATAGTGCTTCCATCACAGACACATTTAGTAGATCCGTCGGGTGGGAGTGGATCAGGAGTAGGGGGGATAGATGGGTCAGGTGATGGAGGAGTAGGAGGAGATAGAGGAGTAGGAGGATCAGCTCCAGAAGGTTCTGAGTTATACGCACGTATAGATATGTTAGAGAGGGAGGTACAGGCACAAGCAGTGGAGATATCTTTCCTATGGGCTAGGAATGTAGTGTGGATGAGATATATTCATGGCTTTATAGTGGTCTTGAGACAAAGGGGGGGAGAGATTGCATCGCTACAATTGGAGGTATCTTAGATGGATCAGGAGAAGGACCGTATTATATGGTGTCATGATAGATATTATGTAGATCGAGAGGTGTATAGGGAGAGATATGGTATGTTGGATGGAGGAGTGGGGGTTAGTTGGGACACAAGAGTGGATCCCAAGGTTGTAGGGGCAGGAGCAGCACCAAGCACCTCACAGAGATTCAAGCTAGATGGGCCCTCATGGGATAATGTCTTTACATCAGCATCAAGCCTTGATGCCTGAGATGCGGTATTATGAGGACATTGTGATACATGAGTGGCCTGATTATGTATGTTATGTGGATTATGTGGCCAGACAGAGGACAGGTCAAGGGTATGGACAAAGATTGGGTCGGAGGTCAAGTCGATCCACAGCTTCTTAGGAGCATAGCTATTGTATGACAGCCTCCTCTATTGGGAGATGATACTTGTAGTTCGGCACTTTGATGAGTGCCAGTATATCATATCGTATGTATTTTTTGTTGATGACCAGAGTATTTGACATATGTATAATTGATTGATTATTTTGATGTACAAGATGATCATATTATTGATGTATATATGGCCATGAATGCTCATAGTTGATGACTAGGATGGTCGTGTTGGTGATGTGTACATGGATGATGTGTGATGTGTGTGTACCAGTGTTGGATGTGTGTAGTTATGTACATGATGTGGAGATTAGCGTGTGTGTTGTGGATGGTTGACGATGTTGATGATGTTTTCATTATGTGACAGGGTATTTGATGATATAGTTTATTGTGATGTATCTTGATTTGTGTTATGATGTAGATGCCAATTGATTATGATGATGGATTAGTTGATGGAATTTGATTATTTTATGGTGGATAATTATAGATCATGTTTTTTTTATGATTAAATTATTTGATGTATGGATTAGATTATATACGATGAGATGATGTGATTTATTATGGTGTTGACGATGTGGTGTGATGATGATTAGTGATGTTTTTTTATTATGGTTTGGATAATGTTTAATGTTTTAGTGATTATCATGATGAGTGTGTTATGTGATAATGAAATAGTGTTTAGATGATTTGGTTCATGATGGGTTTGATGAGAATATTTTCTTTATTGTGGATGATGTATAAATGTGATAATTTGTACTTAAAATGTTGATTTTTTATATGTGTATAGATGTGATGAAATTTTATTCTGTTGTGGTTAATCATAGTGATGATGATGTGGTTTGATGATGGATGGTATTAATTTGTAATGAATATTATTATTATGATTCGTTACGATGATGGATAAGATGTGAATGAGGATCATAATGATTTTTTCATTTTTATGGTGATGGTATTTGGAAGGTTTATGTAGGATGTGATGTGTTAGATTGTTGGCTCATATTAGATGTTGGTATGCGTAGTCCTTAGGATTAATGAGTTAGTGGATTTAGTATGGATTATGGATTATGGATTATGGATGAGATAGTGACTATTTGTTAGATTTAGATTAGAATTTAGGTCATGGATATGGATGGATGTATAATTTGTTTATATTATTAATGTAATATGTGGTATTTACAAAGGAAATGGATGTCAAATGTTCTGGAATTTTATACAAATATTTACAATAGAACCATGATGTTAATTGTGACAAGGAAAGTGGCAGGGAGAAAAGTAATGACCTAGTGTAAAATGGGGGTGGTTGGAGAGAAATTAAGGCCTCATGATCTTACAAGGGTTTCATTTCTCGGTATTTATCTTAGACTCCTAGAAATCTATTTCCTAGGTGTGATTGTGGAAAATACAACCTTAGTTGGGATTTCCCGATAGATATTCCTAATCATGATAGATCCTATGTGGCATAGAAAGGATCGGAAGAAGCCTGAATTTAGAGAATGGATAAGGTAGAGTAGGATGAAATTTGTGAATGGGGATCAAAGGGATGTATGGATGAGGGGGTAGTTTTCCTCCAGTGTGTGTGTAGTAGTGTCATAGAGTGCTAGTAAATAGGTTATCAAATTTTACCATAGTGTCATAAACCTGTTTTCACCATGGTACTTGCCCAAGGCGCCATCGAAGTGGTTTTCACCTTTAGACGGATTTTTTGTTTGATATAATGTGGAGCATTAGGTACGTAAGCATAGAAGTAACGAAGATGCAGGATATTCATTGGCTCATCTAACTTGTATTCGTATGGAGTAGCAAGCTTATAAGCACCCGAACTGAATTTAGCTATGAAAACATATGGTCTGAGCCAATTTGGTTTGAACTTTCCCTTTTTTCTCACTTGGCGTTAGTGTTGCACTAATTTGCCTTAAGGACTAGGACACCGATTTCAAACTCATGATCCTTTACATGCTTGTTATAATGATGACGAAGATGATTTTGATAGGCTTTAAGATATTCCAGGGCTTGGAGGCATTTCTCATCGAGGAGCTTGAGTTCCTGAAGGTGATGGAAACGGTATTCTTTATCATTAATGAGGTGTTGGAGGGAAACACATAGGAATGGGATTTCGATCTCGACAGGCTTTCTTCAGTGCTAAAGATGAGACAGTACGAAGTGGCACCAGTGGGAGTTCAGATAGAGGTGTGATAGGCCTACAAGGTGGGATATATTTGTGTATGCCAATTGCATCTTGTTTGATTTACAATCTTTCCAAAGATGCACTTTAGTGTCTTTTTTTAGATGCTTCGGATTGGCCATTTCCTTGTGGATAATAGGGGTAGAAAATTTGAGCTTGATGTGGAATTTTTCACAAAGTTTATGGACATCTTGGTTTTTGAATGATTTACCATTGTTTGTGATGAGTGTGGATGGGAAACCATAGCAACAGATGATGTGGTTAAGGATTAATTTAGATACTTTATTGTCAGTGACATAGGTGAGTGACATGGCTTTGACCCACTTAGTGAATTATTTTGTGGCTGTGATGATGAACTTGTGGCCATCATATGAGGTGGGATTTAATTTCCCCATGAGATCGAGACTCCAAGTAGAAAAGGTCCATGGGGTAGTGATGTGTTGTAAGGCTTGTGATGGTGTGTGGATGAGGTTAACATGCTTTCGACATGGGACACGTTTGCGGACATATGAGCATACATATTTTTCCATGTTGGGAAAATAATAACCAGTATGCATAAGATTTTTGGCTAGGGACATACCACTTGTGTGAGTGCCATAAATTCCTGCGTGAACTTCCTAAAGTGTTGATTTGACCTCTTGGGAATTTAGGCATCGTAACAAAGTTCTGTCAAATCCTCTACGATACAAGGTATATCCTAAGATAATGAAATGAGATGCATGTTAGATAAAGGATTTGTGATGGCTACGAGGGAGATTTGGTGGGAAGGTATGATCATATAGATAGGTGTATTTGTCATGGTACCAAAAGAAATTGTGACCAACAATCTCACAAACCATCTCAAACTCGGGAATGTCGTAGGTTGGGATCATGAGATGCTCAACCAAGAATTGTGAATTAGATGTAGTTGAGGGCATATCTAGAAGGGAGGCGATGGTAGCCATAACATCCGCTAATTTTTTGTTTGTACGAGGAACTTGTTCAAACTGAATATGTTGGAAATAAGCCTTGAAACTGCCAACCATTATTTTGTAAGGAATTAATTTATCATCTTTGGTGGCATAGTCATTATTAACCTTATTTAATGATTAATTAGTGAATCACCAAAGACATTGATATACTTGATATTCTATTAGATAACCATTCTTTAGATTGGTAATGAGGTGCTTCATATTCAGCTATATTTTTGGTACAAGGGAAAACAAGCTCGGAAAATCTTTAGGAATTAAGTCACATTTGAGGAGTGATAAACAGGATATTTGTGCTCCTGAGCCATGATGTACGAAAGATCCATTAAAGTATAATGTCCAGGTATATGACTCGTTGATTACTGTACATATGGATTCATTTGGGAACCATGTGATGAGTGGTGCTTAAAGTCAGAAACTGGAGCTTTTGCCAACTAGATCAGCTAGAACTTGTCCTTTGATAGCTGTTTTATGAACATATTCAATGTCAAACTCACTGAGAAGCATGATCCATTTATTCATTCATCCTATTAAAGCTGATTTAGAGAGTAGATATTTGAGTGGATCAACCTTGGCGATGAGCTTAACAGTGTTATTGAGCATGTAATGTTGTAGATTTTGAGAGGCAAATACTATGACAAGACACACTTTTTCAATAGGAGTGTAGTTGAGCTCGTACATAATTAATGTCTAACTTAAATAATAGATGGTATGTTCCTTTCCATGAGCATCATGTTGTGCTAGTAGAGCTCCTAAGGCATGTTGTGTAGATGATATGTAGAGAAGAAGAGGCATTCCCAACATAGGAGGTACCAAAATAGGGGGATGCATCAAATATTCTTTTAGTTTATCAAAAGATTCCTAACACTCCTCGTTCCAATGAAATTTTGTTCCCTTTTCAAGTAGATGATGGAATGGATGGAATTTATCTTCTAACTATGAGATAAACCTTTTGATGGCTTGAATCTTTCCCTGTAGGCTTTGTAGTTGTTTGAGATTCTTTGGTGGACACATTTCGACTAAAAATTTTACTTTATCTGGATCAATTTCAATGCCACATCTGGAAACAATAAATCCTAAGAGATTTCCAGATGTGACACTGAAAACACATTTCTTGGGATTAAGACGGACTTTGTATTCTTGGATTCGTTTGAAAATTTGACGAAGAACCATAGGATGTTCCTCACAAGCTTTAGATTTTCCCATAATTTGGTTGACGTAGTCTTCAAATATATCATGCATCATATCATGAAAAATGAAATTCATTGCATGTTGGTAGGTGGCTCCAGCGTTCTTGAGTCCAAAGGGCATGACTTAATAGAAAAATGTGCCCCAAGGTGTAGGAAAAGTTGTCTTATGTTGATATTCTTTAGAAATTTTAATCTGATTATAGCCAGAGAAATTTTCCATCAGAGATAACATCTCGTTCCCAACTATAGATTTAAAAATCATATCGATGTTTGGGAGTGGGAAATCATCTTTTGGGAAAGGTTTATTGATGTCATGGAAGTTGGTGCAAATATGAATGCCCCCGGTTTTCTTTCCCTATTGGTACGATATTATAAATTCATTAAGAATAATCAATGAGTCAGATGAAACCGACGTTAGGTAGTTATTATAATTCTTCTTTGACAAGTAACAAGAATTTTGGATGCATTTGTCAGAGTTTTTGTTTCACTTGTTTTGCATCTTTACGTACTACTATAGATACTATAGACCACGAGATAAGGATCTAAACCAAGCATATCCACATAAGACCATACAAATGAATAAATCTGAAAATCCCTATAAGCAGTGCGGTAAAGATGACATATTTCTATATAGAAAAAGATGCCCCAATCTTTAAGAGTCTTGGGGTCTTCTTCTATGTCGATGTTGATTTCAATGGTTTCCTCAATTAGTGATACAGAGCCATCTTACAGCATTTTAGGAGCTAGGAGAAGTTGATCCATAATTGGATCATGTTCGGGATTCGAGGATTCTTGGAGAAATTTAGCAAGGGGATCTTCCTCATCAAGGTGATAAGAAAATTTTGGATGACAGATATCTGATTAGGATGGAGGGGAGAGGGGAGGCTCTTATGCCCCAAAATAGGTGTAAGTGTTTAGGCATATGTGGAAACCCTTTTTATGATCGCCAATAGGTATATTGTCGCAAGTTCCCATGAACTCAAGAATTGATCCAATATTTTGAAATGAGTCAAGAGGGGCATGCTTTGATCGTTGGTACCATTGAATGAGTTGTGGATAAATAAGGGCGACGTTGATGGGGAGAATAGAATAATGGTATTGTGGAAAATATCATTGGCGATGAGATCTTTGTATTGGCTATAGATGAAACTCGGTCGATGTTATCAATGACTTCCTCAGCTATACTACAAGTATCACTAAGGTCATCTTGAGTATCATCACCAGGTGGTTAGTATCCAAGTCCGCGACCATCAAGGTTGGGGAGAATAGCTAGACGTTTAGGGATGCCTTGTCTGTGGCGACCTAGTCCTCATCCGGAGTATCCCATATGAGTCATCATCTTTTTGGGAATTAGATATTCATTATTAGAGCAACAAGAGGGTATAGAATCATCAATAAGCCATGTGGAATTGGACGGTTCAATGTACTGATCCGCAAGACACCCAAAATGAATATAAATGTATGAGCCCAATACATATGTTTTCCATTTGTTTGGACAGACGTCGGGCCTCCCGAGTTGTTTGGGTGATAACGGTAGTTGGTCGATGCTGAGGGTTTGATATTCTCCACACCCTTTCAATTTTAGGTTGTGTGGAGGAGTGGGTAGAAGGGGAGTGGATACGGGTGGAGTAGGTAGAAGAGGAGTTGATGATGAGGAGGCATTGTGAGATGAGGGTGGAAGACTATCTGGTGAGATATGTCAAGTGGCGGATGATGGTGATGATGATGTCGGTACAGGTTCAATGATAGGGCAGTAAGGTTCTTGATAACTTTCAACTTCCAATGCTTAGAAATATTGGTTGGGGGTCGCCGTGGGTGGTAATTTTTGTACCAACATGTTCAAATTTGAGACATTGATGGAGTGTGGATGGTATAACATTCATCTCATGAATCCAGGGTCGACCAAGCAAGAGGTTATGCAAGAACTAGATGTCTATAACATAGACGAGGGTGGGAAGCATGATAGGCCCGATGTTGATAGGAAAATAGATGGTGCCAACTAATTTGTGCTCTATAATATCATATGCTTTAATAGTAATAATATCTTGCTTAACATTCAAGTCGTTGTATCCCAACCGATGAATGAGATTCAGGGTGCACAGATTAAGAGTCAATCCATCATCTATTAGCACTCGTTTAACATGAACTTTGTCGATGTGGATTTTGATGTTGAGAGGAATATTGTGGTTAGGTTCGTGTGGTGGAAAGTCTTATTGGGTGAAGGTAAGTTAGATTGTTGGATAAGGATAGATATGAGCAACAAGGGATTGAAATCATGTAGGATCAATGTACGTGGGGACGCGTGTCTCTTAGAGGGCATGGTATAAAATGTCTTTGTGAATAGATGAAGTCTTGAGAAGCTCTATGATGGATATCTACGCAGGACTCTTCTTAAGTTGTTCGATGATCTTATATTGTGCTTGCAGAATTGGGTTAGAAGAGAACAGCGCGGCTCCTTTAACCACCACACGACGCTTACGGGTAGTGACAACACAATGAGGGTTTTGAGATGGGCCTTTTATTTTAATGGTGGTTACTTGGTGGGGAGAATGGTGGATATGGCCAACAAGTGACGTGTAAGGGGGGTACATGATGGTAATCAATGTGGTTGGAACGATGAGTGGATGAATTAGGTTTACTTCAAGACTTCTACGACTGTGGTTAGGAGTATTGTTTTGACCGTGATTAGGAAGGGGATTTTGATAGATCCTGAGTTTTTGATTTTGAGAAGATGTGGAAGCATTTTCCTCTATTTCAATTTCACCTCGGTCAATAAGTTATTGAATATAATTTTTTAATTTCATACACCTATGTGTGGCGCGACCCTTTGATTTTATGGAACTTGCGATATTCATTTTCCTTAAACCATAAAGGTTTTGGTCAGGATTCATCTATGGGCTGAGTTTGAGAGAAAATAACAATATTAGCAACAATTAATTTATCAAGGATTTCCTCCATATACTCGCAAAGGGGGGTGTAGGTTCTTCGTTTGGAATCTTGAGTAGACCAAGGTTGTCCTTTAGGGACGGATATGGCAGCTGTTGTATGGACATGTTGGATAGTTTTGGTGTTCGTTACTCTGTCGCCAACAACATTTTTATTCTTATTAAAGTGTTTAAGCTTTTCTAATTTAGAAGGTTGATTGGATTGGTTATGATTATCACGGAAATATATCTTAATAAGGCCTTTTGCAACAAGGGCCTTCTTAATTTTCATTCCCTTCTTGATGAAGTCATCAAATTTGTTTCCACAATGGACTTGTAGATAAAAGGCTAAATCTTGATTGAGATTAGAGACAAAAATGGTAACGAGTTGTTTTTCAGGTACGGGCCATGGAATGCGAATGGTAAGGGCTCGCCGTCATTATAGTAATGATGAGAAGGTTTCATCATTGTGTTGCTTGGTGTTGCACAAGTAAATCATTGTGACATCATGTTCGACATTATATGAGAAGTGTTTTATGAATTTTTCTAACAAGTCAGCGAACGTTGTAACAAATACTTTGGGTAATCAGAGGAACCATTCTAAAGTGGGACTACCTAGAATTCTAGAAAAGAGTCTTAGTAAATAGAATTCATCATAGGCTACTTATTAACACATCATATAGAACTCTTTAACATGTTCCAGGGATCTCCTTTTCCCTTGTATTTTTTGAATTTGGGTGGTTCAAAATATGGTGGAAAAAGGACTCGTAAGATATCACTGTAAAAAAGATAGGGACAAATTTCCTCAAATTTATATTATCGTCCATGTGTGTCGATTTGTGACCCTTGAATCGTTTCCTTCATATATTTCACTTCGTGCTCCGAGGTTGGTTCTAGAGGATTGGGATGAGGTGGATTGAAGTTGGGTTGAGAGTGTTGGGATCTGTGATCATTGGATGGTTGAGGGCCAATTTAAGAGGCCAATTGAGTGATTTGATTACTCATTTGTTGTATTTGGGATAATACGACTTCTTTGGATATGTTGGGATTGTTCTATCTGCCATCTTGTCCTTATATAACGCGATAGTGATTCTGATTTGGACGGTGTTAGTATGGTGGTCGTTGACCAATGTTATCATTGTCATCCTAGAGGAGACTATGGAGTTGGTTGTGAGTGTAACTAGAATGAATTTTTCCCCCATGTGATATAGCTGGAGCAAGAGGGCATATTTTTTCTTCTCGACAAAACAGAAGCATTTATCTTCTTCTTCCCTCTATAAAGTAGGTACTTGAGTCACCTTCATTGTTATTGTTGACCATGGTTTCCTCATCTTTTCCTCTAGGTCAATTTTCTTTGGCATTGACATCATAATAATTGTGGTGGAATAGATCATTTTCCATGTTGTGGTGACTATTTTCATCGTCATTTCCAAATTGGGATCAAGTTATTATTCTGCTACGTGCCATTAGAATATGATGTTATTGAGATGTATTGATGAGATGAAGACGTTCAGAATGAATGAAGGATGTCGAATGAAAAGCATATGATTCCTTAGTTGATTGACATATAATCTCAATAATCTATTTCTTGCTTATAGGATGGAAGGAATTCAAGGAAGAGAATAGAATAAATATTTGCCTTGTTAGTAGAGGGCTTAGGATATGCCTTGTTATAAGGGCTTAGAAGAATAGGATAGATGATAAGGGTATTTTGTCTATTAGCAAGATGTTGATTAATAAGATTAGGTTAGTCATGTCAAAAAGGGATCGTAAATGGGGTATTTGGGATTGGAAGTGTTTATATAAATGCATATGGTTATGAAGAAGTTTGTGATGATACAAGTATATGATTGGGATAAATTTTTAGAGTCTTGGGTGCCTAGGTTAATTTTGAGATGCCAATAGGAAACACTAAGTAAGTGGGGTGGTCTGACTTATGTGGATTAGGATGAAGAATGATAATATTTTATTTTGGCAGATAGAAGGAGGTGTTTATGACGTATTCTTAATGTGCTTTTTCTTGGTAAGAAAAGGGTGAATAATGTGGGATTGATGAAATTTACTTAATGGGGTAGGAATGTTGACTATTATGTTTAGATTTTGGATCTTTTTGGCAATGTGGGAAGTTTAAATAAAAATTATTTACATGGTGGTAGTGTATGTCTAAAGTTTATGGTGGAAAATTTTGGTTTATTATTTACAAAGGATGTGTATAATGGTAAGTGGATAATGTTTGGTCAAAAATTGTATATTAGATGAAAAAGAAGATTTTTTTTATATATGATAATGATGGTAAGTGTGATTAATGGTACATGATGAATAAGTTATGGTCGTATATTCTAAAAATCGAGGTTAAAAGGTTATGGTCAAAATGGGTGAATGGTGGATGTGTGATTATGAGGATTAGTGTGAGGGTTATTTACTAGTTTTGACAGAATGCTCATACAAGTACAACCATGCAAACACAACCCTAACTAGTATGGTGGGATTACAACCAAACTATAGCTCGCTTTCAATACCACACAACAACGGTGGTACCACAAACCGGCTCTCCACCTATGTGCCGATGTGTGATCGGCTAGCAAGTGATCTTAGGAAGTGCAGCCTCCTTGTACTATAGTTTGATATGCAGTCAAAAGGGATACCTAGTCTAAGCTGACGCACTCTCTAAGGGAGTCCTTGATATACCTTGTGGTACATGGGACCCAAATCCATGTTGCAAGGATGTTGTCTAAGGCCTGGGTTTTGGGACATGGAAGTCCCTCACTTCACATCGCTCTTAAAACAAGCAAGTGCTTAACCAATAACGAAAACTCTCCAAGAATTTATATACCCCCACCGGAACACAGGGTGTGTCTATGTGCATGGAGATGAATACCACGATCACGAGACCCCTAGGACTATGGTAAGTGCATGTATGTCACTTCCACGTCATGTTATCCCCTAAAAAATAAAAAAGGAAGGAAGGCTAACCAATTTTGATCCTCAAGATCATCCTAGGACGTGAGAGGAGAGCATACATGACGTCACCTTCGGGTGTAAACAAACAAGCACATGAAGTACAAAAAGCTATCACACAAATTAATGAAAACTCAAAATAATTTATATGATAGGGTTCTTCGACAAGGGAACCAATAAAAAGTTTTTTTAGTAGTTTTACTAAAAAAACACCCCAATATGCTTGGACCGATCAGGCTGTAAAACAAAGGTTAGTAGTCTTAGTTTACTTACTATCCCGCAACCACAAATGTAGGCAAAAATTATTAATTTTTCGATCAAATGCTAAAACCGACAAAGTTTCCCCATGTTTCTGTAATATTTTTGTAAAAATTGAATGTTAGATTCCATAAAACCATGCAAAAAAGCAAAATAAATTAGTTATTGTTGTAAACAAAACCAAAAAATAGGATCAATATATACGCGCTATTACAGTATAAATGCATTGTTTCAGGTAATAGAATCGTTGTTGTATGACAAACTGCGTTAGAATACAGTCTGATGTGTCACCTACTACAAAATATAATGTCAGTAAGCACAAACACGCTAGCTCAGGAGTCAAAAGTGCTAAAATATGAACAACAACAATGATTGATATGCAGATGAAATGCGTACATGAGATTCAACCTACACACAAATAAAATGTTAGTATAAACGTGCTAAAACAAGGAGAAAATGTGCTAAAATTATGATTAATGTGCCGATACTGTTCTAGAAGCGTTGAACTTGCACAGATAGAGTATCAGTCTCTAAATGCATTGATATGTTGTCACACATGCGAAAGGTAATCAAACGCACCACGAGTTTCCCAAACACACTAAAATGTGTCACTAG
Organism: Taxus chinensis; assembly: GCA_019776745.2. Lineage (NCBI taxonomy): Eukaryota > Viridiplantae > Streptophyta > Pinopsida > Cupressales > Taxaceae > Taxus > Taxus chinensis. Next base: position 263,114,497 of record CM034147.1, on the reverse strand, counting down.
AATCACAAAGGTTAGAACTCCCTCTAGATGTGTTGTTTCAGGTTATATTTGTTGTTTCAGGTAATGAAAGTGTTGTTTCAGGATGTACGCACTGAAACGACACAAACTCATGAAAAATTCAAAATTTTGAGTTTAAATCTCACCAAAAAATCCTAAATTTTTGAAATATTGTTCGTAGTACTAAATGCTACTAATTTTAATGAAAATTTAGGGGGGTAAGCCCCACGGTGGGTGCTAAAATATAGAGGAAATATTGTGTTAGCATGCAAACATGAAATGACTTATGAAACCAATTCGAAACAAGATCTAACACAATAGTTCTTATACCTCAGATGGAGCAGAGATAAAAAAGGGGGAGAAAGTGATATACATGTACTTACCTACAATTGTAATCCTCCTTCTTTGATGATTTTTATTTGCTCCTTTGATTTTATTGTTGAATGGTTGTGAAGATGCTTCAGATCTTGGACAAATTTCAGCAACACCTCCCCTTAATCAAATGCTTGATTGAGCTTGATGGAATGCTAGGAAGATTGTTTAAATGGCTTGAGAATTTGACAGCATATGCCTACAAATTTCTAAGTTGCTTTCCATGGAGGGTGGCACCTTTATTTATAGCTAGATGAGGTAGAAATTAATGGCTAAGATCTTGCCATGATGGATTAGATCAATGGTTTGAATTAGATGAGAGAGGAGAATTTTCTAGATGTAGAAAATTCTAGGTTTCAAGAGAACTCTCCATTGAATTAAAATTTCAATGGAATAGTGTAAATTTATTTTGAATTATTTGAAAATAAGAGTTAAATACGTAGAGGCTTCTAGAATTAGAAGCCTCTAGATTTGGGGGTTCATTTAGCTTGTATTAGGTGAGATTAATTATATTTAGTGGGGTGATTATATGGAAAGGCTAGGCATAGGATAGGTATAGGGTAGGTGGTAGGTGGGTAAGTATTTATGAATTAGTGGAAAATAGTTAATGAGGATTAATTAGTGTGGTAAATAAAATATTAATGATGTATTAATATTTGTAAGGATGTAATGGGATTATAGGAGAAAATAATTGAAGTATAGTTATATACTAATTAATTAATTATTATATGGGTGATAATGGGGATGGGTTACTATAGTATGATGATCATATTATTTGCTAAAAGACCATGTCGACATTTTGCATGTATACATGTGGCTAAGGTAGTTCAATCTCACCTTGTTTTGAGCCTTCTGTAAGTTCTTGAGATTATTTGGCCTTCTTGTGTGTCCTCCTATAGTGATTCAGATCAGATTCCATGGAATTTCTATTTTCAATCCTTTTAGAGTGGGTCGAACAAGGAGCTTTCTCAGCTACCTTCGAAGCGGAGAGAGAAGGTGATTGTACACACCCAAATTTCACGTGCTACATTGTCAAAAATGGTTCAAAATTCATGAATGATGATTCATGTCTTTTTCAAAGGTGTTCAAGCCTCTTTATCTCTTTGCAATATATCTTTGTAGCTTAGATTTCCTTACTTAGTCGTTTCCTGCTTTTCCGTATCTTTCTGCATTGTTTTTCCTTTTGTTTTGACCTTAAGTTACAAAACCACCGCCCTACTTGGGCGGTGATTACAGAAATCTATGCGTACACATAATTACAAGAGGATATAAAATTCCACAATTACAGATTGGAAAAAGTTTTGAATTAATTAGGATGGATAAAATATATTGTTGCATAGATAAATAGTTACATCTGACTATTTATTTGTATAAGATTTATTAATTAGAATTAGAGTCCATTTATTTCTTTATTTTCTTCATTTTCCTATGTTAATTCCAGAAATATCAGAAAATACAAAAAAAATTAGTTTAAATTAGATTAGATTAGTTAGTTTGTTTTTATTTGTTTATTTATTTTATTTAATTGATGTCCTTTTAAGTAGATAAATTGAGAAAACAATAGGGAACTTACGCTATCTGTACTTAGCCTCTAATTTCCCTTTGGCCAATTTAGTTACTAGTAATTCACACTACCTGATCTTTGTCCCTGACTCTTCTATAGTTTCCCATCTAGACCCCTAAAATATTCCACATCGTCTGTCCCGACATGACCTTGAGAGGTAGAGTGTGTCTAAAGGGCACGTGTTGATTTTTAGTTGTACAAATTGGTGAACTTGACGTGAAGGACTAGATACTTCTTATTTTGTTTTCTTTCACTACTATTACCTCACCTCTCCATTTCTTCCCCTATTTCGGTGGGTATTTCATACCTTTCTAAAATATGTCTAGTAGAGAGTTAGGTGATCCATTTGGCTTTGATAGATATTACACCAATGTTCAACCACAACAATCCCCTTCCTTTTTTTGATGGGCTGACAAATACACAAACAACGTGCAAACCTCCCCTAGTTATGCCTCAAACCCCATAAGTTATGAGAAAATAGAGGAGGTTGATCAACCTCTGAACATGTGATACATTCAATCCAATGCAAATAACCTGATTATTACACATGGAACTCAATCTTCTCCTAATAATTTCATTTCTAACTTAGTGGGAAGGATTAGAGATTTAGAGAGTGTTGAACCATCACAACCAACTCATGTAGTAGGGCACAACATGGGATATTTACTTGATAACAAGCGATACATCCCTACCAATGAACAACCAATGTAACATCCTGTACAACAAGGTTATCCGGTTCAACTGAGTCCGAGTGATCTTTTCACAGGATTTGACACACTTGGGATGGGTCGTCATCCTTCTCAAAATTATCCTACGGAAGGGCTGGTGAGAAGTTTTTTCTCAAATGCCACTCCTTCAGGAAATGCGATGTTCCCTGGTTTCATTCCCGGTATTCCATATCTTGGAATCATCCCGCCCTATTTTTATATGTATTCAAAGTCTCCCTAAATGTATCTGTATACCTTCCCTGATCCTCATACACCGTATCAAGGAGCTTCATACGTCCCATTCAATGTCTATAATGCAGCTTATCCAACTCCTCCTCCACCTCTTCATCAAGGAGATTCAATGGTGGAATCCTATGCAATGGGTACTTACACTGAGTATTTAAAAGAACCTCTTGAATTTACCATACGTGGTGTCATGACTCCACGCCCGTTGCCTGATTTTCTTAAATTTAAGGGAGAAGGAGATCCGAACAATCATATAAAGGCCTACACTACAGCTATTAGGGAGTTTCTCCCTTGGGATGTTATAGTAGCTAAAATATTTCTGAAAACCCTTTGAGGGAGTAGCTTTATATTGCTACTATCAGATTCTAGAAGCTTTTATATATTCCTGTAAACATCTTGTCTCAGAATTCATTAGAACATTTGACATGAACACATTGCTACGAACATGGATTAGGTAATTTTTCTATATTAGGTAGGAGCAGAAAAAATCTTCTGCTTATTTCATCCAGAGATGGTGTCAAGTTCTTTAGTCCTCTGCAAGTTCACCTAACATAGACCAAATGGAACTTTATGATGTTTTCCTTCACTCGCTCAATCAAGAGACCAAGGAAGAAGTCCAAAAGTTTCCTTTTCATAGTTATGGGGAAGTATTGGAAGGTGCGCTTTGAATTGACCAAGTTTTTATTCACAGTGGGCGAAAAACTTATGGTCTCAATGGAAATTTGGTATAATTTAACCAAAAAAATGTAAACCATCAAAACAATGGAGCCAACAACCAAGGACCTAAGGATTTGAATCGTAATCATGGTGCTACCACGAATGATGTTACCGATCAAGCAAAGAAAACTAGTTTTACGAACAACAGTAACAGTAACAACCACAACAAAAACAAAAACAACACGAGTAATCAAAGAAGCCCTTACAATTTTTCCTTGGTCAAAATAGTTGATGTGAATCATCCCCCTCCTCAGTAAAATCAAACCTAAGGCCCAAACTAGTACCAAAACTCCGGCCAAGGGGCAATGAACCATGGTTATAATAATCAATCTCAAAACTACAATCATGGTTATAATCAACAACAACAAGATGCTTACCAAAGACTAAGAAATTACAATCCTAACCTATATTGTGGTTTCCATCGCATCGTTGGTCATGACGCTAGGACTTGTAGAGATTGTAACAAGTTCCTACAAAGACTCCCTTAAAACCAAAGGAAAATATTTGTGGATATGTTCTTAGTAAATCATGAAACGAATTCACAGCCAAATTATACAGGACCCATAGCTCCTCATAACAAAAACCTAAGAATTTTTCGAGATCCATTCCCTATGCATCCTAAAAATGTAAAGGTAAATCCTCAGAACATAAACAAGGGAATTCCTAATGCAAATAATGATCATGAATCCTCAACTTCTGACAACTCTCAAGTTCCCCCAACCTCAGATATAATAATAATAAAAAGCTTATGAGATTAGTTGAGCTGGAGGTTGAACTAGAAGTTAATGCAACAACCCAAACAAGGGAATATGTTATAAAACCCCCCTTCTCTCTCATTCTCTCTCACAGGATGACACTCCTATAGTTTCAAAACCTGTAGAAGCTTATGATTTGATTTCAGATTTGAACAAAACCTTCTTGCACATATCATTTTTATATTTACTAAAGAATTATCCTTCACATCATGATGCATTATTGGACGCACTAGGTCTTGGTCATCTACTCCATGTCACATCTCCTCCTAGAGCTCAAATAAATCATATTGATTTCGATGTTCATCCTCCAAGGTAGGGTGATAAGGATACTGGGTTTTTCTTTGACATAAGCAAGATGCCTATTGATGATGAAATAGCCCAAAGAGGAGATCCTGTTTTATATCTACAAGTATGGGTTTCTAAAAATTGCATTAAGATATCCATGATTGATGACGGGGCTGCAGTGAATGTGGTTCCTTTCTCTTTCTTACAGAAGTTAGGGTATGGGGAGACAAATTGATCCTCTACAAGAAACACGTTGCAAGGGTATGATCGTTTAATGGAAAATTCAATTGAAACCATATTTATTCTTGCCACACTCGGGCTAAAAACCATCTTAATGGAGTTCTACATCGTTGACAGAGAAATGAGTTACAACATGATCCTTGGTAGACTATGGATTCACCGGATATAGGCCATTCCTTCGACTTTTTATTCAAGAGGTTAGTATTAGTGCAAAATCACAACACCCCCAAATGAGTCTTCAGATCTGCTTTTCTAAGGGAGATTCATTTAGTGTGATTCGCATAACATTGATTTTTTTCCCAAAGTGTAGGACTTTGCAAGTGGAAAAAATCTCCAGATTAAGGTTAGTTCCTACTCCTCTATTTAGGTGTATGCATGAAATAGCAGAGGATCTATCCTAAATCCTACTCTAATTTGACAAGGAGACAGAGTTAAAGGGGAAATGCAAAGCAAATAAACCTTAAGCTACCAGGTGATACACCAAAGGAGTGATGAATAATCGTTTTGCTGGTAGACACAAACCAGAAGAGTGCAACACAAAAAACATGCACAAATAACTGAATTTGTAATGAAGGATCAGAAGACAACAATTAACATAGAAAATGGTGAAGATCACCCACAAAACATGTATTATTTCTCTCACGGCTTGATACGATGCATTACAATAGCAATAAGGCAAATTTGCGTTTATAGTCTATATGGGAGGTCTGAAACTCCACGAATTCACTTACAAAGGGGAAAAGGGGATCCTACAAAATAGAAGAATGTCCAACCCTTTACAATGAGTCCCGAACCTATATTTATAGATTCAATCAGAGAGAAGAAAGAGTGAGAAGTGGGAAAAGCAGGTCGAAGCTCAACCACTGTCGTTAATGTCTCTTACAAAATTTACCCCTAAATCTGTCTTGACTATATCAATCTCTAGTTCAGCGCCTCAAAGAAGGAGGAAACGACGGAGTAGATTAAATATGATTTGGTGGTTGAGGTAGATAGATCCCACATTAATGTCCCTAAGGGATTTTTCTCCATTTTTATTTACCTAACCTCCCCAAAATTAAAGTTTTAGATCTCCATGGCGTGGGCAAGGATGAGATCTTTCCAATGGTGTCACATTTACAATAGTTCGAGCCCTGAGTTGAAAGATATGCCCCTTTGAAGTTTATATCGGATCTGTACAAAAGGGTGGGAGGGCTGGCACGAGTTTGAGGGTGGCCTTTGTATTTTTCTCCTAGAATGGCGCGAGGCTAACATGTGGCATCCTCTGCTGACCTACTCAATTTATTTATTTCTCGGCTAAGTCCTTTGCTCGGCTGGGTCATATTTCTTGACATAGGACACGTGGCAGTCTAACACTTGTTTGAGAATCCTCTCTCAATTCGACCCTTGAGTTGGCACCATTTGGACACTTGGCACTCTCCGGCGGCTTGCTACTATGCATTGACTATTCAACCCAACGCTGTCCCCTTCGAAGAGTCTAGACGAGTGGAGGATACGTACTTTCTTGAAAACTTGATCAAGATTTTCCATTTGAAGGAATTTCAGATTAACACTTGGAAGCCTCCGTGGGTCTTTGGACTTTTTAATGACTTCTCCCTTTTGTTTTCAGACATTGGGCTACGTGGCAAACTGGCGCTTGTTTGAGCTTCCGCTTTCTATTCGACCCTTGAGTTAGCGTCGTTTGGACACTTGGAACTCCCTACCAGTACTTTTATACTTAGCCATTTTTGAGGCCCGCCCTTTTGACCTTTATTGACCATCTGCTACGTGGAGGGCTGACACGGGTTTGAGTCTCTGCCTTGGGCTCCCATCTTGGATTTATGTCGAGCCGACACCTGGCACCTTCTTGTCTAGTTGAAGACTTTTTAACGGCCACACAATTTTTAGGGCTCTAGATGTGTGGAAGCCTTGCACTTGTTTGAACTTCCTTTCTTGGATTCAACTTTAGAGAAGCGTCATTCTGACACGTGGCCTTCTCCACTGCCTTATCTATACTTAACCAATTTCGAGACTTGTTTTGAACTATTTTGAACCCGAGGACTTTGGATCTTCGCCGTTTCTTCCCTCAATTATCCCTGGCTTCTTTGACACTACTCCTCCTCTGACTTTTTTGTTCTATTTATGAGCCTACCTGGAACCTGTAGAATGGATTTAAGGCCCGGACCTACTCGACAAATCCGTCTTCTAGATTTCTTCTACACATTATTGTTTGATCTTCGCAGGCCCCGCCACATCCATTGTAGAGTCTCTCTATAATCTGTTTACGAGATCTAAACATTATTTCTCAGGTTCTTTTAGTGCGGGGTAGCTCTGATCGAATATCTTGCCCAGGGGAAAAAATATGGATAACAATTTAGCTACACACAGGGGTATTTGCCTGTAAGATGAAAAGACCAATTGCCTTGTCATATCCATTGGGCATGGATTCAAGAATGATGGTCTGATATTGATTCTACCTATGATTCATGAGCCGACTATTTACACTCTCAATCTTCATAAGAAATCTTGAAACGATGGTTTCTAAGAGTAGAAAATTGTTTTGACCCAGGGCTTCATCTTGGATTTGAATGAGCTATGCAAGAGAAAAAAAACAACACCACAACTATATACCAAATTTGAAATCATACATGCTCCAAGTAGAACATGCAGAGTGTGCAAAGCACTTATGAGAAAAGCAACCTAAACTACAACAAGACAATGTGCACAAGCACTTAGAGGAAAGAAAAACTAGACTAATATGTACAAGGTGAGAACCTTCCTTCTAGTAGCAGTGTTTAAGATAAATTCCATTCATTGGAATCTGCAACTCTTCACCATCCAATGTAGACAATTAGAATTGCTACTTTTACATTTTGTGACCATGTACGGGCCACTCCAAATAGCATCAAACTTGGAATACCTTCCCAGTTTTACCCGATCTGCATCCCATTTCAAAACCAGGTCTCCTTCCTTGAAGGTCCTTGTTCTTGCCTTCTTGTCAAAGCATATGTTGATTGAAGCCTAATCCTTCTCTATTTTTTTAAGTTCGTGTTCTCTAGTCTCTTCCAATTCCATTAGTTCTGCATACTTGGCTTCCATTGGTTCAAACTCGGACACCTCCAGTTGCTTCATGAGTTCCAATGCTGGCAACTCAAGTGATATAGGCAACATTGCCTCTTTTCCGTAGACAATTTTAAATGGAGAGTTTCCTGTAGATCTCTTGGGTGTTTTCCTATCAACACATAAGGCCGATTTGAGTTTCGTGTGCCAGGTTCTCTGATTTTCATCCAGAGTTCTTCTGATAATCTTCAGCAAGTTCTTGTTTGTAGACTCTACTTGGCCATTACCTTGAGGGTAATAATTTGATGAAGTACTTAGGTAAATCCCATTACTCATAGCCCATCTTGTGATTTTGGAACCCATGAATGCCAATGCATTGTCTGATATAATGGTGGCTGACACTTCAAATCTGGTCACTATCCCTTCATAACAATCTAGTATACTAGACTCATTAGCTTCTTTGAGTGCCACTGCCTCGGTCCACTTGGTGAAATAGTCTGTTGCCGTCATAATCCATTTGTGGCCTTGGCTCAAATTTGGATTGATGACCCTGATGAAGTCCAATCCCCATTGCATGAATGGCCGATCTACTGAAATTGGATGCAATGGTAATGTTGCTAGATTTTCCTTACCTCTGAAGAATGCACAGTTCTTGCACTTTTTGTTCCACGCATAAAAATTACTAAACACCCTGTTCCAATAATAACCCACCTTGATGATCTTAAGTGTTTTCACTCGTAGACCAAAATGACCTCCAGCTGCTTCATCATGGAACTCTTGTAACACTCTTTCAATCTGATTTGTCCCAATGCATCTTAACAGAATGCCTTTGATGTCCCTTTTGAATAAGACACCATCAATAAGCACATATGGGATGTCATGTAGCCTGAAATGTCTCCTTTTTGTTTTACTCATTCCTGGAGGACATAAGCTTGTTTGAAGGAAGTGCACCATGTTCTGAGTCCAACAAGGAGTGGGTGCGTTCTCATTTTCTTCCTTTTGACTATTATGTAGGACAAAAACAACGTCTTTTTCATCACTTGCGTCTTCTTGTTGACTCGAGACCAACTGTTCACACAATCCCTTCCCATGGACCAACTTAGTGACCTTGATCTCAATGTCATACTCCATGAAACGAGTGATCCATCCTGCATGTTTTTCATTTAGATCCTTGTTGAGAAGGAAGTCTTTAACCCCTGCATGGGAGACTAATAGTCATATTTTATTGTTTGAAACTAAATGCTTAAAATTCTTCAGTCCTTTGATCACTCCAAGGACCTTCTTTTTGATGAAAAAGTATTTCACTTCATAATCTTCCAGAACCTGGCTAAAGAAAGTAATTGGCTACTCGGTATCTTCTTTGTTCTGTTGTACTAGGATTATAGAAAGCGTGTCACTCCTACCAAAGGCATACAATATGAAATCCTTAGAAAAATATGGATTCATGAGAGTTGGGGCTTGTGATATAGCTTCTTTGATGGCCTCAAAAATTTCTTTTCCTTCAGCTGTCCACCTGAATTCCAAACTCTTCTTCAACATCAACATGATTAGCTTGACAAGGGCAGCAAAGTTTGGTACAAACCTGCGGACATAATTGATTTTTCCTAAGAAGCTTTGAAGATCCTTCTTATGGCTTGGCAATGGAAATGCTCTTATTGCTTCAACTCTCTCTGGGTCAATTGCCAAACCATCCTTTGACACAATGTGGCCTAGAAGCCTACCCTCATAGGCTAAGAATATGCATTTTTTAGGGTTCAATGATATGCCAAATCTCCTACACCTTTGGAACACCTGCCTTAGGTGAAAAATATGGTCTGTTGAATTTCTGGAGAACATAATAATGTCATCTAGGTAGATCAGCACTATTTTTTTGATTAGCCCTTTGAATGCCATATCCATTGCCCTTTGGAAAGTGGCTCCAACATTAGACAATCCAAATGGCATTTTTCTGTAGGCATAAGTGCCCCATTTGGTGGTGAAAGCAATTTTGAACTGATCATCTTCTTTCACCGTGATCTGGTTGTACCCTGAGTAGCCATCTAGGAGAGAGAATCTCTCTGATCTAGACACCGCCTGCAAGATTTTCTCCATTGAGGGGATTAGGTAGTGGCCTTTGAGGGACGCTATGTTCAATTCATGAAAGTCAACACACAACCTAATCTCTCCACTCTTCTTCCTGACTGGGACCAAATTTATGACCCAGTTTAAGTGTTTGATTGGAAATATGATACTTGCCTCTATCGGATTGTTCAATTATTTCTTCATCAAAGGCTCAATATGTGGATTGAAGGGTGTCTGATTTTGTTTGATGGGCTTAGCATCTGGATCTAATTCAATTGTGTGTTGTGCTAACTTCAGATTAAACCCTCTGAGGTCCTCATAGCTCCAAGAAAATACATCTGGAAACTCTTGGAAAAGTTACACGAATTCATACCTTTCTTGCTCGGTGGGCACTTTGCCAATTTGAAGCATTTTTCCTTCTCCAACCAAAATTGACTCTGAATCTCCTCCTTTGATCTATATATTAGCCTTTTCTATTTGAAACTGATCATTGGGATTAAAGATAGAATCCAAAATCACTAAGCCTTTGGGAAGCTTGTCTGTATGCAGCTGCACTACTTGATCTCCATATTGCTGATCTAGTCTGTTTTGATTTCTAGCTAAGAATTCAGCTTCCTCTTACAAAAAATTGATGATCTGTTGATCATTCTTGAACACCTGCTAGCATGTGTTATTATCTATCACTTCTGGCCTCACAATCACGTGAATATGTGGATTTTCTTTGTCCCTCTTGATGTTGTCAACCACATCAAATGTTGCTCCAACTACCGCAAGCCTATCAACAACTTTGTTCTCCTTCCTGGGTATGGAAACAATGCTAAAGGCTTCGAAATCCTCAATGAGATCCCATACCCTACTCATGTAGATTTTTAGCAGGTCGTTCTTGATAGCATTTTATCCTTTGACTTGATTGGCAACCAGTTCACTGTCACCAAACACTTGCAGGTTCTTAATTCCTTGTCTTCTGGCCCAATGTAATCCATGAACCAAAGCCTCATATTCTGTAGTGTTATTTGAGCAGGAAAATTGAAATCTGAAGGCTGAATAATACTTCATACCTTGGGGGACATGATCATATCTCCTCCTCTAGCTCCTTGTCTGCTCCTCAAGCCATCAAATAACAATTTCCATACTTCATTGTCATATTTGCATTCTTGCTTGAGGATGTTAGGAAAAGGATGATTCTCCTCATGCAAGAAGTAAACTCCTAGTTCAGATTCTTCCATCTCCTTATAGGGATCAAAAGATTGCCTTTTGACCTCCCATTTGTCGAGATTCGGGTCTAGGATACACCCTACTTTGGTATCTACCTCAGAAGTGTTTAGGAGGTCCTCTTGATGAAAAGCCAAACAATTTGCATTGATTGGGCTAAGCACATAAGACTCGATGTGATAATCTACTATGGGCTCAGATTTGATTGTGGCCTTCACTCCATACCTTGTTCTAAAGAGCATATGCGACCAGTTAGTAGACAAATATCCTCCAATTTTTGTAGTGAAGTCCCTAGAAAAACACAATGCAAAATGTGGTGGCAAGTCTATGACTGATACGTTCTACAATACAATCACTTTAGGTAAGGCATGTAGAGTGAGGCTTAGATCCTTGATGACTCCAATAGTGGTCATTGTTGTCCCATCTAATTGTACTATTCCTGTAGAGATGACTTCATACTGTAGGCCCAGTTGGTCAACTATTTGTTTGGGAATTACAAAACTACTTGCCCTCTAATCAATCATGAAATTATGCACTAATTTTTCTCCAATGATTAATGAAACATAAATTGGAGGAGGCTTCATATTCTTACCTCATTGTTCCCCATTTTTTCTCTCAGGTTGAGCCGTATTGGTAAGCACTTTCTCTTGCTGGCTAGGGGGTTGATTTGAGATTGACCAATTTTTCATGGTGTTCTGCTATAGATCCCTCTAACCTGGAATGGCCAGTGAATCCCATAGTGAAATGTTCACACTTGTCCTCTTCATTTTCTCAATGATATTAAATGATATGTCCCTCTGCTGCCCCTTCCTTGGCACATTTTTCTCTTGTACATGGGTTGTTACAACTGGTGCCTGAGTAGATTTGGAAGGTGGCTTGGATTGGCCCTACATATTGGGAGATGTATTTTTAATGCCTATACTTTGTGGAGCAGTGGAGGATTGAGGATCCCTTGAGCTTGGTGAATTTCCTTCTCCAATATTTCTCTTCTTGGACCCTGTATTAGCAGCTATACTTTGAGAAGGGGTCTGATTCATTCCACATAAGTCTTTAGTCTGCCAATTGACAAGCATAGTTTAGCTTGGGGGTCCATCTTGTTGAGATCCTTACTGCTGATTTTATTCTTAGCTAGGTTCTTGTGACACACCAATGGTTTGCACCATCAGAGCCTGATTTAGTGCACCATTTAAATGCATCAATTGATTATGTTGCTGATTGCAAGGGAAACACCAATCATATTCTTGTGTCATATTATTCTACACTAGAACCAATGCTCTTGATGTTGAAGCTGTGTTTGGATCATATGACCTGAAAGGTCTAGTAGCTTGAGGTTGCCCTTGGTGTTGACTCTGATTTATAGCCTGGGTTGGTGGTCTATTTTGCTAATACATGAATCTAGCCTGATACTAGGCCTGAGGCTGATATGGCATAGAACCATGAGCCTGCTGTCTTTTGATGGTTACTAGCTCATTTCCCAAATTTTACAGTTGTTTCATAACTTCCTGAAGCTCCTTTGATGTGTTAGATGATGAAGTAGAGGCTTCAGCCAAACTTTGACTCCTGGGGGTGGGTATAAGAGCTAATGTGGGTGTTTGGCTGGTACCTGGGTTTCCTAACTCGAGTGTATAGAGGCATGGATGGCCTAGGACAAGTTTGCCAGCCTGAATCAAATGATTCTCAGCTCCTATGGAAAGGATATAGGCTGCATGTAAGGTTGTGCCCCCCATTGACTGGATCATCAAAGAAATATTAGAATTTAAAGCTCTAAGAAAGTATAAGAAGGAACCTTTATTAGTGGGCTTTACTACTGTTGGAATCCTATCCCAGGTCCGTTGAAATCTGAGGTTGAAATCTATCAATTGCTCATTTAGAGCTCTCTTTATTGTTGTCAGCTGCTCCAACAAGGATAGGTTATGTCCCTTTTCTCCAAACTAGTTATGAAGAGCTATGCACAGATGGTCCCAGGATTGAATAGAGATTGCTTCTAGGCTCCTGAACCATTGTGAAGCTTTTCCCTTGAGTGAAGAGGCTAGCAACTTGACCGAAATTTCCATTTCAGCGATCTCATGGATTGTAAAGACATTTGTAATGTCTTGAATGTGGTCACTAGGACAAGTTTGGTTTTCTCCAATGAAATATGGAATGCTTTTTAATGCTGCCACCGAGACTGGGTTTTGTGCATTTAGAGCAAGTGGTCTGCTGCCAGTGAAATTGATATAAGGATTTGGTTGTTGGTGTGCCATCCTAATTGGCCTGAGCACCCTCCTTGATTGAAAGAACGACCTACTAGGAGGAGGTGTTGATAAGGCTTTGTTTGGAGGAGATATAGACCTTTGGGCTCTCCTTCATCTTCTCCTTCTGTCTGGAGACAAGTGTATGTGTACAAACTGTCCTTATGCTCTTGTTCTAGACCTTATTTGTATCCTTCTCATGAACTTGGGAAACTTGGACTACTGAAACCAGTGGATTTTTCCCCTTTTGGAGTCGTTAGATGTGTAGTTCTTAAGAGCTTCTTAAAAGCTAGAATCACAAGTGCACATCAACCTTACTGTGATAAAGATGGAGACTTCTGTCCCACCGAGCGTGCCAAAACTGTTAGTACAAAATCACAGCACCCCCAAATGAGTCATCAGATCTGATTTTCTAAGGCATATTCATTTGGTGTGATTCATGTAGCATTGAGTTTTTCCCCAAAGTGTGGGACTTCGCAAGTGGAAAAACTCTCCAAATTAAGGCTAGTTCCTATTCCTCTGTTTAGGTGTATGCATGAAATCATAGAGGATCTATCCTAAATCCTACTCTAATTTGCCAAGGAGACAGAGTTAAAGGGGAAATGAAAAGCTAATAAAACTTAAGCTACCAACTGATACACCAGAGGAGTGATGAACAATCATTTTGCTGGTAGACACAAACCAGAAGAATGCAACACAAAAAACATGCACAAATAACCAAAGTTGTAATGAAGGATCAGAAGACAACAATTAACACAGAAAGGGCTGAAGATCACCCATAGAACATGTATTATTGCTCTCACGGCTTGATACAATGCATTACAATAGCAACAAGGCAAATTTGCATTTATGGTCTATATGGGAGGTCTAAAAATCCATGAATTCACTTGCCAAGGGGAAGAGGAGAGTCTGTAAAACAAAAGAATGTCCAACCCTTTACAATGAGTCCCGACCCTGTATTTATAGATTCAATAAGAGAGAAGAAAGAGAGAGAAGCAGGAAAAGCATGTCAAAGGTCAACCACTGCCATTAATGCCTCTTACAAAATCTACCCCCAAATTCCTCTTGATTGTATCAATCTCTGGTTTGGTGCCTTGAAGAAGGAGGAAATGAAGGAGTAGATTAAATCCAATTTGGTGGTTGAGGTAGATAGATCCCGCATAAATGGTCATGATGACATTTTCTCCATTTTTCTTTCCCTAACCTCCCCAAACTTAAAGTTTTAGATCTCCATGGGGTGGGCGAGGCCTAGATCTTTCCAACGGTGTCAAATTTGTAATATTTCGAGCCCTGAGTCGAAAGATATGTCCCTTCAAAGTTTGTATTGGATGCATACAAAAGGGTAGGAAAACCAGTTTGAAAAACGGGCCCCCTTTTTAATATGGGACATGTGGAGGGTTGGCGTGAGTTTGAGGGTGGCCTTTGTATTTTGGTCCTAGAATGGCATGGGGCTGACACATGGCTTCCTCCGCTGACCTGCTCAATATCTTTATTTCTCAGCTAAGTCCTTTGCTCGGCGGGATCATATTCCTTAACTAGGGACACGCGGCAGTCTGACGCTTGTTTGAGAATCCTCTCTCTATTCGACCCTTGAGTTAGCACCATTTGGACACTTGGCACTCTCCGCTGGCCTGCTACTATGCATTGACTATTCAACCCGACTATGTCCCCTTCGAAGAGACTGGATGCTTGGAGGCTCCACGATTGCTTTAAAACCTGATCAAGATTTTTCCTTTAAAGGAGCATCGGATTGACACTTGGAAGCCTCCGTGGGTCTTTAGACTATTCAACGACTTCTCCCTGTTCTTTTCAGACCTTGAGCTATGTGACGAATTGGTGCTTGTTTGAGCTTTCGCTTTCTATTCGACCCTTGAGTTAGCACTATTTGGACACTTGGCACTCCCTACCAATAATTTTATACTTAGCCCTTTTTAAGGCCCACCCTTTTGACCTCTATTGACAATTTTCTATGTGGAGGGCTGGCGCGAGTTTGAGTCTTCACCTTAGGCTCCCATCTTGGATTTGCGCCAAGCCGACACCTGGCACCTTCCTGTCTAGTCGAAGACTTTTCAACGACTGCACAATTTTTGGGGCTCTAGATGCGTGAAATCCTGGCACTCATTTGAACTTCCTTTTTTGGATTCAAATTTAGAGAAGCGTCGTTCCGACATGTGGCCTTCTCCACTGCCTTATCCATACTTACCCAATTTCTAGACTTTTTCTGAACTGTTTTGAACCCGAGGACTTTGAATATTTATCGTTTCTTCCCTCGATTTCCCTTGGCTTCTTTGACATTGCTCCTCCTCCTTTGGCCTTGTTCTATTTCTGGGCCTACTTGAAACATGTAGAAGGATTTAAGGCCTAGACCTACTTGGTAGAGCCGTCTTCTAGATTTCTTCTGTATGTTGCTGTTTGATCTTTGCAGGCCCCGCCATTTCCATTGTAGAGTCTCTCTATAATCTGTTTGTGGGATCAGAATGTGATTTCTTAGGTTCTTTCAGTGTGGGGTCACTCTGATCTAATATCTTTTCTGAGGTGAAAAATATGGATAACAGTTAGATTTCTCCATTTGGGGAAGGTATTTTTTACTCAGGGGGATCCTAAACCTTTCGATATTCACTTAGAAAATATCAAAAAGAAACCAGGGTTTCATTCAGAGTATGAGCTACCTGTGAACCAGTTACACAAGTCACCTCCATCAAACCAATTAGTCATGACCATCTCAACATTCCAAAAGTCAAGATCCATGACTCAAAAACATTCAAGGTTGTTGAAACTAATAAGGGTAAATCAATATCAAAAAGAAACCAGGGGTTCATTCGGAGTATGAGCTACCTGTGAACCAGTTACACAAGTCACCTCCATCAAACCAATTAGTCATGACCATCTCAACATTCCAAAAGTCAAGATCCATGACTCAAAAACATTCAAGGTTGTTGAAATTAATACGGGTAAATCAATATCTATGGAAGATGTTTCCACTAAAACGACGACAGGAATCATGAAACTATTAGAGAATGATGAGCCGATCTTCCTCCTGTTTGAACCACAAGGAATGGGTAGCCTTCTTGGTGCAACCTCTCTTCCCGCCGATGGTCTTGGCCTGGGTGTAAATATGATATAATTAATAAAGGAAGAAGAGAAAGACAAAATCAATACGGTGCCCATCAAATCCATCCCTAAGGATAGTTCTATTTAGAACCTTGGTTTAGATATGAACGTGTCAGAAATCAAGCATGTCATCTCCACGTGATGTGATCCCATAGCACAACAAAGGTCACATGAAATCCCTATGCTTCACGTAAAATAAAAAGTTGAGAAGCACAAACATGCTCACCTAAACATGATATCTCAAGAACATGACAAAGAGGTTCTCGAATACTTCCTTCAAATAGAAAAATTGGATAAGCATATATACACAATCATGGGTAGGATTTGTAAGTTTAAACCCCAGATAGTAAGTCCTTGCCAAGAGAACAAAAATTTCAAAGATCATTTTTCTTCACTATGTACTCTTGGGGGTGAGGAGTTTGACATCCTTTAACTCTCTTCACCTTAGACATTTCATCATGTAGTCCATCTATATTTCCACACGTACACGATTGCATCCAAACTGCATTTCATCTGTCAGTTCGTATTGTAAAATTGTAGTCAAGAAAATTATTTTTCAAATAACTTTTAAACTTCTAAACATTGGTAAAACATTCAATCGTGTTTCTTCAAATATTCGCAATATTATCATCAACATTTCTAATCATTTCATCAGTTCAACAAGTTAAGACCGAATTTTGACACTAATCCTATCAAGGCCTGCATACTTGGTTCTACTCATAGTTTTCTTCTAGCTTAGGTGTCTTTTCCCAAAGTTTGTTCAAGAAGCTTCTTGGTGTCACATCTCTCCCAAAAAAACCTCTTTGGTGGCAAAAAAAATTCTAAACACTTTTACCCAAACCACTTGTTTTCCTATCTTAGCCTTCGGTGTTGAGCACTCGCATCTTACTGGTTGTGTGGGGTTGAGGCTAGGGGAAATTTCTCCCTCCCAAAAGCACAACTCAAAGTTAAAAATAAAAAAAATGATATAATCCAAGTCAAATAAATGCAAAAAATCTTTCATTTAAAAATAAAACCACACTTCCTTTCCCCACTAGTTTTCGGTGATGAACCCACATTTTTTACTGGTAACATGAGATTGGGAAAGGAGGGAGGCTCCCTTACTCACCTATGCCTTATCTTTAGTGATGAGCCCATCCTTCTTACTGGTAGAATGGGGCAAGATATAGGGGGTATATTCAAACAAGTTTGTGACTTGTAAGCAATTCATTCAATAAAAAGTGCTTTGAAATATTAAATCCCAAAAGTGAATTAGATGTGTATGTTCCAAAAGAGTTAAATCCTTAAAAATCAGATTTTTCAATCAGGAGGCCATCTACAGGTCTAAGTCTATATAAAATTGCAAGCAAATAACATTCTAGATTGTGTAGTAAACTGTGTGTGGAGTTAGGTTGTAGGTTCCTATTGGATTTCTGTCAATATCTTGCATTTCTCTCATCACTTCCATTCATCAAAATCATACAACTCATGTCCCTTCTCACTCTCGGTGTTGATCCCTCACATATTATTAGTTTCGTGGAGTTAGAGGCGAAATGAGTTCCTTCTCTTATCATATTACATTTGTCACATTTTTCCAACAAAACAAGAAGTACAAAATATTGCTTGAAAAAACCAAAGTTTCGACATTACATTGTGCTTGCATTAACATCATATAACAAACAACAACAAAAAGAAATCATTTTGTCAGCATATCATCATCCATTACATGCATCCAAGAAGAATGTAAAAGCATCAGAAATTTTGAGCATCTAAGAGTACACAAGAGAAATAAACCATCAATGAGTCAACTCTTACACAAGAATGATTGAAACAAAAAGAAGTATATATATATATAATAAGTCAAGTTTGTATACAATTTCATCACACTCTAGGTGTGGTCAAAATGCTCGCAATGAGCATGAAATAAAAAAAATCATATATATGTCTCGTAAAATGGCATTGAATTAATAAAGGCCCATGGCCTATCACTCCCTATGGAACCCCTGAGAAGGTGCGCAACTAGGAATCTTGTGTTGGCTCCTATGGCGTAAATTCCAGCCTCTATGCACTGAGTGATGAGAGTGACCATGTGATCTGCCACTAATCACAGCCTCGCTACACGATTGGCTCCGCCTCTCTATCCTCAGGATTAGCCGAAATGTGGTAAGATCATTATTTATCTCTGAAAGCATCTCTGTGGTTCACCAAATAGGTACAAAACATCTGTGTGATGGCTGACCTACATCCTGCCCCATGTCTGTGAGAAGCTCCTCTCGGGTCTTCCCCGTGGGGATGAGTAGTGTATCAACCAAGATCCAATGAATAAGATCTTTTCATCCATCAACAGTGGCTGCAAAACACAAGTGAAAGAAAACAATGGCGAGTTATAAAACATTTAAAAAATAAAAAGAAACACAATGCATAACTTACTAACAATTCTAGGAAGAAGTAGAGATGAGAATCTGAGAATGGAGAGGAGGACGAAAGAGCCATGGTACCCCCGTGTTCTAGAATGGTCACAAATTTAGAATTCATGCCCCTCCAATAGTCTCCTGGCTACACCCCCCCGTGATGCGGCGATGGTGCCCCTAGTGGGCCAAGGCCTATCGGAAGCTCTACAAAAGAGCTTGGGTCCCCTTCATTCAATGTCGGATTTTGTGCAGGCAGACAGAGCCAAACTCGTCATTCAAGATGGTCTTGTTACCATCCCTTCCATGTCCCTAGTTGACGACGTCACCTTTGCAGCCCAAATTAAGCGTTTCTATTTGAGAGCTATTTTGCAAAATTTATTGGTAGAAGGTTATCGATTTCAGGCATTCAAAACTAGTGAGAAACCCAGTGGGGTAGCAGCCTGAGTATTCGATTCCTTGAAAAGGGATTTTTCTTTGTGTTATTTCGAAGCACATCCCAGAAGGATGACACTATAGATAGGAAAGATTTTCTTCTTTCCGACTCTAGTTTGGCAATTCGTGAGTGGGAGCCTCATTTTGACTACAACAGAGTAGATACTGAAGGATTTCAAGTTTGGGTAAGGCTCTACTCTCTACCGTATGAGTTTTGGTCTACTCCAATCCTTACTAAAATCTGCTCAAGCCTAGGTCGCGTCATTCGCATTGACCCTGTCTCTATGAAAGGTACCCTCTCCTCTTTTGCTAGAATCTGCATAGCTATCGACCCTTCTCAAAAGCTTTAAGAATTCATTCATATTACCACTCCCTCCGGGATTTGGGAGAAAAAAGTGGAGTACGAAGGCGTTTCCAACATTTGCTTTAAGTGTAAAAAGCCTGGACACTTTCACAAATACTATAAAAATCCCGACTTTAATGGCGTCCTGCATTGGCGGAAATTATCCCCACCCCATTTTGTCCCCCCTCCGTCCTCCCCCATTCATTCTTCCCCCCCACACTCCCCGTACTGGGTTTCCCATTCCCCCCCGCCTGTTCGTGAACCCCTTTCCCTAGACCTTGATACTTTCTCTCTTGTTAAAGAAACAGCTGCCGTTGTAAAGGACTCCACTAGAATTCTGTCCCTTTTCCACGAAGGCATATCCATCGGCATGGGAGGTAATTCCTCCTCTTTAGAAAAATGGATTATTGATAAAGATGATCTTCTTCAGTCTAATGATGGAAACCATACGGATTCTCAGGAGGATACTACCGAGAATCATTCTTCCAATAATTTGTTGCTTGGTCCACTTCTCCATACTCCACCTTTACTCAATACGGATCTAGGTCTGAAAATCATTCTAGGTCATCCCAACAAAAGTAAACTCTCTCTTAATGAGGTTACCGTTGGGAAGCAACTTCAACTGCGTTCCTTCTTCCCATCTACAAGTAGGAGAGGTGAGTCCTCTCTAAAACACAAATGATCCTATTTTCATGGAATGTTAGGGGCCTCAATGCCCCTAACAAGCAGCGTCTGTTAAGATGCTATGCCATGGATGCAGTAGTTGATATTTTTCTAATTCAGGAAACCAAAATATCGAAATAAGGATGCTTAAATGGATGGTTCCGAAAATGGAAAGGTTGGGATGGTTGCTTCAATAACTCTCTTGGCGCCTCGGGTGGTCTTGGTGTTCTATGGAAAACTAGCACAACCCATCCTCGTGGAAATGAATTTTATTTGGTGCAAAGTTCAAATTAAACATTCTGATGATTTCTTTTTCATCTACAATGTTTATGGCCCTTCTACTCTGACTAGAAAAAGAGCTCTCTGGAATACTCTCTGTCAGCTCCTTGATACCGCTGCAACTTCCAAGATAATCGTAGCCAGTGATTTTAATGCCACCCTCTCTGACCGAGATAAGTGTGGAGGTATCCAATGGCAGCCATGCTCTCATGTAGATTTTACCTCCTTCATTTCTTCCTCTCATTTAGTCGATGTGGAGCCTTGCAAGGGCTAGTTCACGTGGAATAACAAGAGGCCTGGGTTTAGTTCCTTGGCTTTGCGTCTTGACAGATTCCTTGTTTCAGAACTCTGGATGCAAAACAACTTCCTCATCAAAATCTCTGTTCTTCCTTCCTCCAGTTCTGATCACTTTCCAATCTCTCTGGATTTAAACTTTGATCTGCCTCCGCGTCGTTCCCCATTCAAATTTGAGAACATGTGGCTACATGATTCCTCTCTTAAGCCTTTAGTCAATCTCTGGTGGGCCTCCTTCAATGTCAAAGGGACTTGGATGTTCCAACTCTCCAAAAAGCTTTCTCTGCTGAAAGACAAACTACAATGCTGGAATTATTCGAGTTTTAAAAACATCTTCCAAGAAAAAATTAGAGTCGAGAAGGATCTTCGTAATCTAAATGAGTCCATTCTAGCCCAAGGGATGTTCCAGGCTGATTTCCAAAAAGAAAAATCTCTCCTAAAGGATTTGGGTGCTCTCCTTCTGAAAGAGGAAAAATTTTGGCATAAAAAATCCAGAGAAACTTGGCTGATTGATGGAGACAAAAATACCAAGTTCTTCTTTGCCTCTGTCAAATCTAGGAGAAATTTCAACTACATTTCCTCTCTTAAGCTTGAAGATTCAACTCTTGCTTCATCCCAAGTTCAAATCAAATCAGAAGCGGTGGCTTATTTTCGGAAGCTCTTGAATGACTCGGCCTCCACCCTTGGAGCATAGTCCCATTTCCTTCTTCAGACCCCTGTTGCTGTTACAGTTGCTGACAACGACCTGCTTCTTTCTCCCTTCTCCTTGGAGGAGGTTTGGAAATTTTTTTTTTCGATGAAGCGTGATAAAGCGCTAAGTCCTGATGGCTTCCCAGCATCCTTCTTTCATGATTTTTGGGAAGTTGTCAGATTTTCTGTTTGGAAATCAGTTGAGGAATCCAGGATTTTAGGGAAGATTTTAGGTACTCTCAATCATAACCTCATCTGCATGTTTCCCAAAAAGTCCCCAACTGAGACTATGGATGATTTCAGACCTATTTCTCTATGCAACACTACTTACAAAATCATTTCCAAAGCTATCACTAATAGATTAAGCCCTCTCCTGTCCAAATTGGTTGCCCATGAACAAAGTGGTTTCATTCCTTGCAGGTCTATCACCGATGGGATCATTATCTCACATGAATTGATCCACTCTCTTCATAACTCCTCTAGAGTGGGTATGATGCTAAACAGACCTCAGTAAGGCCTATGATCGTGTCAATTGGAGGTTCCTCCTCAAATCTTTGCAAGCCATGGGTTTTTGTGAACATTTCTACAAATGGATCTTCAACTGCATTGCTTCCCCATGTTTTTCTGTTTTAGTAAATGGTTCTGCGGAAGGATTCTTTCAGAGCAGCAAAGGTTTAAGGCAGGGAGACCCTCTCTCCTCCTTCCTTTTCACTTTGGTAGCGGAAGCTCTTAGTCGCAGCATTAAATCCGCTATTCAGGATGGTTCTCTTAAAGGTCTACATATCACTTCCAACCTTCCTCCACTCTCTCATCAACAATTTGCAGACGATGCCTTTCTATTTGGTCAAGGGACCATTCTTGAAGCTAAATGAATTTCTTCCATTCTAGACTCTTATTCTCTTGCTGCAGGTCAGGTTTTAAACTTTCATAAATCAGTTATTTTCTTCTTCAACGTGGCTCCTAGACTTTAGTGCAGAATTAAAGCAATTCTCAGCTTCTCTATGGGAAATCTTCCACATAATTATTTGGGCATTCCACTATTCCACAGCAATGGTAGGGCGCACCTTTGGAATGGGCTCTTGAACTCTCTTTCCACCAAACTTCTTTCTTGGAAAGGAAAATGGCTTTCTTTAGCCGGCCGCGCTCTTCTAATCAATTTGGTGCTTATGTTAATTCCAATATACATGTTATCAATTTTACAGATCCCAAAATCTTTTCTGCTCTAAAATCGAAAAAGTGGTGCGCACCTTTTTATGGCAAGGTCACAGTATTGAGCGCAAATTTCATCTTCCTAATTGGGATCTGGTCAAGCTTCCAAAGCATATGGGTGGCATGAGTATTCTGGATCTCGCTCTTCAAAATACTGCTCTTGGGGCTAAACTGGTGAGGAACTTCAATTCTAACTCTAATTGACTAGCCTTTCAAATTCTCTCTCATAAGTATCTTGGCAGACATCGCCACGATCTTTTATTATCCAATTCTGAGCTACCGAGATGTTCACATATCTAGAATTTTCTATGTAACTCCAAATCCCTAATTATAGAGATGGTCACCTGGAACATAAACAACGGTCTGCTCGCTTCTTTCTGGGATGAAAGTTGGAATGGATTTCCTCCCCTTAATCTTTCCACTGCCCTCAACGGTGTAATGCATTCTACTAAACAGGCCTGGGGTACTTTGGTCTCTAATTATGGCCGTCAACACCCTGACGGCTTGCCTTCTTGGCTCTGGAAGGATATCTCTTCTACAGGAGCCTCTGTTCAAGATTCCACCCTCCTTAAGGACTCAATTCAGGATAGAAATTCCTTGTATCGCAGTAAAGACGATAGTTTACTTTGGCTTTGGAATGCCTCTGGTTCCTATTTGGTAAAAGGTGACTATAATACACTTATTTCACATTCAGAAAAGGGGACTCCTTGCTCCCTTGGTTGTTGGCATCCTAGCATCACTCTGAAAGTTGCTTATTTCGGCTGGTTAGTTTTGAATAAGAAGGTTCTTACTCAAGACAAAAGGCTCTCTTGGGGATTTTCTGCTCCCTCCAAGTGTCTTCTGTGTGGTGCTGCTGAGGAAGATTTGGATAACCTCTTTTTGTTTTGCCCCTTTGTTTCCTATTGTTGGGACTAGCTTCTCAAAAAATTAAGTGTTGCCTGGGTCCCTTGTAAAAGCACTGTTGTGAATCTTTCCTCTTGGCCATCTTTTAATGCCAAGAGTTTGTTCAGCTCTATTTGGCATGTCATCCCATACTGTTTGCTCTGGCATATCTGGTGGGAGCATAATCTTTGTCTTTTTAGGGAACAAGTTGTTGATCTTCCAACCTTTCTCAACAAGCTCGAAGTGGCCATTTCAGAGTGTGTTAGCGCTAACTGTCTCTCCTTTTCCACCTTCTCTTCCAAGGATTTCTCAATTTTACATTCCTGGCCCCTCATCAAGCTCCCCAAACCAGGATCAATTGTAAAAAAAGGGCTCTCACAACTTGAAAATTTTATTCAAAGGAAAAAAACCAGATGGCATCCTCCCCCGTAGGGTCATTGGAAACTAAATTTTGACGGGGCATCTAGATGTAATCTAGGTAAATCTGGCACCGGATGCATTCTCAGAGATGATCGCGGTAGTCTCATTAGAGTTGGATCCTTCCCTCTCAAAGAGGGCACATGTAACTCTGCTAAAGCCCATTCTTTACTGGAAGGGGTCAAGATGGTTGCTCTGCTTGGTAGTTCAAATCTCTCAATCGAAGGGGACTCCCAAATAATAATTTTTGCGGTTTCCCGAGGTGTCTCCCCTTCATAGAAACTTAATCTTTTTATTCCTCAGATTCTTTATTAGCTAGACAAAATTCAATCTTGGAGCATCTCTCACAACTTTTGAGAAGCTAATCGTGCAGCGGACTTCCTTGCTAACTTCGCCATTGATCATCCTTTAGCCAGCATCTCTTCCAACTTGGCTCATGATTAACACGGACTACCGATCCTCCTTTCCCACGATCAAGTTGGCTCATCCGAGTAGCCTACAGGGTTCATTTTAAGAGACCTCCTAGAAATCGGAGGTGGAGAATACCTGGCGAATATCCCCAGAACCGGTTTCACGGGAAGGCGAATTTTTTGGGGGTTGTATGAAAAAATTTCGCCTGATTATCAAGCACTGCGACAGAAGGCTGCAGACGCGCGACGAGAGATTTTGCTGTCGCGCGTCAAGTAAATGCAATGTCGCGCGTCAATAGACCTTAGTGTCGCGCGTCAATAGACCTTAGTGACGCGCGTCAATAGACCTATTGACGCGCGTCACTAAGGTCTATTGACGCGCGACACTAAGGTCTATTGACGCGCGACATTGCATTTACTTGACGCGCGACAGCAAAATCTTCCGTCACGCGTCTGCAGCCTCCGACCTCTGCTTTCTCATCAAAAAATCTCTGTCGCGCATCAACAAACTCTTTGTCGTGCGTCTGGTATGCGTCAATATCTGTTGTACCTCCTTGTCGCGCGTCAATAGGCCTTAGTGACGCGCGTCAATAGGCCTTAGTGACGCGCGTCAACAGACCTTAGTGACGCGCGTCACTAAGGCCTATTGACGCGCGACATTAAGGCCTATTGACGCGCGTCACTAAGGCCTATTGACGCGCGACATGATATTTGCTGTCGCGCGTCAATAGACCTTAGTGACGCGCGTCACTAAGGCCTATTGACGCGCGACATTAAGGCCTTAGTGACGCGCGTCACTAAGGCCTATTGACGCGCGTCAACAGGCCTTAGTGACGCGCGTCAATAGGCCTTAATGTCGCGCGTCAATAGGCCTTAATGACGCGCGACAGCAAATATCATGTCGCGCGTCTGTAACCTCTGCCCTCTTCTTGCTCATCGAAAAAACTCCATGTCGCTCGTCAACAAAATCTTTTTCATGCATCTACTATGCGTCAATATCTACAGTATCTCCTTGTCTGCAAACCCTCCTTGTCGCGCATCAATAACTTACCCCCTTGTCGCGCGTCTATAATATGGGATATATCATATTGTTGAAAAATGTGAAGTAGAAGTGTTCTACCTGGCGAATAATATAGGTTTATATAGGGGATATTTTTCAAGGGGTAGGCGAAGCCGACCCCTAAAAAAAATTAAAGTGTAATTTTTAGGCGAACAGGTCACTGGCCCGTGCCAAAAAATTCACCTTTTCAAAATTTTCAAAAATGGAATATTCGCCATATTACAAATATTCACCACTAAAATTACCCCTGGTAGCCTAGCAGAGTCTCTCTCACGTGCGGCTGTCCTCTATGTGCGAACCATCCTTTCCTCGCCTTCCCGGCGGTGAATCTCTGTTGCATTCCTACAAGCAATTTTTCTCACGTGACCCATGTCTCCTCAGACAGGCTCACCTGTTCCTTTACTCCTTCATTTCTTCTTGGGGACGACTCCCATTCTTTTTCACATGGTTTATGTTCTATTTATGCAGTTTCCTCCATTTTCGGCGTCATCTTTTGACTGGTTTATGCTCTGTGCTTTCTTCTATGCCCTCATGTCTTTCGTTAGCTTTCCTTTCGTGGTGCTTCGTGGTCAATTTCGAGAATTGGCTGATGCCTCTGCTATCGATAGGCGTCGCCTTGCTATGGTTTTCAAATTCTCCTTGCAAGACGAAGCCAAAGCTATTGAAGTGATTCTAGGAGACTCCTTTCATTTTTGAGCCCATCACCCTCACACTGACTTCGACATAGACTCTGCGTTTGTCTCCTTCTGCCTTCTTCTTCACTCATATACTGTTGATGTTGAACGGGTTGCCATCGACAAAATTTATGATGTTCATCATGTCAGCTTACACGAACAACTGGTCAACTTCTCTCCTCCGGATCCCCTCCTGTGGGTGGAAGAAGTCGATGAACTTTCTCTCGGCTCTAGTCGCGACATTCGGTGGCTTTGCAGACAATATCGAGATTTAGTGTCATTCGCCCAAAATTTCCACCCCTCTCTAGATCAATGCTTCCTCCCGGTGACAGACGTCGATGCGGCTCTCTTACAAGTACACTCTGTGGTTGATCACTTGAATTCACTTAAAGACAAAGCCAATTCTACCTTCCATCTTTTGATTCAAGCGGCCAACTTGCGGGCTGGCTCCTCACTGGGTTAATCGGTTGGTGTTTATGTTGTCCTTCGGGTTCGGTTGCAGTCCTACTCTGGTTCGACATTCTTTTTCCACTCTTTGTTTCCTCTTCCTCCTCCTTCTCTTCACCTTTCTCTTCCTCTTCTATCCATTGTCTCCTCTCATTTCTTCTTCTTGTTGGGTTAGCGCCCCTACCCCACCGGTTCATAGCTCTGGTCAAAAGCGTTTATCAATCAAAAAAAAAAACTTACTAACAGTTCTAACTAACAAGGTCAAGAGAAGAGTATCTACATACTTGGATATCCTAGCATCCAAGAAGGGTCAACTGACACAACTGGTGGTGGTGGAGCCACTGTAGGAACCTGCTGAGCCTCACCCTCTCTTGAGGTGACGTGATTACACATCATGGATTTCTCATCGCCGCCTCCCTTGTGAAAAAGTGGCTCCTTGGAAACAAGATTCTCCTTCTCTGCCTCCTCCTCTACTCTCTCTATAATGGATATCTCCTCTATAACCCACCACTATATAACACTATCATCCTCCTCATCATGCTCCTCTCCTCCTTAGGTCTCCTCGCATGTATCTCGCTCTCAGTATCTGTCTCTAGCTACATATGGGCCTCCTCCTCCTCCCCCACTGTGAGATGGGTGCAACCTCAATCTGGAGGATGGCTACCGATGCTCTAGGGTATGGGACCTTCTCCACACTAATAGGTATCCCCGGTGTAACAAGTGTCAAACCATGTAGGACCTTAGGGACTCCCTCAACCTCTCTGGTGCCATGATAAAACAATAGGAATGGTAGGAAGTGCATCATCGTAAGGAAGCCCAATTTTTTGAGGGACTCTGTTAATAGGGTGGACCTCCACCCTAGTCATCTTGTCTACTAATTTCCTCACACCACCACAAGCAAGTAGTATAGTCCCATCATCACCCCATATCCCAATCAGGTCCTGGTATGGTATGGTGATGAAATCATCTATTTTCAGTGTAGATACAAGCTATTAAGCCCCTCTACGAGGAGTCATACTTGTCCATCTCGCGGCCCTGATGGCCCTTGGATCCTGTATACCAACTCCCCTCTGGTAGGGGATAATCCACTCATAGACCCAACACATCACCAAAGTAGGGTGGCTCATGGATTTCCCCTATAGCCTCACAACGTGGTATAGGTCATAGTATGTGGTCCCAAGAATGTCCACACCCAAGCAAAGATCCTCCCATGTTTCTCAATAGTCATAATAATAGGAGCCTAACAATACAACAACTTTTCCCCCTTGTATCCCACCAAATGCAAATCCAAAATACCAATAATGGCCTTGCGTAGAGTGGGGATATGTGCAGAGGTAACTGACAGTAGCCACATACCATGTTTTGCGCCCACATTGGATGCCCCATCATCCCCCATATATGATGCCCACTATGAAGAAATAGCTGGAGAACCTTTCTGCAATGTGAATCATCTGCCAATCACAGGAACACCCAAGATCTTGTAAACATCCTCGAGAGTGATAGTCCAATCTCCTCTAACCCCAAAGAAACTGAAAAGTATTCTAATTGGCATCCCAGTAGCTCAGTAAATCACATAGTATGTGGCTAGCTAGCATTATCAGTGGCATCTATGAAATTCTCCATAGTCCATCTCGATTTAACAAGGCCCTCTCCTCCTGGGAAAACTGATCAATAATGCATGGTAGCTAATCACACTCTCTGGCCTGACTCTAGTGAATGTACAAGTCCTTATGCGTTCACAAAAACAAAAAAAGAGAGCAAGTTAACAACATGTTCAAAGCATAAGCTCGTCAAAAATAATATAAAACAACTTAAAATCCAAAAAAAATCACTTAAGTTGGTTAAAATAAGCCTCAGCCTTGACAATTACAAAATTGATCACCTTTTGTAGAGTGGCAGTTGCACAACCGCTGCCCTGCGCAACCGCCTCCCTACACACGGCGTGCGATTGTGCAACCGCCACCCCTGCACAGGGTGTTGGTCGTGTCTAGAATGGAAAAGCCATCCCCCTTTGACCCAAAAATGCAAAAAATGACAAAATTGAAATGACAAAATTGACCATTTTGGAAAAAACAAAGGAAAAACCCTCCTAGACAACCTCCTAGGGAACATTTTAACTAAGAGATATGCAAAAATAACCCCCCCAGGTGTAGATTTTTCAATTTTTTACATTTTAGGTTTCAAATAAACAAATGTAAAATACTAACCTTTGTCTTAGCTGCTGGGACTCTCACTTGTGGGGCCATGATCACGTCAACATACTCTTTGATTTTACTATATCCGGGCTCAAAATGGTGACAGGTAATCCATAATTCCAAAACCACTATGATGGTAAGAACAAATGAATTTGAAAATGAATGGTTTTAGATATATATATGTTGTGTGTTTTAACTTCGTGTTGAGTGTGTGTGTCTTTGCAGGGCTACTGGATCACTGGTGTAGGTATACTTCTATCCCCATGCAAATGGAAAGTCCTCAAGTCATTTTATTTAGTGTTTATTTTTTGATATCATGTCTATTTTCACTTGAGTCTTATTTTCATTTTGGAGGCAGCGGGAGCTTAGACGGTGTCACTTCGGCACACGGGTGTGTTAGGTATAACTTCTAACTCCCCATTTTTGGAATGTCCATACTCGAGACTCTACGTTTTATGCATTTTCATGGCTAAAACACTTCTACGAGGGGGAAATATGTACGCACCCAAATTTACATGTGCTACATTGTCAGAAATGGTTCAAAATTCCCCAATGATGATTCATGTATTTTCCAAAGGTGTTTGAGCCCCTTTATCTCTTTGTAGTATATATTTGTAGCTTAGATTGCCTTAGCCATTTCCTGCTTTTCCGTAGCTTTATGCATTGTTTTTCCTTTAGTTTTGGCCTTTAGTTACAAAACCGCCACCCTGCCTAGCTTGGGTGGGTGATGGTTGCGTAACCGCCACCCTTTGCAGAGAGGTGGTTTCATGCGAATTGTCCTGAGACTTCTCAGGTGTGATTTGGACATGTGTTAACTCACTCCAGTTCACCTCTAACACATGTTTCTTGATCAATTTGGCTGATTTTAAGCTTGATTGATTCATATCAACCTCCTCTTCTACTTATAATTATTGATTGAGTGTTTAACTACCCCTACACATTGTGATGTGGCACCCCATGGATGCCAAGTGTGTTAGAGCACTACCCAACCAACCTTTCTATAAAATCAAATGTACTTCTTCTGAAGTAAAAGGATGGAGATTTTTATTGTGTTTGCACTGTTATGCTACTGAAATCTTGCTAGAGACCACACAACCAAGCACTCTTCTCTTGTGTTGTTGTTCCTCTACCTGCATTGCTACCAGACCACTTGTAAGCCAACATTTCTCCAACACCTTCTTCTTGCTTCCTCTGCATTCCTAGTTCCTTGGACTCACGTGGAAACAAAATATTGGAAAAGATAACTGAGGGGACACAAAGTGATACCACAACTGGCATTGTCTCAACACTGCAATTTTTAGGTTGGGGTTTCTATTGAGTTTCTTTATTTCTTCATTTCTTTACTTCTGAATCTGTACACACATTTATCTACTAGATTAGCAAAAGTCATTTCCATTTCAGTCATTACAAATAGATAGGACATTTTCAAAAGATTTCATTTCTTCTATAGAAGCTTCTAGTGATAGATCCTTCCATGTTTATCCCTATGGGTTTGTGAGGGAAGAATATTTGCAAGAATGCTTTATGTATCATTGTATACAATTTCAACCTGGTCCAAATTGTGGTCTCCATTAAATATTGTCATATTCTTCCCGGGAAGTTACAAGGGAAGAAAAGATTCTAAGAAGCTTTAATTATTCCCTTGTCTCTGAGGTAGGCAGAGGATTTAAAATTCCATAATTACAAATTGGAAAAAGCTTTAAATTAATTAGGATAGATTAAATATACTGTTGCAAAAATAAATAGCTACATTCGACTATTTATTTGTATAGTAGATAATTAGAATTAGAGGCAATTTATTTCTTTATTTTCTTCGTTTTCCTCTATTAATTCTAGAAAGCTCAGAAAATAAAAAAAGTTCATTTTAAATTAGATTAGATTAGTTAGTTTTCTTTATTTGTTTATTTCCATTATTTAATTGGTGTCCTTTCAATTATATAATTTGAGAAAATAATAGGGAACTTATGCTACTCGTACTTAGCCTCTAATTCCCCTTTGGCCAATTTAACTACTGGGAATTCACACTACCTGATCTGTAGTTCCTTGAATCTCATATAGTTTCCTATAAGCACCCCTATGATATTCCACAAATGCTATCCTAGCATGACCTTGTGAGGTTGAGTGCGTCTGAAGGTCACATGTTGATTTTTCTGTCCTACAGTGACTATTTCCTCAAAGCATGGAGACCTCTTGAATCAATGAATGCTACCATCTTCCTTTTGAACCACTCTTTGAATATCTTTGAAATCGTGGCCTCATTCCTTTCGTTTATATCCCATGATTCTTGGATTCTCCAAAAAAAATGTGGGAGAGGCGAAGCTTTCACAACTTGATATTCAGGGTCATATGTACTGCATTTCATCATCCTCAATTCCTTCCTTGAACCAGTCAAATCTAAATTTCCTCATTTTATATATTGTCATCCTCATGTGATACATTTCCCTAACTTCAAGATCATCATAATATTTCACCCAATAGTCCTCAACTTGCGGCAAATGGTGGAAGTCGGGGATACATGAAACATATCTAGAGTGCTCTAGATGTCAAAGTTATCCGTTGAAGTGTAGAAATAAAAATTCAACTAAGAGAAAGAGGCTTCCAATTTTGATGCATCAATGAGATAATTGTAAGATAAAATACCCAAAGAGATAGGGAAGGACACAATTTTCTTATTCATGCTCTTGCAGTTTTTCGTTGATATGGAAAAGTTGTCTACAAAGCTCAAACATGACAATCTTGTCACTGAGTTATCTTGGAATTTTTCGTGGAGCGAGGTCAAATCCAGATACCCTGATGTATGAGAACAGCAAGAATTATGTGAAGAAGGATCCATATCTTTGAATCAATGTGGTAACATGTAAAAACGATCTCAATTTCATATTTCCCCCTAGAAATCTCACAACATACATGGTGAATGCATCATTCACCCGTGCAAAGTGGTGATTACTCTCTTTCAAGGTCAACTATGGATATCTCTCATAGGTGGGGGCCTTTTGGGAGATGTTTGGTGTGAAATTCAAACCCCTGAAAGATCTTGTACTGGCAATAACATACACTAAGTATGATGTCATCAAAAACTTTCTGGTGAGCTGAGAAGCTAGAAGCAACTGAAAATGGAGGTTGTCACTGATGAGTTAAATCTAGTAAATCATTTAATTTCCTTTGATGAGGGTGAGGATGAACAATGCCATCCAATCATGGAAATCCTTTTTGTATTCCTCTCCCACCACCCTACTCAAAATAATGATAACATCTAATAATCCTTCGTGGAAATCATGATTAGACCAAGACTTAGGCACACGAGAGGGTTTCCTTACCTACTTTATCCATGATCCCAATGTAAGGACTCAGAGGTATGAATATGTCTTTGACCATTATCCTTAAGAAATCTCCTTTGGTATGATTACCATATTGTTCGGGGTTAGGATTTGCATATTTTGTGATATTCCCTTGGGGTGAGCACTGCCAGGATTGAACTTGTCATCCGACTCGTATGATCTCGAGTGTCTGGTACATATTTTTGAGCATAACTCATCACCAATTATGCACTCTAGATAGATAGTGGTGGTCACCTACTGTAAACAAACCACTTGTGTATATCCTTTCTTCCATTGGTTCCTTGGGTCCGCCAAACATCCAATTTTTCAAGTCCTCCAAGTCCATGTGAGCAATATCGTGATCTCTCACATCTGGATACTCTGATGCAAGATTTGAAGTGAGCTCTAAACTAGAAAATTTGAACTTCATGATGGAAAAAATTTGATAAGTGAGAAAAAATGAGGAAGATAACAAATTTCTACACCTAAAATGGACACTTTCTATTTTTAATAAGTAGGAGGTGGGGGCTGATTTTTTCTGCTTTTTTGTTTTATGTTTCTTTTTCAATGTCCTGAAAAACCTAACATACTATATACACTTTCCTTGGTGTCTCTTTGATGATTTTTGATAGTTACTATTGTTAGAAAGTGTTATTTTTCCTTTTTATGTTTTTTTTGCTTTTTGGAATAGATTTCCGTAGTTTTTCTTCACCATTGATTTATGAGTGCATTGATTTGAAAGGTTTAATTTTTCAAAATTTTTTTTATTTATAGTAAGTGGAAAGACCAGATACTTATTAAAAATAGAAGTAACACTTCCCCCTCTCACTTTGTTCATGAAAACAACTTCACTGGAATAGGATCACTCTCCAGATCCTGTGCTCAAAATTTCATCACGATTCGCCCGCCGGAAAGCTTAGAAATAAAAAAATGTAAACTGATGGAACTGAAACTAGGGTTTGCTTTCATAATAATCTAGATCATCATAGGTTTTGCAACAATTTGTTTTTGAAGGTATTTGGATTGTATAACCACTGAGAAAATTTCATTTGGATTAGATCACTGGTTTGAAAGATGCGAGATTTTTTTTTGTTTTTGTGCATTCATGGCAAACCCAAAAGAAATTGTAGGTATATATAATGAATTTTTAGGAGTACTTTATCTTTAAGATGTCAAAAATGGATGCTTGGGCTGACTTGGTGAAGGAATGGAGTGAAAAAGGTATGTAGAGCTCTTTAAATGGTTAAAACATGGTTTTTTTAACTCTTGAAAGGACACTTTAAAACTTGGGTTTGAAAGAAAAGGGGGTGGGGCACATTTTACTGTACCAACTATCCTGAATGTTCATTGAACAGTTGGGATAGTTTGGGGCATCAAAATGTGCCCCCTTCCCTAGGTTTAACATGTGGTGGGAAACGATTGGTGAGCAGGGAAAATGAGAGAGTAAGGTTATAACATTTGGGAGAAGAATATTTGAGATCACATGGAGAACCTATGCAATGGATAGGGGTGGTGGCACATTTCTTTGTCCCCACTATCCTGACTGTCCTAGAAAATGGGCATATTTGGGGCAAAATAATGCGCCCAAGGGTTAAAAGGACAAGACTTATCCAAATATACATACATGATTATCTCAACACTTTTTCTGGAAGGAACAAGGTCACAAGAGGGTCTAAGGGATATAAATGTTTATGGGATACATTTTTTTGTCCCTAACTTTCCCCACTTTCCTGGAAAGTTGGGACATTTGGGCCATTTGAGACAGTTCAGACACCAAAATGCGCCAACCATTGAACTATGAATTCTACTAACTCTTGAAATCATGAAACCAACTTTTCTGGAGTTCTAGGAACTATTTTTTGGAAAAATGTTATATCAATTTTACTCCCAATATATTTTTAAGATCAATGGGAAGTTTTTCAAGACCTTATTCTCCCTCCTTCAATTTTTTTTTGCTTTTTCATTCAAGATTTCCACATGTGATTCTGATGAGATTTGTCTACATAAAGAGGCGGTTGGGTCTTGTGAAGAATTTTAAAAATCCATCATGTAGAGGATTATGTAATATTTCTGAATGAAAACTTGTTTTCCCCCTGAATCATCTTGGAGATTTTGGAATCATTCGTTGAAGTTTAGGTACCTTTTTCTATTGTAAGCTCCTTAAGCCTCTAAAACCCGCTTTCACTGTTCTTGCTCCAAAACCTTTGAAACTTTCCTAAAATTTCATAAACATGTTCCATTGCACTTCAAACTTCTCAATAACATCTCTAGATGAATTTAGGCTTCCTGATCAACTCCAAAGGATGCACACCTGTCATTGGAAGGCTAAGGAATAACCTTTCTAGGCTGAGTACAAATTTCTTCATTTCACAACATTTAACTAAATGGACTAAGTGACTTCATGAACACATTTCAGACACTTGGGAGGGATGTTTGTCACATTATGAATCTTTTCAATGATGGGAAGGTCATGAAACAGAAGGTAAATTGACTCAGTGGATGACTCAGGAGGGGCATTGGTCAATTTTTTTGACACTGGGGTACAATTGTCATGTTTTGAACTTAATTTTTTCCCTTGCAAAAACACATAACAACAAATTTATTAATATATGCATATATTTATTTATAATATGTTATGAAAATGATGATAAATGAATAGAATGAAATAAAAGTAGTGAAAGCAATAAATAAAAATAGTGAAAAAAACTAAATAAATAAAATATATATAATGATGAAATGACAATTACAATATAATAATGAAGACGAAGGTGGAAAAAGTTAATGTGGTTGGTGAGAAAAGATGGTGGTAGATGGAAGGACGCATGGGAAGTCTTAGAAGGTGATGGAGTGTGGAAGCATAATTACAGGGTAAGGCAATCCATACAAGCATAATGGAAAGCATAATTTTTGTGATTTGTTACAATTACAAGTACTCAAATTGTCATGTATGTTAGGTTTTTCAACTTAAAGCCAAAATAAATGTGGTCTCATGGTATGAAATGTTTGCAGTGTATACACAAAATGCGTTTGTTAAAAGTTCCTTGGCAACTGTTTTAAAATGTAGTTGGGTTGATGTTTATTTACCCCTTAAGTTTGACAAGCATCTCCTTATCTTATGCAGAAATGGGTACTTTAAAACAGAGTATGGAAATTCATCAAGTATAATGGAATGTTGATTTTTTCATGTTTTGTAGATGCAATTGGCTTGGTAGATATGTGTGAAAGTGTGAAAGCATGCACAAAGCATGTGAACTATTTGATAAAATAATTGAAATAAATGTGATCTCATTGGAATGATATGAAGGTAGAATATGCTTAAAAGGTAATATTAAATAGGCCTTAGAAATTTCAAGTGATGCAAATATTTTTGGTAGAAATGTGTACAAAAGTGGAGTTCAATCAAGAACATCAACCATTTTATAGAATTTCTGGGCTACTTATTCATTGTTAGGCATGGATTTTTCCCATTCATACTAGTTAGGTTGTTATGCATTCATTTTTGCAAATATTAAAATTTGTAGCCTTGATTTTGATGTGTGCAAGTTACATGTTTAAATATTAGTAGTTTTCATAGTCATGGGTTTTTTTATTGCTCAGTATTAGTCACACTTTTTGGATGTAAAGACATGGGAAAACACTAAATCACACACTTTGGGTATGTATCTAGTTTTGATCACATACTAATTTTTATATGATTCATAAGTAAGAAAAATACTAATTGACCTACCTCTTTCGCTATCTTTGCTTGTCTTATCTGTTGCCACTTTTTGTCTCATACTCTTTCTTGCCTAGTATGCCTTTTCATACTTTTACATTTATCATTATAGACACCAGTACCTAGCCAAGACGCTGGTACTAGGTGCACCCTGTCCCCTCTGGGTGCCACCGACCTCTTTGTACTTTGTTCACATCTTTTAGGGTCCTTTCTAGCCATTTGGGCATCTTATCTTTTTATGTAGTCAGGCCTTTTTGGGGTTAATTATGAAATTCAAGCAAGGGAATCATATAAATATAAAGTTATGTGATCATAATAAAGGACCAAGCACTAAGCATTAGCTATCACCACCTAAGGTTGCATCAAAAGGCATTATCAAAAGCATTCAAGCATCCATCTAGCTCCACACAAGGGACAAGGGACAGTTATTTTTGCATACACTTCATAGGAGGGGAAGCTCATTCTTTTATGCACACATACATCTACATTTTCTACATCTAGCTACTTGCTTGCTATCAAGTGCGACGCACGCAAGAGCCACCTAGGTAAAAATTTTGACACACACACACACACATAAAACTACATTGGGTTAGAGATGTAGTGTAGCGCTCGGTCATAAGTTCACTTGTTTAACAATTCGAGGGTATTCTGACCCCCCATTTACATTATTTTATTTTTGGGATTTGATGCGCTTTTGGGATTTTGCAGGTTATTTCTTCATTGCGTGTTACATGTGACATCTACGAACTTGATACGACGTACTAGTGACAGGAAGTGAAGGAAAAAAAATACCTCACGACCCTATAAAGTTGGTTTTTTGAGGGTCTGAGTAGTCACAGGTGCCCAAAGTAGGTCTATAGTGCCCACAAGTGCCCTCGACCCATTCCAGGGGCCCCAGTTTAGGAAAATCTTGCGGTCACACAATTTTCTGAGATATTGTGTGATACTTCTCCCTCTTTTTTCATTAGTTCGTAACTTCGACAGAGTCAAGGATTCATTGCAAATCAGATAAGTCTTTTATCCCTTATTTGCAACTAAGGTCTCATAATTTTAGCTTATTTTTTCTTGGGTCAATTTATGTACTTTATTGCATACATTTAGTGATGTAACATAATTAGTATTAGAAATATATTTATTTCAATATTTTCTTAATCATTTGGTGAACTCATGTTTGAATACTCTTGGAAATTTATTTTTCTTTTATCATGGATCATAAGGTCTTTCAAGTCTCTTTGCTTCAATTGCTTTAAATACACCCATCTTGTAAATATGACCTTCACCAAACCCTAGCGACTATTTATCTTCTTATCAACATGTTGCCTTCACAAGTTAGTGTCATCTTTGTGATGACTCTATTAGTTATAATGTCAATCAATCAATTTTCAAGTCTATTCAAGCTTTTCATTCTTTATTTCAAGATAAATTTCAGGCTATGGAATCCACAATTGCATCTTGAAAATCTGAAATCCAACATCTTAAGAACATTTCTTAGGCTCATGCTAGTTCTTCTTCTCATTCTCATTCTATGTCTTCTACATGTGCTCATATCAGTGAGCCTCAAGTATTTCCATTACATGAGCCTCTCATGTTTGATCACAATGCTAAGTAATAAGGAATTCTTATTAATCTCCTCAGTCATCAATTAATCAGTTTTCCAATTTCTATCCTCCTTATTGGCTGGTCAAATATCAAGGTCTTCCATTTTGCACTTATCATTGAATTAATGGACAAAATAACAATAATTGATATGCTTTACAAAAAATAGTCAAACATCTTGAGTGTCAAGGTTTTTTATCTCATTCATTACACAATGTCATGTTACATGGTCCTCTCCAATTGTTACATCTCAATGGGTTCCTAAATCTGATTTGTCTATGTCTAATGAGCATCATGCCATCATTTCTAAGGTTCCTTCTACAGAAAGTCAAGAGCCACCTAAGAAACTACCTCTCAAAATCAATATAACACCTCCTCCTCTCAAGTCATCTACGACATTACCAAGTCAAAGTACGCAACTGCCTCTCAGAATCAGTCTACCCTCTTCTCCTATCAAGTCTTTTGCAACTTCATCAATCCCGCCTAAGTTACCACCATTCAAGATTCCTCCCCATCCTACTCCACTTCCATTTCCAATTTTTTTTTTCAAAGCAACTACTCCTTCTATTGATGGCCAAGACACATTTCAAATTTCTCCACCATCGCATGGTCCTACTATTGCTTCGGCCTATCATTGTGTTGGCCCTTCACTCTTCTCTCTCTCTCTCTCTCTCTCTCTCTTCTCTCTCTCTCTCTCTCTCTCTCTTATCATGACACAAACAATGCTCTCTCCACAATGGCAAGATATCTCTCGCTTCACTGCATAAATATCCATCATTGGAACACTTGGGGGGCATCACACTTATTCTCTTTCCCCTTCTAAGCATAGTCACAGATGTTTCACTTCTTCATGTTCACTTCACACTTCACATCTAGTCTCTCGCACACACATACACATCTTGATACATCTTGTATCGTCATTACCCGATGACGCACTCTGTGCTTTGGTTCACCCTTGATTGTTGAGGGCATATGACATACATGAAACTCACACACTACACGCATCACACTTCACCCATGCTTGACATATTTCTCTTGTAACTTCTCTCACATGATATGCACATTATGCACTCTACACATTCACGATATACCAATCTTGCATTTACTTTTACACGTTGTGCTCATTACCCTATGATGCACTCTAGTTTGTTTATACTTCATACTCGACTATTGAGAGTTTACATCTAAAATGAACCCCACCACACTCGCTCAATCAATCACTCACACACTCTCTACACTCACTACACTTTGATGATCATATCTTTCTAGCACACACATTCAAACCATTTCCCAATGACACACTCTTATTTTATGGTTCATTCTCAACTGATGAGGGGGCATGTATAAATGAACCTCATCTCATGCATACTCATTCACATTCACTCAGGGGGCACACAGATCCTATCACACTCACTCTGCATTCCATCTCACACATCCACAACATATTGCATATCTTGGTTGCATTTACTCTTGCTTAGTCATGCTTACATGTACACTTTATTTCACATGCTAGACAAATATCTTGTATGTCACTATATTTTCCATACACACATGCACATTCACTTTCCTTCTAGTTTTTATTGCAGGATTCTACACAGATTGATACATACAACATGGATGCTTAGGCATAATACCTATTACCAGTCCCACAAGCAGGCTCCTGGGGGCATCCATTTCATACACTACAAGTGTTATTGTTTCATTTTTCAAAGCACATTACTATATAAGTTTATACATGATTTGACATAATTTCTATCTTTCTAACATGCTAACAGGTGGTTCATGTGCAACATTTTCTTTGCAGGTCTATTTTCTTCTATGGTTATTCTGTTACATTTCTTGCTACTATTGTTTTGTATGATTGTATGTCATTGTTTGTGGGCTTCGCCCTATGTCTTTACTTTTCTCTGATTGCTTGTATGAATTTTTTGGCACTATCAGGCCTTGATTGTCTTATGACATCATGAGTGATGTCCCATGTTTGAAACTACACTTTTCATTGGTTCTACATTTTCTTCTTATGTTAGGTTATACATTTACTTCTTGCGTTTACTAGCTTATATCTTGTCTTCTACATGTGTGTTTATTTTTTGCACTAACACTTTTTCCCTAGCCATTTTTTTGTGTGTGCCTTGGTTTCTACCAAGCACACTCCCTCCCCCTTGTAGGGCATCAAGTTTCAGTTTGCAGTTAGTCCTCCTTTAGGCCCCATACTCCTCAACGACGTCGCATGCACCCTAAATGAGGGGGGATCCTATTGGGTGAATTAAGTCACCCCATTCATGGTAGTCTACAGTCACAATTCAATATAGTTCAGTACATAGTACAACACAGTCTTCAATCTCATAATGACCCAAAATTTGACTTGGGTCCTCAGCACAACATAGACACTAGTGCCCAACACTAGATAGTAGCACTTGGGCGCCCCTAACCCTTCATGGACACCTATGACCAGGGGGCCAGTTACACAACATTTTTCAGTTCAACATAGTTTTTGGCACTTCACACGTCAGTGGCTTTTATAGGATACAGACAATCCTTCAACATCTCAACATGCATGCACTACAATTTCTTTTCTACTTTCACGTTGGATCGAAATTGTTTGAAACAGATCATATTTTTACACACCATCTATAGTGGTGTTCTACACTTCGGGAAGTAGTTAAAGGTTGGAGGATGACACAATATACTTCTCCCTACACTTCTTTCATTCTTGGCGTGAGATCACCCAATAAACTCGCACTCAGTGCAACTAGTGTGAGATCACCCAAAAACCTTGTTCTTCTACACCATCTTCAGGATCCTTTCTATCTCTTTGAATCATCATGGATCAGGTGCATATGTTCCTTTTTCATTTCTTGCATACTTTTCTTCTCGTTTTGATCAGGTATCATCGCTTATCGGACTAGTTAGTCAGTTCTTCATCAAATACACGCCCGTCACACATGGGAAGCGGTAGTCACATCATCACATAATCAAGCGACATCAACAACAGGTAAAAATGTGGCATTTACACGTATGCTCTCGCCCTAGGGTCATCATCATCATCACTTGTTTTTACTTCCTCTTCTCTAGCTTCCACAAGCTTCACACTTTTATCATCTCAACACTTTTCCTTGTCTCCCGACATGCTTTACGTCCATCGATCTACATGGTTATCAGGTACGCATCTCTTATCTACTAAATTTTATCTAGATCATTTTCTCAACAACATAAAGTGAGGTCAAATGTAGACATTAAATCACACACTTTATTGATATTTTAAATGAAATGAAATAAATGAGATAGGAGGGAAAAGGTACTAACCTGAATTAGACTTACCTCACAGTAATCTAGGACTGGATAGGGTGATGTGCTGGTAGAACTGAGT
Organism: Taxus chinensis; assembly: GCA_019776745.2. Classification (NCBI taxonomy): domain Eukaryota; kingdom Viridiplantae; phylum Streptophyta; class Pinopsida; order Cupressales; family Taxaceae; genus Taxus; species Taxus chinensis. The sequence goes on along the minus strand of CM034147.1, from coordinate 263,073,580 downwards.
GTCGTAACGAACCTCAGAAAATTGTAGAAGTGGCAGATCTGGCCAGACTGGGGTGCCTGGGGATGAAAAGGGGCACCTGTGGGCACCCTAGTCTAAAATATGGGTGCCCTGGTCTGTGGAGTGACTCAGAAACTGGATCTGATATGGTCACTAAACCTTCATAGTACTTCACCTTTGATCAAGTTGGTGTCACACTTGGTTCACTGGTGTCGTTGTAAATCTCCAATGAATAATCTCCTACAAAACCCCACACAAAAGCATCAAACCCTAAAAAAGAAAGATGCAAATGAATGGGTCAGACTGTCCTCAGCTGCCAAATGGATGGACTTATGACTGAGCATTGCACTACATCTCAGACCCGATGTAGTTCTATGTGCTTTGTGTGTGCAATGGTGTGCCTAGGGTGCCCTAACACCAATGACACCAAAGTAGCAAGAAATAGCTAGATAAAAATATAGAATGGTGGATGGAATAGAATAGACTCCTCTTCCTATGTAGTGTGTGATGTAGAATAGTGCCCAAATGCAGTCCCTTGCCTTATGTAGATAGCTAGCCCTTAGTAGAAATAGTCCGACCCATAAGGTAGTATGTATGTTGTGTTTATATAGGGATCTCTTGCTCAAATTTCGACACTAATGACCCGACATGCCAACTAGTACCTAGGGGAATGGGAGGGAAAATCATAAAGACCAACCTCAAACATCTAAATGAGAACCAAGTGTGACTGGGACCAGGGTGCCTAGAAATGAGGGCCAGGGCACCCCCTAATTCCTTCCTAGGAACCCTAGTCAGAGACCAGAGATGACAACTGAGTGAATAATGACAGCTAAGACTCCCTGAGAGATGACCAAAACTATGCAAGTAAGTGACAACTGTGTGAGACAAACAATGATGATGACTAACTGAACTGATGACAGGACTAGGGGATGGGTCATTAGTGAATACTTTTCTTATGCAAGATCCATATATAAAACAACATACTTGGTGGTATAATTATAGTAGTAAGTGTGTGATTTTGTGACTACATTTTCCCCCACTTTATGTTGGTGAGTGGAAATCTCAGTAACATAAAGTAGATAGAGATGCATACCTGAGATAAATCTGGAGAAGCCCATGTTGTAGTAGAACACAAATGTGGTAGAAAAGCATGTCGAATGAACCATATAGCGTGCCAAACCATGGATCAATGTGTTGATCCATGTAACATAGTGAGAAACGTAATGTCATGATGAAGTGTACTAAATGAAAGTGATGATTGTAATGTTAGATAATTGATGATTTCAAATGTTGTATGATGATGATGAGATGGGGTAGGGAGTGATCAATTCCCAACCCGATTGCATGAATATGAATAACCAACTGGAGGATTTGGGCATCCTGCCACCAGAGGAAGAGTGTAGGGAGAAAAGTGTGTTATTCTCCAACCTTTAACTACATCCTCAAGATCTAGCCACTGCAGATGGACTCAGATCAAACATTTTGTGGTTTTTGGATCCAAATAATTTTGATCAAACAGTTGACCCATATAGGAGTGGTATAGGAAAGGCACTCTTTCCCCCACTCCACGGGTGTCACCACAATGTGTGGCTTCCAAGTTAGGTATCTGTGTATGATGGATTCCAAGTTAGGTCATCTGGAAGAAAATGCCAAATATAGAATAACTTCCCAAGTTAGGTCATCTGGGAAAGTAATGAATGTAACTCCCAAGTTAGGTCATCTGGGAGGCCACATGTGTTGTATTGTATTGATTGAGTGGTATGATATTGTTAGAGACTTGAACACATTGATGGATTGATTGATTGTTTTGATTGGTTACTCCTAGAGAGATTTTACGCTAGTTTCCCCTAGGTTAGGTCATTAGGGGGAATGTATAGAAATTGATGAATGATTGCATGGAAATATTTTAACACTTGTTTCCCCCAGGTTAGGTCATTAGGGGGAAGTGATGAAATTATGAAATATCACATAGAGAAATTTTACATTTGTTGCCCCCAGGTTAGGTCATTAGGGGGAATCGATGAAATGTCGCATGGTGCATTAGTAAATGTTTGAAAATGATGGATTGATAGTATTGAATGATCACTTAATGGTGCAAGGGGAATTATAGGATGACCCCAATTGTATGCCCCCCTTTCGAAAAAGGGGAAGTGATGAAAAGAATGAACGGTGAGCTGAAAGTAAGCACAAAATAGATAGTGTATGATGAATATCACCAAAATGTTTATAGATTGAGTAAAGATAAATCAGGAGAAATAACATGTGTGTCATGTGTCATGTATATGATACATGGAAGGTGGAATTATGAAAATAACACCGCAAACGGGGGGTAAATCAGAGTAGAAATGCTCAAGATATGGAGAAAATCATGTGGTGTGTATTAGTTGAGGAAATGATCACAAAATAATGACTATAGTAAAATGGGTAGGTAAAAGTAACTATAAATAGGGAGGTGAAAAAGTGATTAGTCACTTCATTTGTCTTTTTTTCATGAGTGAGATTGAGCTCTGAGTGTGGAAAGATGCCACAAGTGAGAGCAACATGACCTAGCCGATTTGAGATGGTAGCGACCGTCGTAGCATCACGTACGATGACAGAGTTGGTAAGTGCAATGTTTTTTTCAAAAAAATGTGTGTATGGTAGTCATTTTTGTTAAATTTTTGCAAAATTTTCATTTTGACTTTTCTCAGCATTTTAGACCTGGACAAGAGTGGTGAAGGCACTAATGGCCTTCAGGACAGGAGCACCCAGACCTGGGCACTGGTGTCCTACTCCCGGGTGCCCCAGTACTACTTATGGGTGCCCCAGTCCAGAGAGGGTGTATTTAGTCCAGAATGGTGTAAATGTGATTTTGGATGTGTAGTAATGTCATAAGTGAGTGATTTTGGATTTGTATAGTGTTCTAACACTGCGTTTGGTGTTGTTTTGTGTTGTGCAGAGGGATATCCACTCAAGGGAGTTTTGTGGGGGTCATCATTTGAGTACTTTTCTTGGGATAGGTTTTTCAGATGATGATTGGGAGGTTATGGACCATGTCGGCCTGTGGAAGATAACACAGATGGGGGATGTGCCCCATAATATGCCTATGTTGACAACCTTATGTGAGAGGTGGTGTGTGGATACTTGTATGTTCTAGTTTCCTACTTGGTGAGATGACAGTTACGTTGGAGGATGTGTATCACATACTGTGATTACCAGTTGTTGGGGAGAGAGTACAGGTCATGCCATTGGAGGATATGGAGAGATAGATGTGAGCTGCTAGATGGTATTTTGTGGGGACTCGAGTACCTGCCGAGGCCCATATTAGTTTGGATGCTATTTTGAGGTCAGGGGTTCCACTTGTGGAAGTTCATAGCCATGGTTATTGCTTCATCTATTGCAGTAGAGGGAGGAGGTGTGGGCATCTTGTATAAGATGCACATATATGCTCCAGGATAGAGGAGGAGAGTACCAGATATGCATGGGCACGGTGTGTGTTGGCCCACCTATATAGAGACCTATATAGATTCACACAGGAGGAGCATGGAGGTGGGATAGGTGCTACTACACTATTACATGTATGGGCCTATGAGCACATAACAATGTTGAGGCCAGTTGGAGGTCCACGAGCAGAGTGGGCTAGACCAGATATATATGTGAGGAGATGGGTTGGTGTGTGTGGGTGTAAGATGGACACTGATACCTATAGAGCACTGATAGATAGGATGGGGCCTGAGGCAGTGATATGGAGGCCATACCGAGACTATGGAGGATGGCCAGAGGATGTTATAGAGCTACGGTGCATACAAAGGACTATGTGGTTGGAGGACTGATTCCCAGGTGTGGCCAAGTTATTCCAGGTAGAGAGGGTATCACGACAGTTTGGTATGGCTCAAGATGTGCCCCCAGAGCCATATATATGGTTGAGAGCTATTAGAGCACCTAGGAGGGCCAGAGCTAGACCAGGGCCCATAGGAGAGCAGCTAGTACCTCCTGGCCAGATGAGGCAGACATGGTGATAGAGCTGATAGACTCAGATGATGTAGGGTGTACAGAGGAGTACCATGCATGGTGGGCAGCACATCAATGGGTATTCTTATTTCCATTGTTCACAGATGCAATGGGATTACCAAAGGGAGGAGAGGGAGAGGGGGAAGCACATGCCCTTGCCAATGTGGCAGCAATGATAATGGAGAGTGAGTATCTATATATAGTTGCATTGTGTGATTTGTTACTTGCCTATGTGATAGTGATGGTTATCTAATGCATTGTTCTATTGTGTTGTAGGTGATGCATATTGGTCCTTGATAGTAGACACCTCCATTCACACATTGACGTAGAATGTGCCAAGTGATGTACTTGTGTGGAGGGATACTAGAGCGTGTGGATGACATTGCAAACGAGCATGCCCATTTGTTTGAGTTGGTTGCTATAGCAGCAACAACATGTACATTACTACTGAGTGAGAGGGATGAGGCACATGAGGAGACACGATGAGCAAGAGAGGTGGCGGGTGGTGGTCCATTAGCGCAGGATGTGTTCGCACAATTTATTGCACTACAGAGTTGCTTTGTTGAGTAGTCTACAGAGAATACCCTATTACATAGGGAGGTGGAGAGATATTGAGGTCACGACCAATGACATAGAGTTAGTGGTGAGGCATCGAGTTCTAGGGCTCTCACAGTACCCGAGAGTGATAGTGATGATGAGATTTGATTTGTATTATTGTATATGATGTAGGGGAGTTTCCCCCCAGTGATGAGATGTTTTGTAATGATGATTGTACTCGATATATATAGACATATTTTATTAGTATATGATGATTGTATATTTCATGTGTATTGATTCATTGTATGTGATTGATGTCATATGTGATTGATGATTATGATTATTGTTGTAATGTATGTAATGTGTTGGATATCGTTCATGTTTATTGATGTAGACTTGTACTATGATGTTGATAATGATAGACAAAATGCATAGTGTGAATGATGATAGATAACATATGTAATTTGATTTGCTAGATATGATGCTTGACAAGGTGAGTGATGTGCATATTTGTTTAATGGAATTTGTGATGCATAGTTAGTGTAATAATGAGAGTGGAATGTATGTAAAAATAGATAATGTATGATTTCCAAACTAACGTGTCATGATGAACACATGTTGACATGATAATGTAATGTGATCGTAATATGTTAGTGTGATGAAATGGGGGGGAAGATAAGATTAGCATATGCCCCCCAACATATATGGATGATTAGGTTCATTTAGTTAAGACCCCTCAGTAGTCAAGAATGAACCGTATAAAACAAGAGTGCATCATCAGGAAATGATTGAGTGCGCTAGATGAATCGACGAAGCACGTGATGAAAGGTTCTTATAGAAAAACCCTCAACAGTCATGTAAGAACCATAAGAACACAAGTGCATCATCAGGGGGGTAAGGTGATAGTAATCACCTACCAAAGACCAAGGCAGCACGAAGTGGTGGAAGCATGTGGCATGAAAGTAGTGTGAGCATATGAACCAAACTGGATATCATGTGGAGGACCGGTGGGATGGGTGAATGTGGAGGGTTGTGGCAGCCGATGTGAAGCAATAACATGATGTGGTGGATGAGATGGATGAAGTGGATGTGATGGATGTGATGGTGCAATGATGGATGGATGCAGTGGAGAGTGCACAAGAGTGACAACCTATGGCGATGGATGGATAATAACCTTAGCATTAGATGGAGGAGACAACTCAACCCGAGTAGAAACATGCTGATGAGGTAGAGGAGAGATGGACCACTCACGTGAGTGAGAGCCAAAGGAAATGATGCCCTTATCCTCTAATTGTTGCAATCTATCATGAAGGGAAAAGAAATCATTGTCCCTATGGCCATTGATGTGATGATAATTACAATAGGGTTTGATCACACTGACATTGTAGATGATGTTGTGGATGATGTTGATTAGAGGGCAAGTGAATTAGATGCTCATTAAGTAAAACACACAACACATCATGTGGTCGAGCGTGATGAGAGAAGTGTAATGGCTCATGTGAAATAGATGGAGTAGATGGTGAAGTAGTCTATCATGGAGGAGGAGGAGAAGGATGATTTTGTGATGTAGTAGGTTGAGCTTTCTTGCTAGGCAGAGATGGAGATTGTGTGGGTTGCTCAACTAGTGGCAATGGAGAAGAACTAGATGATATAACAATAGTAGTAGGGAGTGGAATATCAATAACATGTGCTGAGAGAAGGTCATGTTCTAGATCAATAACTTTATAGCACAAGAGTATGAATGACTCACATGTATCATATTGCAATCATTGCTTGAGAGTGGGAATTAGACCACGGAAAAAGATGAATTGCTTCTCAAGATCAATAGGTTGGAATACTAATTGGTGCATACAAGCATTGAATCATAAGATGTAATCCTTGATAGGTTCAGATGTGCCCTGATGTAAAGTAGGTATATGATCATAAGTAACTCTAGGGCCATTATTGATGATAAAACGATGGAGGAAGGCATCCTCCATATCATAGTAAGTACTAATAGACCCAAATGGAAGATGAGTGTACCATTGTAAAGCATCATCAGTAAGACTATGTCGAAAGGCCTTAAGAAATAATCTATCATTAGAATAGGAAGCCATAGCCATGCGGTAATGTTGGATATGTAAGTGAGGGTCACCAGTACCATCAAAGCATGTGAATGTAGGCATGATAAAGTCCTTAGGGAATGTAGAGTTATGAATTTTCTTAGGAATAGGGTTACCATGTAATGAATTGTTATCAATTGAAGCATAATAGGCCCTACTTTCTAAAGTGAGTGACTGAACCTGAGATTGTAAGTGACCTACGACATGCATGAGAGATAAAATGTCTTGTGAAGGAATAGTAGGAGATGGCAATAATGTATTAAGTGGTTGTAACTTGCCATTGTGAGTAATCATAGGTATCTCAAGAGAAGATAAAGGAGATTCTGATGCTAAAGGCACACTAGGGGTAGGTTCCAGAGAAGTGATAGTAGATGAAGAAGATGGAACATCCATAGTAGTGGTAGGACTAGCATCAGAAACATCCCTAGGAGGTAAAGCAACCAATGGAGATACCTCAATAGGAGAAGATGAACTGATAGATGTAGGTGAAGTGTTAAGAGGAGATGAGATGGTAGGAGAAGAAGAACTAATAGATGGAGGTGACTCATGCACGATGCTAGATATAACCTCAGGAGAAAGTGGAGTAGGAGATTCAGACTCAGTAATATGAAAAGTAGTAGAATCATGACTATTAATTGTATCATCGACATCAGATAAAGACTCAGATATGAAAATTTCATTAAGTGTACTATCAATAGGATCATCAACATAATATGAGAGAGTATGTGAACTAGTATGTGATGGATTAGGAGAAGCAGTATCAGAAATAGGAGAGTCATGAGATGTAGCCATAACATTGGTTTGATGAGGAGGAGAATCAGTATGAGAGCTATTGTCAAGACCTAACATGTAATCAATAAGAGAATCATCTAGAATTTCCTTAGAAAGATCAGCAGGAGGATCACTAGTAGCCATATAACATGGTGTACAATGAGTGAAGGCTATCAGATCTGAAACGATACTAATGCCAATGGGGGAATTTTCAAAACTAGTAGGTACATATTGTTGACCATCTAAGAGTTGTTGTTGAATATGATCTGGTATAGTAGTAGTACTATAGAGAGTCGTGAGCTCAGCGATAACAACCTCATCATAGATTGGATTGACACTGAAGTGTGACATGATGGGTGGAGAAGGAGAAGAGTTATCCTTAGCCATTAGGGTTTGAAGTGGATCCTAGGGAAAAATGTTCTAAAGTACGGGTTCACCAAAATGATTATCTAAAATCTGTTTTAGTAATAATCTAAGAAAGTACAACAATGTAATAACTGAAATATAAGAGCTAGATAATTTATTTGATATTTTAAATGAAATGAAATAAATGAGATAGGAGGGAGAAAGGTACTAACCTGAATTAGACTTACCTCACAGTAATCTGGGACTGGATAAGGTGATGTGCTGGCTGAAATGAGTGTCGTAACGAACCTCATAAAATTGTAGAAGTGGTAGATCTGGCCAGACTGGGGTGCTTGGGGATGAAAAGGGGCACCTTTGGGTGCCCTGGTCTGAAATATGGGTGCCCTGGTCTACGAAGTGACTCGAAAACTGGATCTGATATGGTCATTAAACCTTCACAGTACTTCACCTTTGATCAAGTTGGTGTCGCACTTGGTTCGTTGGTGTCACTGTAAATCTCCAATGAATAATCTCCTACAAAACCCCACACAAAAGCATCAAACCCTAAAAAATAAAGATGCAAATGAATGGGTCAGACTGTCCTCAGCTTACCAAATGGATGGACTTATGACTGAGCCTTGCACTACATCTCAGACCTGATGTAGTTCTATGTGCTTTGTGTGTGCAATGGTGTGCCTAGGGTGCCCTAGCACCAATGACGCCAAAGTAGTGGGAAATAACTAGATAAAAATGTAGAATGGTGGATGGAATAGAATAGACTCCCCTTCCTATGTAGTGTGTGATGTAGAATAGTGCCCAAATGCAGTCCCTTGCCTTATGTAGATAGCTAGCCCTTAGTAGAAATAGTCCGCCCATAAGGTAGTATGTATGTTGTGTTTATATAGGGATCTCTTGCTCAAATTTTGACACTAATGACCCGACATGCCGACTAGTACCTAGGGGAATGGGAGGGAAAATCATAAAGACTGACCTCGAACATCTAAATGAGAACCAAGTGTGACCAGGGACCAGGGCACCTAAAAATGAGGGCCAGGGCACCCGGGCACCCTAATCCCTTCCTAAGGTGCCCTAGTTAGAGACCAGAGATGACAACTGAGTGAATAACGACAGCTAAGACTCCCTGAGAGATGACTAGAACTATGTGTAAGTAAGTGACGACTGTGCGAGACAAACAATGATACGACTAACTAAACTGATGACATGACTAGGGGATGGGTCATTAGTGAATACTTTTCTTACGCAAGATCCATATATAAAACAACATACTTGGTGGTATAATTATAGTAGTAAGTCTCTGAGGTTGGACACCAGCGCCCAGTCAGGATGCCAACGCCAGGCACCCTCGTCCCCTTTGGGTGTGCCTAAACTCTTTGTACTTACTCACATCTTTGGGGTTCTTTCTAGCCGGTCGAGCATATTATCTTTTTGGTAGTCAGAATTTTCGGGGTTAATTACAAAATTCAAGCAAGGGAATCATATAAATATAAAGTTATGCAATCATAATAAAGGACGAAACACTAAACGTTAGCTATCAACACCTAAGGTTGCATCCAAAGGCTATTCTAGAGTATTCAAGCATCCATTCAAGGGTAAGGGACCACATTTTTCTGCATACACTTCATATGAGGGGAATCTCATTCTTTCATGCACACATTTATCTGCATTTTCTATATCTAGCAACTTGCTCACTATTAAGTGTGACACACACAAGAGCCACCTAGGGCATGATTTTGACACACATGCACACAAAACTACATTGATTATGAGATGTAGTGCATCGCTCAGTCATAAGTTCACTTGTTTAGTCGAGGACATTTTGACCCCTCATTTACATTATTTTCTTTTGGGATTGGATACATTTTTATGGATTTGCATGTCATTTCTTCATTGAAGGTTACAAGCGACATCTACGAACTTGATGTGACATACTAACGATAGGCAGTGAAGGAAAATGAATACCTCATGACCCTCCAAAGTTGGTTTTCTAAGGGTCTGAGAAGTCACAGGAGCTCAAAGTAGGTATGCAGTGCCCATGGGCACCCCTGACCCATCCCAGGCGCCCCAATCTAGGAAGTTCTTGTGGTCGCACAATTTTCTGAGCTTTTATGTGACACTTATCCCTCTCTGTTCATCAGTTCGTCACTTTGACACAGTCCATGATTGATTTCAAATCATCTAAGTCTTTTATCACTTCTTTGCAACTAAGGTCTCATAATTTCTAGCTTATTTTGCTTGGGTCAATTTCTATACTTTATTACATACACTTATCGTTGTTACATAATTAGTATTAGGTATCTATTTATTTCAATATTTTCTTAATCAACATGTCAAAACTTGCCAAGTGTATTTCAAGTTCTTAGGTGTAAAGGAACTCCAAACCCCACTGATTGTATTTCAAGATTTTTGGGTACAAAATCACGCCAAAATTTTTCCCCAGTGAAAATTATGTTTTTTGGTGCAAAGAAACACCAAAAATCTTCTTCTTCTTCTTGACTAGAATTTTCAAAATGTTTGTGCGTTTGTAAGTAAAATTTTTCTTGTGCAAAGACATATTAAAGTTTCACTCCTATGTAGAGAAAAAATTTTAGTTGCAAAAACACCCCAAAGCTCTTCTGAGTGTAAATAAGACTTTATAGCTGCAAAAAAATCTCAAAGTTCCACCATAATGTTAGGTGGGAAATTATCATGTGAAAACGTGTCTAAACCTGACCATAGTAAATACCATTGATCTATCTCTTTCTCTCTCTGGGAATTTTAAATGTATTTGAATTATGAAAAAGTGTGAAAATGTTGCGTTTCTTTCCTAACGCTCTGAATGTGTCAAATGAAATGTGAAACGTTTGAGAGAAAATTTTATCCTCTTGTGTCTCTCAATCCTTGAAAAGTGAAATGTATAAATTTGTGATTTTTTAGGAAGGTTCAATCCATGTCAGCTTCAAGTTGTTGATATTAATAGGTTAGCATCTACTACTGACAAAATCGTGATGAATGATTTTTTTCAAGAATTTTATTTTTCTCTAACGTGTAAAATTATAAGATTCGAACTTGTATCTATTTAAATTTGAAACTTCATATGCGTAGAATAAATTTTGTAAAATTAAACTTGTGTATTTTCATCAAAATTTGTCTTAAGTGCTTGAAATAATACCACATTGTATTCTTAACTTGCGTAGGTCCTTCACAACATCACCTCCTCCTTGCATAAGCTCCATGTTAATGACCATAATGAAGAAAAACATGCATTATACATTCCAATATTTTTCCTTAAATCATTGCTCACCTCTGGCCACTACTTGGGTAGGTGCCTTAGGAATGTGGCCTTTCAGGAACAATGTGGCCCAACATTGATGTTTGGTGGTTGTGTTATATAGGGTGCAATTTTTTTGTAAGAATATGGTTACCTTAATAAATTCTTAAATGATTGGAAACATATATTTCATCATTTCTTGCAAATCTATAAGATACTTTTTCGTGTATTCAGTTTTTCTTTTCAACTTGTTTGTGTTATTATAATCTTTAGTATTATATTGTCGCTTATTGAATCTTTGTTTTATTTTTATTATTTGATTATGTTAAGCTAACACTCAAAAGTTTTTTTATTGTTTTTTGAATTCCAAAAAGATGTTAATTAAGTTTTTTCGTTGGATTTTCCTATACTATTGAAGTTATTGAATGCCCAACTCCTCCTTTGTACTTCTCATTCCACTCTTTTATGTTACCCTTGCGTTGTTTGTCAATCAAAGGTTGTTCCTCGCCATCTTCTTTCCTGCTTACCCTCCTCTCTTTAAAAAATCGATATTTTCACTATTTTGGTAATTTCCATGTTCATTGTTTATTAGCATCTCTATTACACTGTTTGGGTGTGATTATTACTAGAAATGGAAAAAATATATCTCTATTAGAGTGAAAAATAAGAAGAGTCAAGAGACCAACAATATGCGAAATAAATATCTTTTATAGTTACACATAAAATATGTGTCATTTAAAAACATCTTCCCAACCATTAAAACATGCACATAATACAATTCAATTAGATAATAAAGACAAGATTAATTGAAATTTGAAGGATGCATACTTGAAGAGGTGCATTTGTGGCTCAAATTATTACCTAGGATGGGCTACCTTTTCAAGTTCCGCTCATGAATGGAAGCAGAGATGAGTTTATTTTGAAGCTTGTAAATATGTGGCATGTTTTCAATGGACCTTTTTGCTAAATACATTCTAAATTGTCATAACATTGTATGTTCGCATAGAAGGCACAATGGAGCCTAGGCAACAAGTGAACTTATTGGAAAGTGTGTATGACCGACATGGGTTAAATTTGACACAATCGTCTATGTCTGTCAAACAATTTTTAGGTGATGATAATTTTTCAATATTACCCTTCAATAATACAAAACATTGTTATTTAGACACTACTAATAAAATATATTAAAGATTAATTTGTATTTATTTATATTTTTGAATACATATTTATATACTTTGTATACAAATCTATATAAAAAATGATGATCATATTTTAAATTTGCAAGTTATAGTGACAATTAATTCAAAACTTTCCAAATATTTTATGACTATAACCATAGAAAACATGTAAACAACAATCAAATTTAACCCTCAATTGATCTACAAAACTTCTAGCATGCTTTTCACCCTGACACGCACAACCCAAAAATTATGTGACGAAGGCATGTTGTGAGGCGTAGTGTTAGGCTTATGATCCTAGTGCTACGTCTCTAGTTTGACTCTCACCATGGTTTACCAAAACCCTTTTAAGGGTGGAAGATACCCTAGTTGGTGATGAAGGCGTGTTATGAGGCGTAGTGTTATGCTTATGATCCTGGTGCTACGTCTTTGGTTCGACTCTCACCATTTTAATCGAAGGGCCCTAGGTCTATTAATGATGTTGTTAGGCTTTCAATGAGCCCACTAGGGATCAAGTCTTGCTGAATGCAAGGCCTGGAGATACCCGACACGAAGAGTCAAAACAATTGAGGCCAGGATCATGCCTTGGGTAACTTTGACATCGTGGATGCCCCTTACTCGTAGCTACTTAGGTTGAAGGTGATCACTAGTTTAGTTTTACGTTTACTCATAAATGTAAATCCGTTATATACTTCCTTTGAAGTATGGGCAGAGATGCTGACAATCTATGTAATCTAGTTCCCAATGAGTGTGCACTTCTCATAAAAAATACATCCAGTTAAAAAAAACAAAACAAAACAAGAGCAACGATGTTGCTAAGTATTGTCATAGAAAAAATTGTAATGTAAAAGCTTGTAGTATGTTGGAAAAGGTGAATTGATTGGGATGGACACTTCTTGCTCATGTTTGCTGAAACAATGTCAATGTGTTGAACAAATTCATATCTTTAAAAAGTTACAATGATCATTCCATAAAATAACATCTTGTTTAATTTTTTAATTGTTTAATATCTAGTTAGGGTAGGGAAGGAGAATTGAGTTTTTAAGGGTTTTAAAGTGGAGGCTTGTTTAATGGTGTAGGGAATCAATTTTTAAAACAATCCATTCACTTGTGAATTTTTTCTCTTAATGGAATTGTTTAACTCACAAAGAATCCATCCAAGTATAAATGTTTCTCATAGTAAAAAAGATAAAGCTGAAATGTTGTAAGGACTTTAATTAAATGGATACTCTCAATCTTTAACAGTAAACCTATTTTATCAGTCCTTAACACTAAACCTAAAAATAAACAAGTTATTCAGACACTAACATAATTGTTGTAAGCAAAATTAAAAAATTGGAGGTTGAAAATACCCAATAAATAGTTTATACTCTTAAAAAAACCCATGGCATTGAATTTTGTAACCAATTATTTTTGGATGAATCTTGAATTTTAAATGCGGCCGTGCAGTCTCACTGTTGGAGAATGGCTGCTCATAAAATCTCACCAAGTTTCAATATTTGTAGGGGGTTCTGTAATAAGGGCAGTAAATAGAAAATGCCAAAAAAAAATCATACCTTTTAGCAATGGCGGCAGTGCAGTAGAGTGAATATATGGAATTAGAAATAACGAGGTGGAGAGAAGAAAGAAGCAAGAATCAAATAATTGTTTGTCTCTTGGAAACTTCAAAACCCTTGTGCTGACAAAAGGATTCTACTTTTAGTAATAAATTTCTATAATACAGCTTCTGAAAGACTATGAAGCCTTTAAAAATCGGATATTTATATTGAGTTGAGGATGATTGTGTCATGATGATACATGTGATTACGAATATTTTTTGGATGTTTGTTAGTCTGTAGTCTATACCCTTAGGATTCTAAGTTTTCTAAGGCGATACCAGAATTTTTGAGATCCTAGCTATGTGCTTGAAATATAATAGAAATATTTCAATCCGTATAAAATTGAAACCAGTCCTCGACTTAAATTCTATAACTTGTTTGTGACAAATTAATAATGTTTTTTATTTATTTTGAGCTTATAGATAATAACTAAAGCAAAATAACAAAATTTAAAAATTCTTTAATTCACAGTATTTGCCTCCAAAATCAGAGTATCATACAGGCAAGGATTTCACCAGTTGTGGGTAAACTCCAAAGTTGATTACCCGCAATGGAGTGTTAGCAGATAGATCACATTTCAATTAAGTGTAAATCTCTGCGTGGGAAAAAGAAAGTGGAATCAATCTTAGATTATTTCTTCATTTCAACCCCCAAATGTAGGCAAGGCAACTGAGCATTTCATTTCAACAGAGTGCTCCTTCTCGCCCCCCTTGTTGATGGCGCACTTGAGTTGCAATGAGGAGGTGGTGGTGAAATATGGGCACAATCTTGCCCATTAAGTGGTGGCCATGAGGGAGATGCCACTGCACATGGCGGTACGACTGGAGGATGCCACCTCGACGGAGTTGTTGATGGTGGCAGGAGCCAATTGGAGCCTGCAGAATGGGCAGGGCTCTCAGCAGAGCTTCCTCTTCCTAGGAGAGGGCTCCAATGTCGACGCCATTCGCATTCCCCCCAGCTCTCTCCTAATGCTCGCCCACAAGGACAAGGAGATCATGAATGCCTTTGAGGACGCCGGCATTCCCCCTTCCCATGTCGAGGTCACACACAAGGCCACCACCATGAGGAAGAGGTTACCCTTCACTCAATATACACCAATGTCGGTCAATGCAACATGGCCATCCATTGTGACCTCTTCCTAGGAGAGGGCTCCAATGTCGACGCCATTCGCATTCCCCCCAGCTCTCTCCTAATGCTCACCCACAAGGACAAGGAGATCATGAATGCCTTTGAGGACGCCGGCATTCCCCCTTCCCATGTCGAGGTCACACACAAGGCCACCACGGTCAATGCAACATGGCCATCCATTGTGAAATGGACGGCCATGATGCGTTGACTGGCATTGATTGGGTGCATATTGAGTGGAGATTAGTCGCTGACCCACCATGACCCACTGTAATAAATGTTCTGACATCCACTTTCCTCAATTTAGACCAATGAAATTAAAGATAAATGAATTTTTAGAAATATTTGGTTAACAATTGTGCAAGTTTATTAGTTTGAAAAATATTTATTTATTTATGAAAAAATTAAACATATTTTATTGGTTAAAAAATATAAATATCATAACTATTTTAAAAAATTTGAAACCTAGGTATATAGGGGAAAAGAGCCAGTATGTGAACACTTTCTAATACTTGAACACTATTTTGCATTTAAAATATCTAATACTTGATGGAAAAAAAACCAAAATTGTGAGTGTTGAAGTTTAAAAAATTGTTTATTTATAAACCATTTGTGAATGGGGTCAACATCTCACTATTAATTAGTACACAATAAATATTAATTGGTACTTTCATTTTCTACAATAAAAGACTCATTTGTTCAAAGTATAAGTACAACATATCAATTGACAAACCCATCATATCTATTTAATGGGTTGAGTATTTCACTATCCAATGCATCCCTTTCCATATTCCAAGATTGTATGTTCAACCACCAGATCTTTCATATCCAAACTTTAATACATACCTGCACAAAAAAATCATGCCATCTTCTAAAGATTCAAATTCATCCGTTAAAAAAACCCAAAAAATTGTACACATGAAGGTAAAAATTAAATATGAATATCAAATCAAATAACTGCATCCACAAGATCATCTCAAAATCAATTTCAACCTTTGATTAAAAAGACCCTCCACCTTGATCCATGTCTTCCATTTTGATTGGATACTCTATTCTTTATGTTGGTAATATATATTCACTTTCATAGATTTGGTTATTGTTGATTTTTTTCTATAGGGTGCATGGCTACCGTCGATTTTATATCAAGAGAAAACTTTTATTAAGTTCTAAAAGGTGCATGATTGAATAAAAAATTGCAGGTTAGTTTTCACACCTACTGCTTATAATTTCAAATTTCCTGCATATTCTCATACAACAATTGGTTGCATATTCTCCTTAAATGTAACATTTGCAGTCTACATATTCTCATTGAAAAGCTACCTGGTGCAATGATTTGATGTAAATTATTGTTATCTTTTAAAGCTCAGATTGATTACAGTTAGTTTTTAAAGCTTGTTCAATTCAGATTGAAACCTGAAAATCATGAATTCTGTGTATTTTATAAAGATTAAAAGCTTCCATGGTGTGCTGTTTTTTTATGAATTATTGTCCAACAAATAAATTATTGCTTGGATTTTTCTTAACCTTCCTGGATTTCTTCTCAAGGTCCAGTAAATGAATTATTTGATCCTCATTGTCATCCTGCACAATGTTGTGCACAACATCTCAAATGATCCATGAAATACATGCATCATATTCCTCCCTCACTTCCTCAATTACAAATTGCTCTATCATTTTTACTCAGACCCAATAGTATACCATGAAAACTTTCTTCTCAATATCCAGTAAATGAATTATTTGAACAATCCCCAAAGTCATGTGAACACTTCCCAATACTTAAAACTTGCTTCTCTAATGGAAATATCCATGAATTGATGAAATAAAATCCATAGTCCTCCATACAGATAAGACTCCAAAAACTGGTGAAAAGTTGTTATCATGTCTTACTGTGTGAGCCAATAATTGGGTTCTATACCATGAAAAGAGTCAGTATGCGAACATGAATCCATCAAAACAAATCCTTGCCACAGGATTGTATTTTTTGGCCAGTTATAAATGCTCATTGAAAATTCTATATCTCTAATTTGGAGTCATATTTTAATTTTTTTGATTCCATATGATCATGTGAACACTTCCAATATACTTAAAACAAAGTTTGACGCAACGCAATTCAAGTTGAACATTATCCATTAATTGATGGAATGAAATCCATCATTGTAGGTTTTGATGACCAAAATTTGCATACATGCATTAATGCAAACCCATCCAAAAACTGTGTCTGGAAAAACTGTTGGTGTGTATCAACATTAATTGGGTTCTTATCTGCAATCGAAAAATCTTCAAAAAAATCCACCAGAAATGCAAATATAGTGTTCAAGCATTGGGAAATGTTCACATACTTTGCCCTAGCTATTAATGCTCAACAAGCATCGTGTTACGTGAATCCCTTTGGGTCTCCACTAGTAGGGGAAAAGGGCCAGTATGTGAACATCCCAAGTTCATGGGTCCATTGGACCAAATCCTTGCCACATATGATTTCTAATTTTACAGATAGTTATAAATAAACATTTTTTTATTTTATATCTCTAATTTGGAATCATATTTTAATATTATTTGCTTCCATCCAATCGAAATGAATATCTAAAAAAAACTCATTTACTGGTGGAGACCCAAAGTGGTTCACGAAACACAATGCTAGTTGAACATTAAAAGCTAAATAAAAGAGGGAAATGAAATTTGTCCTCGTGGATTTTGACATGCATTGCAGATAAGACCCCAATTAATGCTCACACACCAACACACCAGATTAGATGGAAGCAAATAATATTAAAATATGTTTCCAAACTAAAGAAATAAGATAAAGAAATGTTTATTTATAGGTAGCTGTAAAATTGACAACCCTACATGACAAGGAATTGGCCCAATGGACCCGTGAACTTAGGGTGTTCGCATAATGGCACTACTCCCAAAAGTTTTATTTTCAGATTGCTATGATTGCAACTTTAAGGCACAAAAATTCTTTCCCTCTAACCCACTTTGTAGAGGCATTCAACAAACATTAAAAATTGGCCTGAATGAAAGATTTATTCTTCTCCCTACTTAAAATCAAGCAAAAAGTAGCTGTCAAGAATGCAATATATCATTGACAGTAGTCAAGCTATGTCATTGAAAGTATTCCAGTATTAGAACAGATTTGCTGCCACCATAACAACATATGTAGTCAAGCTATTACAATTAGGATTCTTACATGCATTCACTTCTGAAGATGATTTGATGTCATAAAACATTACATTAACAAGACCTGCATCAATTGATCAATATCAATTACAATGTCCAAAGGGGTGATTGCATGTTCAAGTGAAACATTGTAATTGATATTGATCAATTAGAAACAAGCTAATGAATGTAGTGTTATTTGATAACACCTCATCTTTAGAAGTGTTTATATATATAATCAACAACCCAACTTATGAATTTTGTCTTTATCAAATAATATGAAATTAATAAAACATGTATTAATTGATCATTAATGGTGCCCAAAGGGGTAATCACAAGTTTTCCTACAATTTTATAATTCATATTGTCATGTATCATAAGCTTGCTAAAATTAGATATCTTATTGATATATTAATACATATATTACTAATTTTATATTGTTCAATACTGCAATTTTGAGAAGATCAAGAGAAAGAGGATTTTGTGAGCACAATATGCCCAAAAAACGAGGTGTACAATTTGAAATTGAAACATCTAACCATGACATTATCACATGTTGATGATCATCAACCAAATGCTACTGGATGTCAAGTAAATAGGCATAATTAACCCTTTTAGAATTTTGTT
Organism: Taxus chinensis; assembly: GCA_019776745.2. Classification (NCBI taxonomy): domain Eukaryota; kingdom Viridiplantae; phylum Streptophyta; class Pinopsida; order Cupressales; family Taxaceae; genus Taxus; species Taxus chinensis. Next base: position 263,054,886 of record CM034147.1, on the reverse strand, counting down.
CAATTGAATGGCATCACATTAGTCTTGTTAACTTATTGATACTTTCATGTATCATAAGCTTGCTAAAATTTTCCCATTGTAGATGATCTTATTGATATATTAATACATATATTACTAATTTTATATTGTTTAATACTGCAGCATTTTGAGAAGATGAAGAGAAAGAGGATTTTGAAGCGAGGACAATGTATGCCCAAAAAACGAGGTGTACAATTTGAAATTGAAACATCTAACCATGAAACAGATCAACAAGATGCTACAATAATAAATGAAGAGGATGGTGCAACAACAAATCAAGGAGATACAACCACAACTATACATCCACAACTAGAAACTGCTAGATGTCAAGAAAATGGGCATGAAATAGAGGAAACTGTGGTTGTTAGAGGCAACACTTCGACCAAGAAGGTTAGAATTTTGTCTAGTTGGTCAAAAGAAGATATGTTAAAGGCCATAGATGATATTGAATTCAACAATTATTCAATTAGAGCTGCTGCATTGAAATATAATTTACCTCCTACATCTGTTCATTATTGGCTGAATGGTCTGACCCATACAAAAAGGAAGGGCCCTGCACCTATTTTGAGTGAAGGAGAGGAGAAAGAGATAGTTGAATGGTGTAAGCAAATGGCAGATTTAGGGCATGGAGTGGGAATTATGCAACTGAGGGCATGTGTTGCACAAATTTGTGAAACTAGAGAGACTCCATTTCGAGAAGGATTACCTGGAAAATCTTGGTGTGAAGGATTTAGAAAAAGACACCCAGACATAGTCCTACGGACTGCTGAAGGTCTAGAAAGAGATCGTGCAATAGGTTTACGTCCAGAGGTGGTTAGCAAGTTTTATGAAAAACTAGCTAACATTTATATCAATTCCTATGGTGTAGGGAAAATATGGAATTGTGATGAGACAGGAATCCAAGCAGGGAGAAATTGTGGCATGAGGGTGCTTGCCACCAAGGGTTGCAGGAATGTTCCCAAAATCATTCCTCATAGCAGAGAATGGATGACAATTCTATGTTGTGTAAATGCTGCAGGGCAATGTATCCCTAACTTTTACTTATTTAAAGGTCAGAAAGTTTCACAAAATTACATCAAGGGATGTGAGCCAGGTGCTTGCATGGCTGCTCATCCAAGTGCTTGGATGACTAGAGAGCTCTTTATAAGCTGGTTGTATCATTTCAGTAAGTCTGTACCTGGAGGAGTGTGCCCTGAAAATAGGCATTTACTTATATTTGATGGTCATGGAAGCCATGTGGCATTGTCAACTATAGAAGAGGCCAGGCGATTGGGGATTGATTTATTGACACTGCCAGCACATACTACACATAGGTTGCAACCACTAGATGTTAGTGTCTTTGGTCCTTTTAAAGCATATTTCAGATATGAGAGGATGCAGTGGATGTGTAATAATAAGTACCAAGAAGTCAAACGTTTAGACTTGGCAGAAATAGGTAGTAGAGCTCTAGCCAAGGCCATGACACCTGCAAATATTCGTGTTGGTTTTAGACGCACAGGTATATGGCCACTTGATCCAAATGCATTACAAAATGACATGGAATGTAGTAAACTATATATCATTGAAGAAGATGACAATGAAAATGATGCTGAAAATGTCACAGATGATGATACTACTGAAAACATCATGAATGTTGATTGTACTGAAAACATAATAGATGTTGATGCTGCTGAAAACATCCTAAGTTTGTCAAGAGATGTAGCTCCACCACTTGGCGACAATATAGGAGAGGATTACTTCATGGAATCAGTTGAGAATCTGACAACAACAACAAAAATGTGCAATCCAACCATAGAAACAATGGTTGTTGTTAATACAGAGGTGGAGGAACCAAGTGTACATGGAGAAAGACAAAGTACAATGCAGACCAAAGATTATGAAGTGAACCACATTGTGAATACTCATGACAATGGCACATCCAGCTGCAACACTGAGGCCCAGGGAATAGGAGAGGATGATCTCTCATTGCCAAGTGCACCACAACAACCTACTTGGCTGCAAGAGCATATTGTAGAGTTGGGACTTGATCAGATTGGAAACACTGAGGATGAAAGTATATCTTTACCTTCTATGCCAACCAACCTTGATCCAGCAGACTTTGAACCAACAAAATTTACTCATTATTATGTTGACATAGAGGAAATTGAGGTCATTGATAAGGATAAAAATGAGGAAGAGACAACTCAACATGATGTTGAAAGTGTTATATCAAATAATGGTGTTGCTGCAAATGAGAAGAAATTGGGTAAATTTTTAAGGTTACCAACACAATTTGTACGGGATCCTTCCAAAGGTAAGAGTGATGCTGCACTTCGGATAAGTCGTGCTTCACAATTGCTAACATCTTATGCTTATGTTCAGATATTAAAAGATACACAAAAAAAAAAAAACAAGAAATAGTTGAAGAGAAACAATTTAAAAAGGACCATATTGAGGCAAAAAAGCAAGAAAGGTTGGCAGCAAAGGAGCAAAAAAAGAAGAGAGATTGCAACACATTAAAGAGAGGCAAGAAAGGGATCTACAAAAGTTTGTTGAAAGACAGGAGCATGAGAAACAAAGGGAAGTAGCTCGCCAAAAAAAGGAATTGGAATTACAAAAGAAGGAAGCCACTCGCCATCAAAGGGAGAAAGAGATAACAAGTTCAACAATCCGCAGGTTTTGTTTCCCATGCATCATTCCATGCCCATACAAAACTCTATGTTACAAGATATGTTGAAAGTTCCTATCCTAGATTACCACCCTTACTTCCTTGACACCAACAGAATGCAAATAACTTCAACTCCAACTACACACCCCATTATCCCACAACCTCCTACTTCACATACAACCTTTCATACCATATTTGGTTTTCCTATTCCACCATGGGTTCATCCAGTGAACCTCTTAATGACTCCAACAACATCTGTCAATGATACAATTGTCCTTGATAGTCCAAACTCATGTCCTTTTTGAAGGTGTGACATGGAAATTGACTAACAAATTGATCCCAAAATTATGGCAGCATTTGAGGAGTATTTTTTTTGTGTTGCGGAAAAATATGTATCCAAATCAATTGAGAATGCATTATTGCATTCACAATTATAGGTATATTTTGCTCCAGTTGGTATATTTTGCTCCGAATGTAATGAATATGGACACATGCAGTATAAGTTTATATGTTTTGCTCCAAATGTAAGAAATATAAAGACATGCAATATATGTTAATACATTTTGCTCCAAATGTAATGAACATTGTTTCAGATGTGGAAACCAAATTAGCTTAAAATATTTTTAAAAAAATACGTTAAATTGTTGCAACTTAAAATGAATACCATTAAATAAAAATTGAAAGAAAAGGACTTATTTGAATCTTGGTGAGGTAAAAACCTCACCTCTATGTGGCTTAAAAACATAGAATTGTAGGTAACATTTTTCTTGAGTATTAGTAGTGTGAATACACACTGTTTGCACCCAACTTCAAACAACCTCGACACATACAACTGCCATTCCAAAGTTTTCCAGAAACCTACACATGCATATTTTTTCATTTATTAAAAAAATGAATAAAAAATCATAAAACAAGATGTATAAAATAATGCAAAAAAATTAAGCTTGGTATTGGTGCTCAAAATACCATTTACATTAAGCTTGGTACTGGTGCTCAAAATAATCTTCTTTGTTTACAAATACCATTTAAAATCCATACGAGTACAGTCCTGATTCTTTCATAAGAAAACTTTTAGAAAAATGAATACTAAGGGAAAAAGTATGGTACTTAAATAAGGTAAGAAATTCCTGTGAATAAGCATTCCTGTGAATTAGTTAGCTCCTGTGAAATCCCTTGCAATACGGGTGTGTGTGAAAAGTTGTTGGTGCGACGCCCTCAAATAAATGGAGATACATACTGCGGGGTCGACCACGATAGCCTCGTTAAAGATCTGTACAGAATATAACCACTAAAAATGTAGAGCTCCTACAATAGCTCGTCCCTGCGTCGAAGAGGTCAAGGTAAAAACTACAGACCAAAACAGACTTCGCCCATGCGCTAACAGTTGGTGTAAAACGAGCCCAACGAATTAGTCTCTAGAACCGCTGTTGGCGAGTTGGTGAGTGAGCATTAATGAAGGTCTTATCTGCAATGCCCGCCAAAAGCTACGAGGACAGATTTCATTTCTCGCCTTTATTTTGTTTTTAATGCTCCACTAGCATTGTGTTGCGTGAACCACTTTCGGTGTCCACCAGTAAATGGGTTTTTCTTGAGAGATTTATTTCGATGGATCGTTTGGAAGCCAAAAATATAGAATAAACAAATGTTTATTTATAATCAACTAAAAAAAAAGTAATCCAACATGGCAAGGATTTAGTCTAATAGACCTGCGAACTTAAGGTATTCGCATACTGGTCCTTCTCCCTGAGTACTTAAAAAACATCCCAAAGGAAAAAAAAGCCATCATATGGGAATGGGATTCAAAATCTACCATAACCGTAATGACTCCTCAATTACATCCCAAATGCAAATGATTCCTCGTAATAAAAACAAAACCAAAAAATCTACCACAACTCGAGAGAAATCAGCAAAAAGTTTCGTAAATGAGTTGCATTTTCTTGATATGCACGCTACTCGTGTGGATTGATATTTGATACGCAGAAAGTATTTGGTCATTATCACAAGAGAACTGATCATTGGCATTTATTGTCTTGTTCAGAATTTAGTATAAAGTTAACGGTTGATGAAGCCTTTATTTGGAGTAGATCGTGAATGACAGAATAAAAAATAAGTTGACCGTACTTACACCACTAAAAATACGGTGAAATTTTGTCAAATAGAAATGCCGTATTGAATTGACAGGGCTTGCTTCAAGTTCAAAGTGCCAGGCAAATATAAATAATCGCAAGTTCAAAGTGCCAGGAAAATATAAATAATGGCAAGCCAGATTTCTAGAATTCCTAAATTAAAAGCTGAAAAGTGAAGTTTTAACACACCAGCAAATATGTTTCAATCAAAAGTTGATATATGTTAATGTCAATATCCAAGATTTACAGTGGAGGCTATTCTGGAAACACGCTTTATAATAAGTGTTGGTTTGGAGAACCAAATATCAATATCGCTTCTCAGGCTTGGATTTTGCAAGGCGTTTAAATGTTTTTAGTCATTTTAGACGTCAAAATACAGTCACTTTTAAAATATGACCATCGTGATTGACAGGTAAAATTATAATTTAAACATCAAAATGACATGTATATTACAAATTTAACCATATATATATTAAGAAAGTTAGTAAATTAAATATTATATTAAATAAAAATAGAAATTTCAAAATATGTAGAAATAAAAAAATCTTACTATCCACGATTCCATTGATTTTTCTCACTGCAATTATAGAAAATCAAGATGTAATTTCGAAGAAAAAAATTAGAATGTCTTTTATCTAGTTTTCCCTTGTGAGTCCTCTCCTCTCTATTAACTACAGAATTAATCTCTATAGTTTTACAAATTTTTCAATTCCTTTCTCTAGTAGATTACAAACCATGAAACCAGATCTTGGCAATGCTTATGTGATCCTTGTCTCACTGTCGTAAATCACTTTCAAACATGTGCATAGGATTCACGCTAGGGAGAACTACTTCACATTGCCGGTAAACTTTTTATATATTACGAGTCCAGAGATTTATCTATTATAGTTATGAAGATTTCATTAAAATTGTGCTGAAATTCTATCTTTTTGTAATTGTTTTACAAATTAAAGTTCTTAAATTCCCAACAATTAAATATTACTTTTATGTGGAACCTTCTCACTTTTTTGTTCATTCATTTTGATCATGATTTACATTAGCATGATTTTTCGTTTTTAGATACAAAATTTGTGGTGCGTTATTATAAAGAAATTAACATTTAAATTGATTTTGCAAGTTTTGTAGTGATGTTGTATTTCACATGATGTTTATATTATGCAAAATATTTAGAAATATTATGCATTTAATTTTATATTATTTATTTCAATTTTATTTTAGAAATTTATTTTTTCAATCTTATGGATGTAAAATTTTACTCAATTTTTCGCATTTTGTAATAGTTATTATAATAATAAATTTAACGTGCATATTATACTTTAAACATCAAATGACATCCATTAATTTTTTTAGACCGTCAAATAATATTATTGTGACATGTAACATTGAATATCAAAATCCAGCACTGGCTTCACTACAGGGTCTGCGAGCGAATCTAGGGAAACTTTTAAGAAATTAGCACTCGGTTCAAAAGAAAGGGATATGGCTCTAAATTCTGTTATAGGGGGATCTCGTATGTATTATTGCTAGGCAGAGGCATTTTCTAAACTTAGGAAAATATTTTATTTTTCATCATTGTTCCACCTTTTGATTCAACATGGACATTCAGAGCAGACTCTATAGGGTTAGGATAACATTGGCCAAAGCAAAGCAAACCAAACTCCACCATATCTAGCAGCATAGGAATTTTCAGTTTTGGATATAGAAATAAGAAAGATTTGGGTCGTTCAATCGAGAACAATAAAACATGGAATGTATGGAAGAACTGAATCAAATGAAATAAGGAACTAACTTCTTATGGAAAACATGGAAGTTTAATATTATTTTTGATAAATTAGAACAATTCTATTTATTCGGCCGAGGGATGGTTCCCACTCCCCACTCTAAACTAGCTATTTCTAAGGGAAGGGCCCACTCTCTTTTATCTACCCCTAGATATCTTCCGATAGAATGCACTTGCAACGCACGTTCCCACCGATTCAGCTATCATTTTACACATTCAACAACACCATTCCAAACTCGTGCATTTAGAAAAGCATTATGTCCATGCTTTGACAGGTTACGACAGCGCCCACCCATGCATGGTATGAATGTGTTGATGGGGTCTTTTATGGGGCATGAATGTAGGGCTATGCATTCTATTGGGAGAATAGCCTCCACCAAGATATATTTAAAGTGTAGTAAGATAGTTTATAATATTTAATAAATAAGTCATTATACATGATTTGTAAATTATGTTAAAAAAATGTCTATGTAGAATTTTGGAAAGGATTTATGGATACTTTTATACGAACAATAGATGTTGGATACCTCACATGTAGACTTGTGTATGTGTAATTCAATCTCATTCAACCATTCAGTTCTCCATCATCTCTAAGAATTAGATTGATTGTAATCCCTTCTATATCATTACAAGTTTGAGCATTATCTATAAGTTCTATAAGAACATTGTGCTTTTTTGAAATAATGGAGCCCATTTGCATCTCTCACACTTATTTGTCTTCAACCATTTTGGACATACACTTGGTTACACTGTCGTATTCAACGCAAATATGACGGTTATTGACAAATACAATAGTTGTCCTAGGGGGCATGTTTAGTAATCCAAACATAGCTGCCAACTTCTTACCATGGTGGCAGAGGAACCATTTTACGACCTTCAATCCAACTACATCTAGTCACACAACCATCATAGGGTCGTTCAACATGTTGATGATAACAACATGTAGAGTTTTCAAAAGATAGCCGCATAAACAACAATGTAAATCATCCAGACATAGCGATCTATCATGACAAAGAACGTCAAACATGCAAACATAATGATCAATTCTAAGTGTAATTTTACTATAAGAGGCACTCGCGCCATTGAAGTGTTTACAACACCCATCCACCAATCCTGCACGGTTACATCTTAATAACACAACAATGAAGTTTACTTGACCAATGTATGCTCTATAGAACTCCATTACTTCACAGAGTTTAATAAAATTCTTTCAAAATTCATGTTGTGTATATCTTAAAATCATGTTAGTTCATGAGACGACGTCTCTTTTATGCATGTTGTTGAATAGTTGGCATGTTATGTGTATGCTTCTACAATTTGCATCCCTATCTTCTACATCTAACAAAAATATGCTTCCATTATGCTTTGATGGATAGCCATGCCCCTACTCCAAAGCTCCCATTTTGAAAAAGGTTGGGATGATGCTAGAAAAGATTACAGAGTTTGGCTTTACAACTACCAATTGTCAGGTGATTGATTTTGGGCATGCCTATCCAATATTAAATATCCACACAATTCTTTCTTTATTTTTGAATTTTTTTCAGATAGATCACAACCTCTTTAAGGAAGATAGAGAAATTAAACCTAGTATTTTTTTGTTGAAAGCGCACTTTTATATTGATATAATCATGATAAGTACACTGCAGATTCACATCAAAAAATGGGTGGATAGGACACACCACAAAAGACATCACTTCAGTTTAGCATGTAATATGAAACTTGCAAGAAAGCACAGTAACCGACATTGGTTATAGAAGGACCGACATCGGTCAGGAAAGGAGGAATCGACATCGGTTAAGGCTAATCGACGCTGGTTACCTGTGCAAGAGTGTTTTATTTAACTCTCGGGAATTAGATCTAATTTTAGCATTAAAGCATATCTATTGATTGTAATTGCATGGCTAAGTTCCCTAAGTTTGTGTATGTCTATATAAGCATAAAAGCTAGGGTTTAGAAGAGAGAGGATTATGTGTTAATGATTATTGTGAGAGAGAATTCTTGGAGAAGAAGGAGAATCTTGAGAGAAAGAAAGTATTGTAGATCTGAGAGGTGTAGAAGATTGTAAATCTTCAATTGTATATCTTTTGAAAGCTTTGGATAATAGATTGGTTTGTTTCTTGGTGGATATAGCCCACACTGGATGAACCACGTTAAATCTGGTGTTGATTTATATCTCTTGTTCTGTATATTTCTTCTGGTAGAATATCCACTTTTATTGCATGTATGTTTAGATCTGATATATTATCTATACAACTTTGTGCTAACCCCAACAACTGGTATTAGAGATATGTTTGAGGGTTTTGTGTGTTGAAAAATTTACTCACAAAGGGTTTTCTGATTGAGTGGGGGCTACAACAATGGCATAAGAAAACAAATACAAGGTGGAGAAGTTCGACAGCCGAAATTGTCAATTATGAAAGATGCAGATTGAGGATTATCTGTGTCAAAGAGATTTGTACTTACCGTTGGATGAAAACTATAGATCTATGAAGATGACTGATGAAGAATGGAAGATTATTGACATAAAGGATTTGGGATATATAAGATTGAGCCTGGCAGCATCAATGGCTTCCAATATCTTGCTAATTTATATGAAAAACCTAGTGCTAATTAATGAAATATCTTGCTAATTTTATTTGATGAAGAAACTATTAAGTTCTAAGATGCATGAAGGTGGATCTGCATCTAATCATTTGAATGATTTTGGATCTATTGTAAATTAGTTAAAATGGGTTGATATTCCATTTGATGATGAAGTGAAAGCAATTTTATTCTTATGTTCTTTGCCTGATAGTTATGACAACTTGGTAATGGTTGTTAGTAATACATCATCTGCTAATAATATTTTGAAGTTTGATGATGTGGTTAGTATAATCTTGAATGAAGAAATTCGTAGGAAAAGTACAAAGGAATCATCATCTGGGAATGTTTTAAATGTAAAGAGTAGAGGCAATCCGAAGGAGAGAACCAAGAGTAACAATAATGGGAAATCAAAGTCAAGGGATGACATATCTAAATCTAGAGGAAAGGAAATTGATTGTTGGAAATGTGGAAATAAAGGACATGCAAAGAAAAATTGTTGGTCAAAGGATAAAGAGAATCAACACCCAGACAAAGGTAAAGAGTCAAATAAATAGGCAAATATTGCAGCAAAGGTAATGCAAGATGCTTTATTCTTTCTTTGGATAATATAATAGAATAACAAGTTTTAGATTCAAGAGCTTCTTTCCATGCAACCCTTAATAAGGGTTATTTCAAAAATTATGTCTAGGGCAAGTTTGGGCATGTTTATTTGGGTGATGATGAAACTTGCAGTATTATTGGTAAGGGGGAAGTTTATTTAAAATTGTAGAATGTAAATACATGGGTATTGAAAGATGTGAGGCATGTCCCAAGCCTCAAGAGAAATCTTATTTCTGTAGAGAAACTAGGTGAAGTTGGTTGCATGGTTACATTCACAACAGACTCTTGAAAAGTCATCAAGGGTGCTTTTGTTGTGGCAAGAGGTAAGAATGTAGGAACGTTATATTTATCTACCTGTTTTATTGATTCGTTTTCTGTGTTATCTACTTCAGATTTGGATGAATGCATGTGACATAATCGGTTGGGCCATATGAGTCAAAAAAGAATGCAAATCTTAAAGACTAAGGGTAAATTATCATATTTGAAAGATTTAGATCTTGATTTCTATGAGCATGTATCTTTGGAAATTAAAAGAGAGTGAGATTTCTCAAAGTTGGTGCAACTAAGAAGGAGCAAAAATTAGAGCTTGTACACTCAGATGTGTGGGGACTAGCCCAAATAGTTTCTCATGGAGGATCCATGTATTATGTTACTTTAATTGATGGTGTCATAAGAAAGGTATGAGTTTATTGTATTAAACGTATATCCGATGTTTTTGAGACTTTTAAAATATGGAAATCCTTTGTTAGAATGAATAAAATTTAAATTTAAAGTGCCTTAGATCAGACAATGGTGGTGAATACTGTAGCAAGACTTTCAATGATTATTGTTCAGTGAATGAAATACGTAGGGAAATGAAGGTTCCAAGAATACCACAAGAGAATGGTGTTGCAGAAAGAATGAACAAGACAATCATGGAACGTGTATGGATTTCCCTTGCAGTTTTGAGAAGAAACAGTTGATACAGCGGTTTGTTTAATTAACTGTGGGCCTTCACGTTTACTAAATGGAGGAATACCAAAAGAAGCTTGGACTTGAAAAGAGGTAGATCTTTCTTTTCTTAAAGTTTTTGGTTCAAAATCTTTTGTTCATATTGATAAGGAAAATAGGAAAAAGTTGGATGTGAAATCCAAGAAATGCACTTTCATTGGTTATAGATCTGGTGATTTTGGATTCCGTTTTTGGGATTTAGAGAATTCTAAAATTATTAGGAGTTGTGAAATTAAATGGAATGAAAAGAGAATGTACAGGGATAAAATTTTGGTACCCAAGGACGAACCAATTGAGAATTTTGTGAATGAAATTGAACTCTTGGATTTAAACATAATACCGATAGGGTTACACAGTAACCAGTGTCAGTTGACCTCTGACCGACATCGGTTAGCTGAATTAGTATCGGTTACAGAAGAGCCAAACTGACATCGGGTAGCAGAACCGACATCGGTTACAGGTGACCGACGTCTATCACTATCAGAATTGGAAACAAATGTCCAAGAGGTCCAAAATAAGTATTCAGTACCCCAAAATTCTGTGAGAATGTCAGAAAGGGTAAGTAAGCCTCTAGAAAGATTTGCACCTTCTCTATCTTATTTATTATTGACTGATAACGGTAAACTGAGAAGTTTTGAAGAAGCAATGTAGGATAATATCCACGTGCAGTGAGAACATGACGTGGATGAGGAGATGGACTCCTTGGAACAAAACCAAACTTAGAATTTGGTTAAGTTGCCAGCAGGTAAGAGGAAATTGTAAAAAAAGTGGGCTTATAGGATCAAGGAAGAAGAAGGTGGACAAAAAAGATACAAGGCAAGGCTTGTAGTAAAGGTATTTGCACAGAAAACAGGTATTGACTTTGGTGAAATATTTTCTCCTGTTGTTAAAATGACTTCCATATGTATTGTATTGAGTTTAGTTGTAGTAAATGATTTACATTTAGAGAAAATAGATGTGAAGATGACTTTTCTTCATGGTGATTTGGATGAAGAGATTTATATGCAGCAGTCTCCTGGGTATGAAGTCAAGGGTAAGGAGAATTTAGTTTGCAGGTTGAAAAGGAGCTTATATGGGCTCAAACAAACTCCAAGGCAATGGTACACGAGGTTTGATAGTTACATGCATGGGCATGGTTATTTGAGATGTGAATCTGACCATTGTGTTTATTTCAAGAAGTTTAAAAATGTGAGCTATATTATTTTGTTACTGTATGTGGATGATATGTTTATTGCAAGATCTAGTATGAATGACATTGGTGAACTTAATAGAGAGCTAGCTCATACATTTGTTATGAAAGATTTATGAGCTGCAAAAAGAATCCTTAGCATTCAAATACATAGAGACATGAAGAAAAAAAAAATTATTTGTCTCATGAGGCTTATATCAATAAAGTGTTAGAAATGTTTAACATGCAAGATTCGAAAATGGTGAGTACGCCTATGATTGGACACTTCAAATTGAGAAAATATCAGTGTCCTTCATCACATGAGGAGGTCAAATACATGACACGAGTACCATATTCTTCTGCAGTTGGGAGTCTCATGTATGCTATAGTTTTTACCAGACTAGACATTACACAGGCAGTGGGAGTTGTGAGTAGATTTATGGCCAATCTAGGTAAAGAGAATTGGAAAGAAGTCCAATGGATTCTCAGGTATTTGAGAGGGACATCTAGCATGTAATTATGCTATGGAGGTTAGGATATTTCTTTATACAGCTATGTTGATTTAGATATGGATGGATATCTAGATGGTATAAGGATCACTACTGGATATATTTTCACAGTAGGTGGGACGACAGTTAGATGGATATCAAGATTGAAAAAGGTTGCAACTTTGTCTACTACAAAGGCAGAGTATGTTGTAGCTACAAAGGCTAGCAAAGAGATAATATGGATGAGCAGGTTCATGGAAGAGTTGTGAAAGGAGCAAGATGTTTGTAAATTGTTCAATGACAGTCAGAGAGCAATTCATTTGGAAAAGTACTCAGTGTTTCATTCTAGAATGAAACACATTCACTTGAGGTATCACTTCATACTGAAGGTATTGGAGGATGGACAACTGAAATTGGACAAGATTCATACGAGTGAAAACCCTACGGATATGTTAACGAAGCCATTAGCAAAAGAGAAGTTGGAGCTACACTCCACTTCTATTGGTCTTTGAGTTTGACTTGAAGAGGAAGAAACAAAGCTAAGGAAGGATCCAAAAATGGATTTGTACAGGTATAGTGTAGTAATTTATCTCCAAGTGGGAGATTGTTGAGTTGTGGAGCTCAATTAATTTAGTTTAGCATGCAATATAAAACTTGCAGGAAATCACAGTAACCGACAACAGTTATGGAGGGACCGACATCGGTCACCTATGGCGGACATTGGTTAGGCAATGAGGAACCGACATCGGTTAAGGCTAATTGGCGTTGTTTACCTGTGCGGGAGTGTTTTATTTAACTCTTGGGAATTAGATCTAATTTTAGCATTAAAGTAGATCTATTGATTGTAATTTCATGGCTAAGAGCCCTAAGTTTGTATATGCCTATATAAGCATAAAAGCTATGGTTTAGAAGAGAGAGGATTGTGTGTTAATGATTATTGTGAGAATAATTATGAGAGAGAGAATTCTTGGAGAAGAAAGAGAAGCTTGAGAGAAAGAAATTACTGTACATCTGAGAGGTGCGGAAGATTGTATATCTTCTGAAATATTTGGATAATAGATTGACTTGTTTCTTGGTGGATGTAGTCCACACAAGGTGAACCACGTTAAATCTGGTGTTGATTTATATCTCTTGTTTTATATATTTCTTCTGGTAGAATATCCACTTTTATTACATGTATGCTTGGATTTGATATATTATCTATACAACTTTGTGCTAACCCCAATAGATTCACATTAAAAAATGGGTGGATAGGAAACACCACAGAAGACGTGACACCCGACACAAGTGCCACGAGAACCAAAACCAGACGAGAATATTACAAAAATAGATCAAGTTGCAGAAGCAAACATGGTGGCCAGAGGAGGGGAGGAGAAGGCAACATGTGCGGAACATCTCCCAAACCCGTTACAAGGGGGTCGGGAGAGGTTAGCACATGATCCCAATCATCACCTTGCTCGAAGGCCAGAGCATCTTGCCGATCAGGAGATATTTCCAAAGCCAAGCACAGAAACTTGTCTAGGGGAGGAGTACCCCGTATGGAACCAGAAGCATGAGAAGAAGAAGGAAAACTAGAGCCACTACCATTGTTCCAGTTGAGTGGAGGATCCACCTAGCCAGATCCACTGCCGTCGTGAGTGTGGGGAGGATCCCCCTACCTGTTGTCACCTCTGAGACACTGGTAAACACCACCATCATGACAAATCTGTCGTTGAAGGGGGAGGAGTTTTTCATGTCCGGGAGCATTGCCGTTGCTAGGCGCCTTGTCCATAAGGCAGAGACGGTTGTTGAGGCAGAGATCGATGTTGCAATGGTGAAGGATGAAGCGACGCAGACGGAACCTAGATGACCGAATAGGGGCACTTCCCTAGTGGACAAGGAGATCCTGTAAATGCTCCACCTCCAAGAATAATTTCTCTGTCAGGACCTGGATCTGAAGCAAAACATGAGAAATAATTCCAGTTTTAGCATACATAGAAAATTCCATGCTAAGAATAGTTTGATTAAAAATAGAATAATTTCTAATCTTCAAAATTTTAAATAGAATTTCTACACGAAATATTTTCTAAAACTTGTTATATTTTGCAGGAAGCAAGGCCAAGTCCCCCCAGCAAGACAATTTTCCAGGTGAAGGGTTCAAAATGAAAGTGAATCCACTTCCAGGCTGACTGAACGAGAGGGAAATACCAAAACAAATGCAAAAGAGACTCAGATTGTTGGCAAGCAGGACACAAGGGGTTGACAATCCCCAACTGTTGAAGACATTTGTCAACAAGAAAACGCTGATATAAAACGCACTAGAGAAAATGAGCCTTTTTAGGTTTAATGTGTGCCTTCCAAATGATATTGAACCTGCACTTCCATACTCTGTGTGGGGACTTAAGCTTCTAGTACTTGTTCAAATTTTCATAAGGAATGTGAGCAGACACCAAGAGATGATAACCAAGTTGGGGTTTATACCGACTGAAGGGTGTCGCCATAGGCCAGTGCAAATCAAGCCACTAATGGATAGGAGGGGAGACCCCAATCTTATGGATCATTTCATCAGGGATGGCATTCAAAATTTCCTAAATAGATTCATTATCCCCCTTAGTGAGATTAAAATTGAGCTTTGATAAGAACCTAGGGTTTCCAAGAATGGATAGCCTTGCAAAACAAATCACCTAGCGAATTAATACCATGCTTAAAAAGCCTAAGACTTTTAATCCATAACACCATATCAAAAGGAACATTGTGAAAGTTAATAACAAGATACCACCATAAGGAATGCGGGTTTATGGAAAGCCTTGTTCTAAAACCATCTCCAACCCATATCAGGTGAGGTTTGACTAGCTCCCATGCCTTTCAAATACTCTGCTTAACAAAAATTCCTCCAATTTTTACTGGCACAAGAGAGAGAAACAAACTTTGTAATCCCAAATTCTTCCAGGCTTGTTTGCCAAAAAGAGTGCCTTGATAAATGCAGTGACGAAGTAAAATTTTCCAAGTCTCAGAGCCTTCTAAACCCCTGATGATCCACTTGATACTTAGGGAAATTCCTTGTAGTCAAATTTCAATGAGCCCTAAGCCCCCAACATCTTTGAGAGTACAACAAATATCCCATGCCACTCTATGAAAACCTTTGTGCCCACTGGTGTTGTCCCATAAAAAATCTTGAAGTAACTTCTCCAACTTAGCATATGAAGCGTTAAAAGGTACCCAATAGTAGGAGTAATAAACATGAGTGGCAACTAACACCTTGGAACAAATATGAAATTTACTAGCAAAAGAGAGGGGTTTGGTAATCTAATAAGCAATCTTTTACTCTACTCATTGGACAACATAGGACCAAAGAGTAGCAGGAGTAACTTGAAAAGCAAATGGGATTCCAAGGAATTTAAATTGCACCCCAAGTTGAATCTTCTGCCAAGAAAATCCTTCCAACCATGGAGGTGTGGGATCCAAAGACTTCCTGTAACATTGAGTTTTCTTCCATTGGATGGAAGACCCTGAAGCCAAGAAAAAAAAAATCTAGACAATGCAAAGGATTATTAACAGACTCTTCATTCTCTTCTAGAGTTAAAAAAGAATCATAAAAAAAGTGACCATTAATTAAGTTGCTGATCAGAATTAGGGAGAGAGATGCCCTTGACTAACCCTTTAGAAGAAAAAATGGCAAGAAGGTAGCTGAAACCATCAACAATAAGCACATAGAGTGCCGGTGCTAAGGGGCATCCTTGCTTAATGGACCTGTCAAGCTCAAACATATCAGACTAAATTCCATTAATGGTGAGCCGAGTAGTAACATATTGGTATAACATATTAACAGAGAGGATGAATCTAGGGCCAAATCCAAGAGCTTGAAGCATGACAATGGTAAAATGCCATCCAATCATGTCATAATCTTTTTCAAAATCAATTTTAATGAAGAGAGCGTTTTGATTTGAGAATTTGGCCCATTCCATACCTTCCCAAACAACAATGATGTTATCCAAAATTAATCTACTCTTAATAAAGCCAGTTTTTTCACTACACACAATGAGAGGTAAGAGATTACAGATCTTGAGAGCCAAGGCTTTGGCTATGATCTTGTAGGAAACATTTAAAAGAGTAATCAGTCTCCGATTAGTGATAAGTTTAGGATCTCCAGACTTAGGTATTAATTTAATATTACCTTGATTGATCAGAGCACCAAGAAATTTAATCTCCATTTCTTCACAATAACCATGATGAAGTTCAGGACCAAATATATCCTAGAGAACCTGATAAAATTCACACAGAAATCCATCAATACCAAGAGTTTTATTTGCCTTTATTTGTTTAACTCCTTCCTTAAGATTATCAACAAAAAGGGCTTGATCACAGGCAACCTCTAGGCCTAAAAAATCTTACAAGGAACCTCTTGGAGACATTACATCAAAGTAACATCCCTCTCTAGAGTGTATGGATGAGAATGAAATATCCCTTGTGGGATACCACTTAAAAATGCACAAAATATTAAAAATTTGCAGCCAAATAAAATATTGATTTATGCAGATTTTTACAGTTAGGGCAGCGAACTAAAGAAAATTAATATATCCCAAAATAGCCACTTGAATTACTTGAGAATTTAAAGAGAGCTTGCTAATATTATAAAAAACATAAGAAAACTGTTTTTGGAATTTTTTAGATAATAAAATGCTGCCAAAAAATTACAGCATACCCTAGATAGCTGAAAAACTTCTAAAATTCGTAACTCTCCAAATACAAGTGCAAAAATTATGAGACTTTGAAAATAACATTTACAAATATAGGAGATGATATTTCAACCTTCAGATTTGAAAATGGCCAACTAGAAACCCTCCAAATAAAGGCTGCAATATTCCAAACAAGTCACCTAGCTTGGAAAAGGGTTGGAAATTGATGAAAAGGCCTTCTAAGTGATGCTAACCCTACTCAAATAGCTGCCATAAATATGATCTAAAAACCCTCTAATTCTCTTCCCAAAATGTCTCCAAAACCCTCAAAACCCTTCCTCTGAAACCTTTGAAAATATCTCTGTAAACCAGCCCTGAAAACAACTCCAAATGACAAGCTAGGGTAGATCTCTCACTACCGAAGAATGCCGTGCTAGCTAGGGATGGATCTCTCACCACCGAAGCTAGGGTTCATGTGGGATTTCAATCCAAAAGTTGTAGATTTGTAAACAGAAGTTGCACATGAAGGAAAATAATTATGTATGTAAAATTCCTTTTCCTTTCTCCCCCAACTCCTTATATAACTTCTCCAAGGCCAAAGAGCCCCAATAAACCCTAGTCACATTTTTCCCTTGGAAGGGCCAATAAAATAAAACTAACTTAAGTTACTTTTCCCTTTTTAAGTCGCCATGGTCCAAAAGTGACCCCCAAACGTAAAATTAGAATATTAGTACCATGTGGCCCCTTCCTAATGACAAAACGTAACATCTAGTCCTTCCAACACACCTTTTTTCATGTCAATGAAGAATTATAACAAAATGGACTAGATATTCATACCCAATAGCTCCCAGCATCCACTAGCCCCTTGGGTATGACCAAGGCTGGGACTCGAATTGGCCCTTAGGCCTTTGGCGTAGGAAAGGGGACATTACAGTCCTCCCTTCCCAAATTTTGCAAGTCCTCAAGAAACTGTGAATTAGGATGATCCAAAATGTCTAAACAAATTACCAAGTAGAATGCCCCACTCCACAATCAGGCCATTCCATGGGTGTTGTAATACTCGGTGATCAACAACTCCATACAGAAGTGGAGGAGGTTGACTCTGGTTAGAGGGGTCTGTATGGAGGTGGATGAGGTCTGACATGTAAAACTTCCCCTCCTCATCTAGTGGTTCGTACTAGATGGTACAATGATGGTTCGAGTGCACAAAAAAAGGCATGAAATCGGATTTTTCGAAAAAAATATGTATCTTACTATGCTCAAGCTCTATTTCATATGCACAGTTCTTCCCAAAAATCTGATTTCAAGTATTATGCTCTGTGCTTAAAATCTGGTTAACAAAATCTTTTTGTTATTGAGGACTGTATCTGATAGAAGTAGGAATACTAAGTCGGCACAGAAATCAAGGGACCTGTCTATCACTGGGGTAGATCTGACATACCTTCTGTTGCCAAGGTGACAGAGACAGGTCTCTCTTTGGGAGACATGAAGTCAAATTTTCAAATTTCCAGTCAATTTCATGTTTTGGGAGAAATATTATCTGGGAAAATTCTAAATCCATGAAACTGATTTTAGGTTTAATTATCTCAAAAAGGAAGAAGTGCGAAAATTCATACCTATGCTCGGTCTGGGGAGGGGGTATGGGAGCATGCATGGTCTACCCATAAGTAACCATTTAATGTTTGCCCACTAGAGTTTAGTCCTGGACATTTTTCATTAAGCCCCCATGTTATGCCCTATAGATGCCACTTATTGACTATCTATGTTTCCATCTATGTGTGGGCAGTATTTCGGGTGCAAGGAGTCAACTCCATTGCCTGAATTTTGAAGATGTCCTACCGAATAATGCTCATAAACATACATGTCCCTATCACTGATAAGTATTTTTAGGGAACCCATGTAGCACTAAAATTACAATTTTTTTTTGAATAGGATTTTGGTCACATAATTAACTATAATAAGAGTGCCCATTCAATGTCAGGGAAATATGATCAATGACTAGGTCATTATCTTGGATTATAATTTCCGAAGGTGTAAATTTACATCCTATCTATCAGCAATGCAAGATTATGCCCATGCACCAAGGGAAGCATTGATGGAGACACAAGTGATTCATTGATATGCTTTCCCATTTAATCCTATGCAAATGGGGAGAGGTTGAACTAATCCTGAAGAAAAGAATGCTAGGAGGCTTTGGTTTGCTGGAAAAGAATACACTGTTATCCTTAGTTAAGGACATTGTCCTTCATCCCCTGTTCATGAAATCTATCCCTATATACCTATATGTTTCCAAATCCTCAGGATGCTCCGAATGGTTGGGGAAGTCCATGTGCCTCCTCAAGGGCAAGGGATCTCTCCCTCATTTTGGAGCACTAGTAAAATGGCTGAGTCCTATGTTGTAGAAGGTCATGGGCATACTTCGAAAAATGGCTGGTCGCAGTTGGTCATCCATTGGGTGGTGGAGGGTTGTTCCGATCACATGCTCTCAAGATGCACATTAGTACTTATAGTATGGACTCAAGAAGTTAGTTAGGAAGCCTTGCTTGCGTGTATATTCTCAGACATAGTTATTCTTGTTGTCCATGAAGTGAGTGTAAGGCATTGCTAGTGTAAAGCATCACAAGTGATAGTGTTCTTATCTAGTGTACTGCAAATTGTTATTTCATATGTATTCTACATTGTTCACCCATCTTGCTGACTACAAATGTATGGTTTATCCCATTATTTGAACCTCAATACATGTTGTACACTACATTTTTGAACCATTGGAACTTTCCCCCATGGGAGCCACATTCTAATATTTGGCCTTAACATACACAATGGCCTACATTTCCTCTGTCTTTATAGATCCTCTTAATTTTTCTCTGCCATGTTTTTTCAATTAATAACCCTCTTAGGCAATTGATGCCTATCCTAATGAGAACTTTGGTACCATCTCCTGATTTATTTAAGCTTAGGCTTATCTCAAAACATAATATGGCAAGTAGAAATCTGAAGTAATTTTCGATTTAATAGTACATAAACTCATCACCTCCTTGAGGTTTTAAATAACTTGTTAGCAGTATTCCTATTAGCACCAAGAAATAGACCCCTTATTGGTCAAATCAGTTGAATTAAAGTAGTGAACTGAGATGACTAGCCATGACAAACCATCCGGTAGTATGTGCACATCTCTACGAGATTTTGTTCCAATGTGTCATACGTCGCTAGCTTATCACCTAAAAACAGAAAGGATAAGCTAGGTTCTGTATATCCAGCTTCACTGTACTAGCAGTCACATTTTCTCTGCAAGTGGACAAGTTCGGTCTTGCCAAGGTCTTTTTCACACTTATGTAGCCTTCAATATAGACGAATTCAGCTTTTAGACATCCCTACATTTTCAGAAACTGCAAGATATGGTATTCTCAGATTCTTTCATCACAGGCATCACAAGGCTCTATGAGATGAAAACTTGGACAATTTCAAACTTCACAAGTGGTCTCGTTGAACTCATGATTCATGCAAATTTAAGCGTACCATGGAGATTCAAACAAGGGCGCTTGGCTGTCTCCAAGAACTTTTTGTTATTTACATAGATGAGCATCTGAATAATTTCTTGCAACAACATACTCCCTAACTGTTGATGATGGTTGTATATCCACATCACGTCTCTGTTTGTTAGATTGCACCATGTAACTCGTCAAGAAACTGATCAATGCGTGGGCCTCCTTGCTTACTCTCGTGGTCTACAAAGGCAAGGCATGATAGTCCATACTCATTTTTGTATGCATCGCAAGCTTGTAGTCAAGATTAATAAAACTAATGTCAGGGTATTCAATAGGGCTCCAGACACTCTTTCTAGATTATTTTTTCTACATAGCAATGAGCTCAGTCGCAATCACAATATTTTATAAGGAGTCTAAGTCCTTGATGGACCATTTTCAGTGACATCCTTTCGAAGATGTAACCATTGTTCTTTAGCAGGTCCTCGAGGTTTGGGGCAATCACTTGCTCAGATCCCCTATTGATTGAGGCTCATGCATTGAGCAGGTATCACACTTTCAAAAACTTCAGCTAATGATCTGTTGAAAATGGATGGTCCCTGTATATCCACATTGATCAAGCTGATTTTGCTGACAAACCTCTTTTTCTTGAGAGTACCTTTAGGCAATGTACTTTCTATATCCATGTACTCATTGTCCCCAGGCGATCCTCTTGATTCTCAGGCTGTGCAAGGTACCCATACTTGGCATTTTTTTCTTAAGAGAGGACTGGCCTCAAGATCACATTAGGTCGCATAGGGAATTAACATCCTTGGTACTCATCTGAGACCAGTTTACATATAAAACTCTATTCGCACAGTCCTTGGATACCGCAACCTTCCGTACTCCAAGCACTCGAAGGAGGTCTGTCCAATACCAGTTGTCATAGAGGATCATCGGTATCTTTACAGTTACCCATTCAAGATGCTCAATCTGCTCAACACCAAGTCTGTGCTTCTCTATGTTGAGCATCTACTTATAATTTGGGGACAGCACTGTCATTTGGCATGGCTCAAACTCCTCAATATCTATGGTCACAGACTCACAACGGTTTGAGGCATGTAGACTGAAGCATTACATTTTGTGTACAGAGAGGATCATATGATTACCATCATATATCTTTGTTCCCCCCATGAATTCCCCTAGACTGGGGATGCCCTTGTATTTTCAGGTGTACTAGAAAAAGTGGCTATAGTCTCCTGGGGAAAGGTCTCATTATCCTGTTCAACTCCCAGGCACTATCTAATGCATCATCATCATCCTCTAATCCATGAAAGTGTCCAAATCCTCCTCACCATCACTCTCCTCAAAGACCTCTATGAATTGCAGCCACAGTCCTCTACCCTTGCAATCATGTCTTCTAACCCAAGGTGTGCGGTAATGGAAACATAGTTTCTTTCATTCAATTCCTCTCTATCCTCTCTAGATCCTGAATGGTCTCCAAAAAAATAGGGGAGGTACCTTAATGCGAACCATTGGTTCTAGAAGGGAAATCCTTAGGCTGTTCACTCGAGGTGGAAACCTCAACTTAGGAGTGGATAATCTGATGTCACGAGCTCTCCTGTGATAGCCTCATGCAAAGAAGAAGGTCCTCAAATGCCTTCACAAATCTGCAGAGTGTTCTGTTGCAAACCTATTATGAATAGTCAAATCAACCTCATCTTTGTAACATCAGGTATTACATGACCGATAGTAACAATCTTTTCAAATCTGAGATATATGTGTGATCCAAGGATCACGGTTTGTCCTCAAATGAGTCAACTCTCTAAAATATTTTATATAGTATGTTCCCTCCTATTTTTCATCTTTACTCACTAGCCTCTTTAATGAACTCTATTCATAAGTCGTGATGTATATGTGTCCCTGTGTAATCAACCCATGATGCCACCAATCATGAGCAGGAAGCTCAAGATGTAAGATTGGAAACTTAATTGCATCTTCCTCACGCATACAGAGATTCAAGTCAAAGTATGTCTTCAACTTCTGAACCCAAGACTGTGGAAACAGGTACACTTCTTAGAACCGCTCAAAGTGTGGACCTAGAAATTGGATGTCAGGAAAATCCTTTGTATCTCTGGTACCTATACCTGATGATCTCTCCTAGGCATGCGATGCCAATCTTCATTTTGATGATATTCCTGATAATGCATGTTGTCATGAAAGCCATCACTTAAGGTCTGGTACCTTTCCCAAAAGACTCCTGCAAGAAATATCCATGGCTGGCGTACCTATGAACGAGGGATCCTTCAAGAAAGTAAGGTTCGTGAAACCCCAAAGGCCTGGTAGAAGAATGGGGAGACCGCTGCCTTAATGTCCACCCTCACCTCTTTGACCATGTTGTCCCTCATTGCTATTTTCTAACTCTTTCTGAAATGAGCATCAATCGAAGTCCTAAAAGCTAATCTCTCAGATGAGTTGGCTCAAATAGAGATTGGTAGTCTCCTAGGCTTTACCATGTTGGTGAACAATTCCCCGTTCATGAAATCTACATTATATCCTCACTATCTCTGTCTCCCATCTTTCAATCCCAAGAAGCTACCAAGAAACAACTGCTCTGATACCAGGGAGGTTAGAAATATGGAATGTGGGATACTTGCACTTAAAAATGCACAAAATATTGAAAATTTGCAGCCAAATAAAATACTGATTTTTGCATATTTTTACAGTTAGGGCAGCAAACTAAAGAAAATTAATATCTCCCAAAATATCCACCCGAATTACTTGAGAATTTAAAGAGAGCTTGCTAATATTATAAAGAACATAAGAAAATTGTTTTTGGAATTTTTTCAGATAATAAAATGCTGCCAAAAAATTACAGCGTGCCCTAGACAGCTAGAAAACTTCTAAAATTCGTAACTCTCCAAATACAAGTGCAAAAATTATGAGACTTTGGAAATAACATTTACAAATATAGGAGATGATATTTCAACCTTCATATCTAAAAATGGCCAACTAGAAACCCTCCAAATAAAGGCTGCAATATTCCAAACAAGTTGCCTAGCTTGGAAAAGGGTTGGAAATTGATGAAAAGGCCTTCTAAGTGATGCTAACCCTACTCAAATGGCTGCCATAAATCTGATCTAAAAAACCTTTGATTATCTTCCCCAAATGTCTCCAAAACCCTCAAAACCCTTCCTCTGAAACCTCTGAAAATATCTCTGTAAATCAGCCCTGAAAACAGCTCCAAAATGACAAGCTAGGGTAGATCTCTCACTACTGAAGAATGCCCTGCTAGCTAGGGATGGATCTCTCACCACCGAAGCTAGGGTTCCTATGGGATTTCACTCCACAAGTTGTAGATTTGCAAACAGAAGTTGCACGTGAAGGAAAATAATTATGTATGCAAAATTCCTTTTCCTTTCTCCCCCAGCTCCTTATATAACTTCTCCAAGGCAAAAGAGCCCCAATAAACCTTAGTCACATTTTTCCCTTGGAAGGGCCAATAAAATAAAAGTAACTTAAGTTACTTTTCCCTTTTTAAGTTTCCATGGTCCAAAAGTGACCCCCAAACGTAAAATTAGAATATTAGTACCATGTGGCCCCTTCCTAATGACAAAACGTAACATCTAGTCCTTCCAACACGCCTTTTTTGCATATGTCAATGAAGAATTATAACAAAATGGACTAGATATTCATACCCAATAGCTCCCAACGTCCACAACCCCTTGGGTATGACCAAGGCTTGGACTCAAATTGGCCCTTAGGCCTTTGGCGTAGGAAAAGGGACATTACAGAGCAACAAAGACACCATGATAGTGGTGAAAAAAGTCCTTTAGGACATAAAAAAGGTCTGTAATTTGACTTCATGCACCCTTGATAGCCCAGATTGAACTAGAAGCGTGACGAGTCCTGAGGAATACAAAAATTCTTTGGTCACTTTGTCACCAATCTTGAGCCAATGTAGTCGAGCTCTAATTTGAGCCCCACAATCTTGGTATGCTTCTTCCATCCCGAGTTTGTGACGCTAATGTGCCACCTTGATTTGAATGTGAGTATTAAGAGGTGAGAAGTTAAGATATCTCAAGCTTCTAACATACTCTCGAGTAGAGGCCTTGTGAGGCCTTCTTCTGAATAACAGTTTGTTGTCCAAACATACAAGGAAAATTTTTAGTTCTGAAAAATGGCCTCCTGCCAGCAGACAATCCACCCATATAATCCTGAAGGGTGCTCAACCAAGTTCCATATGTGCAAAATGTGCTCCATAGTTTTCTTATGTTAAAGGTGAGAAGTGTTTAAATAGAACTGGGAGTTCTGAGGCTTAGCGGGAGCCGACTGCCATTCAATTTCAAAAAATATAGGTGAATGGTTAGAAAGCAAATCCCCCTTCCTAAACAAAAACTAGCCTACCAAATTTGGTGGTGAATGAAAACACCTGCTAATTTGGGAAGAGTGCTTGATCAAATTGCTTAACAACTTTGTCTTAACCCTATCTAAAATTAGACCAGGTAAACCGGTCTATATCAGAGGCATGTCTAAAATGGTGATTAGGATAAGAAATTCCAACCTTGTTACACATGTAAAACCATGCTTCACGCTCACCAACACACCACCGCATATGAAGTCGGCCCACTTTATCTTCAACAAACTCCGCCATGTTAAAATCTCCACACAAAATCTAATGAGCATTGGGTAATTCATTAGCAAGCCATTGCCAAAGTAATGACCACTCAATAACATCATTGGAAGCATAAATATTAGCAATACTAAAAAAATGGTTATGTAAATCAAAAAGGGACCACACAACTTGATGAGAAGGGTCAAAACCCCAAGAAATAATAGATTGCTGCAGAGAAGGAGAGAGAAGAGTAAGAACGCCCCATTTCCTAGGCTCATGATTAGAATGGTGACAAATGGCATCTGATCAAATAGTAGGGGCTGCTGATTGGAGAAGAAAACCAGTAAGCTTAACCTCATGTAAACAAAGAATATGCATATGTCAATTTTTTTGACAATTGTCCCTAATCGTGTATCTATGGGTCAGTTCAGTAAGTCCACACACATTCCAATAGAAATTTATCATTAAGAACTATCAAGATTCATTCCATATTCCTCCTCGAGCCCCCCTAGCACTACAAATTTGTTCACAGAGATGGAAGATCCAAAGGAATTTTAATAAGGAATGTAATCATCCATCTAGAAAGGATGTCTCTGCGGTGGAAGATACTCATCATACTTTGAAGGAGAGGTGTTGCGAGAATGTGTGCATGTGGACTTATTTCCTGAAGTGTTAAATTTTGCCTCAGGATGATGTTGTGAAATCATCAGAGTTGGAATGATTGAGGATGCCGCAAGCGGGGAGAGATGGACTAGTGGGGTAACCACATGCTTATTGTTTGCTGAAGGAGACCCTACTACATGCTGGTAAACCTGCGTCTGGGGTTTAGGGTTTTTGTTATTGTTAACCACTATCCATCCCTCTTCAGAAGAAGAGGAAGGTTTGGAATTAGCACTTTTCTTCTCCGTGGCAAGTGAGGCAGAGGAAGCCATTAAAGGATATTCCTGAATCATATGGTCGGTAGACTGATAATGAAAACAGGTATTGGGAAAATTAATGTAAATGATGCGTTGAGAGAAACGGGTGTCACCCACTTGAATATCAATAGTTTCCTTAAGGTCCTTGGCTAAATCAACTTCCACACAGACCCGTTCCGGGTGAGCAACATTAAACTTATTTTGTTCATGGCAGACAAACTGACCAATGGGTTTGACCATATCTTCCACAAAAACTCTAAAGGGGCAGAAAAAAACCAAGTAGCTCAACCCAGATGGGAAATTTAAGCTTAGCATGTTCAGAAACTTCCTAAGTCCAAAGAGATAAGATAACCAATGTGTTCTTAATAAACCAAGGGCCATGATTCACAATGGCTTTGCAATGCTCAGGGTTGGAAAAACGAAACAAAAAAACCCTTGGTAAGGTTTTTGACACCCTCAAGTTCAACGCCATGACCCTGCTAGTGGTTGTGAACCCACTGTTTGAGAATATTCTCCGAGTGGACACGACGAACAAAATAAGCAACCAACATAAAATATTTAAGCCAGGAGCAATTCTTTTCAAATTGAGGTAAATCTAAAACAACATCAGGCTTAGGCAGAGGAGGGTCATTAGCTCGTTGTAAACCTTCGGTACAAACTTTTTGGCTCACTTTTTTTTCAGAGGCATGGTCGTCTGAGCTCCCGCCACCTATACCTGTACCAAGAGATGCAGGAAGAATGGTTGTCACCATTAAAATATGCAAGCGAAACCGCCCAAAGGGTGAAAAAAGTAATTAAATTCAATATACCACGAAATAAATGTCCCACCTTAATATAATAAGTTGGTGTGATAGAAAGTACAATGTTGTAGAATCGATCATAAATCTCAAACCCTAGCAGAGCACATCACATCATAAAATCAATTAAACCAAGTATTCATTCCATGTAAATAATGACATGTCATAATTTGAGGAATTTTGTCAAACACTTTGTATCTAATTAGGGTTCTAAAATTATGGTCTTGTATCTTTAATCAACATTAACCTTCTCCTTAATATCAATAGTTGAAATCGAAAGGAGGGAACCATCATAAATATCACAAGAAAGATAGTGGAAGATCTGAACATTTTTGAATATATATTAAATTTTTAATGTACAATACTACAAAATCTGAGATATAAATTTCATCTTCATCACCCAACATTGAATACTTTCTCCTTGAAAAAATTGATGAGAGGAAAAAAAGTTTATAAAATTATTGATCGTGTTTCTGAGATGAGCAACACAGTACTGTCGGGTCATCCTTATACAGGACGCCTCTGCATAAAAATTATATATATATATATATATATATATATATATATATATATTGATTGATTGATTGATTGATTGATTGATTGATTGATTGAAAAGCACACTTTTATATTAATAGAACAATATATACAATGTCATTCGTACAAAATGGGTGGAAAAGTCACACCCCAGAATGCCAAAAGTCAAATCAAGCTAAAAAAAGCCTCGAGAGAGGAAATTCATAGCACCAAAACAACTACATAAATAGTGTGAAGTTCAACCAAAAAAGACAGACAACTAGGCAATAAATGATATTTTGTATAGTATGCAATTAAAATAGAAAGGAAACATTTACTCAACTCAATTGATGATATATGATTTTTTTTAAAAATTAATAATTAATTTTTTTAGGAATTTCATTATTAATACATGGAGGAAAAGTAATTAGTTATTAGGTTACAAAACACAAGTTAAAAAATGGGGACAAGTGACCCACCAAACGAGACAACACAACATAACTAAGTTAATAAACAAATTTGTAAGTACAATATAAGTTATTATACAATTATATATTTTTGATTTTATAAATTATTAATTCTCATACTTTTTCATTTCATTGTTTTTGCAGGAAACCAACTATAATACGACTACAACAAAAAACATGCACGCAACATTACAAACAATGGGGTGGGACTCAACTACATTCATCAATTGGGGTGTCGATAAGACATGTTGTTTAATTAGTTGTAAATTAGGTAAATTTAAAATTCAAACAATTGTAAATTTTTATCATTATATATTTGCAGGTTAATAGACAATGAGAGTTAGAAGAGGAAAAATGGGAGTGGTATTAGTAGACAGGGACGAGGATAAAGACTATGACAAGAATCAATTGAACAAGGAGGACGAAGACAAAGAGGAGGAGGAGGAAGACTATCATGTAGACATATATTTATTTGTATTGTAATTTGGAAGGGAATTGGTTCCTTTTGTCATTTACAAATGCAATATATTACACATTATTGTATAAAAACAAATCACAATATAAATATAGTGTTTTGTGATTATCTATAACATGTGTTTATTTTACTTTTCATATCCAACTAATATTATGATATTTTGTTGAGTTTTAATAAATTTATTTCATTTTATATTAAGAATAATCAATATAATATAGTATAATATATAATTAAAATTATATATAACAATAACATAAATTATATTTCAAATAATATATTTACATTAAAACCAATACAATATAATATATAGCAACAAGAATTTGTGTCATTTGTGTGCCACAATAGAATTGAGCAAAATGAAAGGTCGCATCAACTATATGTGGTGTAAAGTAAATGCTATAGTGGAGCTACAATGGCGCAAAGCAGGGGTTAAATTTGACGATTGCCCCTACCCATAAAAAAAAATTGTGACGGTTTTAAAACTTATATCACCTTGTACATGACATTTATTATTTATTTTTAACTTTCATAATTTTTATATTACAATAAATTAGGTAAAATATATTAAAGCAATTTTTTTTAGTTCAAAAAATTGTAATTTTATAGCTCAAATAATGTAGTTGATGCTCATCTTTAGAGAGTAAAGTGCACAATGCACTTAAATACCCATAAATCTATGATCAATTATTACTTTTTTTTCCTTTCAACCTTATCTCCAACAGTACATTCTATTTTATAATTCAACAGTTTATAAGAAAATAAAACATTGAAGAGATTAAACTACCTACTTGAAAGAGTTGCCTCCTCTTCTCAGTGCCCTCCCTTTTTATCAAATAATCTCTTCCCAAAAAAAATGTGTTTGCTGCATAGGAATTCCCCTCGAAATTCCGAAACATGTTGTCTTCTCATGTTTCAAAGACCGGGTTCGGTTGTTTTGATCTTGTTGTAACATGCCTTCATTAATTGGTTAACTCTTGCGTTGACATCCACCATACTCTAATAAACTTTGCTTTTTTTTTCCTTAGTAATTATTCTAACTGCAAAAAACTATTTGCCATAAAGGTTATGCATTATTCTTGATTCAAACGAGTCAAAAAACAAATACCTGGAATCAAATGAATAGACAAGAAAAATCTAGTGTTTATCATCACTGACTCCAAACTGAACCCAAGTGCATAGATGCATCTAAACTTTATTCTATTACACTTTGTCTTCCATCCACTCTAAGTGGGAGAAAAGAAGTATCTTTAAAGTTTAGACCGATTATCAATGGATGCCCTGCAAATCTTCATCAATAGGAGCAACGAGAAGAAGCATTACAATTCATCATCCCTACGCACGCTCCTTATTCACTATTGAACGCCGTATCAGAATCAATATCCTACGTGGGATATTGACAATGTGAAATTACTTATCGTGTGTGACTCTGTGAGTTAAAAAAAGAAATGAAGTTTGAAATCTTTTCATATCTTATTACGCCTAAGTCATTTACTCAGAGAACGAAAGAAAGCAAAATATTTATTGCAGATGCGTACAAATGTGTATAAAATATTATTAAAAATTTATTGCCGCCGACCTGCATTGGTTCACCGTTCAATGAAGACTCAACATATTCTTGGCATTAGCTAGGAGCCTAGATGCCTACGTGTAGAGGAGGTTTCCTAACAACGAGTGCTATATTTACCATGGTGGGTTAAACTTTAGCACTATGCCAACACATAATTTACACTTCTTAAACTTTAACACTAAATATTAGCACACAATTTACAAAATAATTGTAAGCTAGGTAGACGAAACATTCTGGATTTATCTGAGGACTGGAAGTGAAGTGACTAGTGCAGACGTGCCAAGTGTCAAAAGTGGCAAGGGACACATCTAGCTGAGTTTGAAAGAGACATCATACAGCTCTAACATTTTTCACACTCTCCAAGTACAAGGCAATTATTTATAAAACCAAATCTTTTAAAAGGTCTCATACTCTCAGGTGTTACTACTAGTATTAACACATATATCTAAATTTAAAAATGATTGAATTTTAAACCTAAACGTTTATATGACAAGTTCAAAAAAGAATCTCCCATCTCATGCTACAGTCGATGAAATAATCCGATCGTATTTTACATCTAAAATTCTAAAAAATGTTTAAATGGCCGCCAAATTTAACCCATGGCACAAAGTAGACGCTATAGTGGCAAAAAGTAGACGCTATAGTGGTGTAAAATCGATACAATAAAAATTGTCTAGTCACATCTAAGTTGTGTCACTTTTGCGACACCTTTCCTGACAAAAAATATTCACAAGAACACATCTTAAAAACCCAAAAAAGGTTGATTTTCTGACACGAGATTGACTCAAAAAATGGTGCTAGTCAAAATATTTTTGTAGTAGTGTTTACGTAGTGGTGGGGCCCATGCGGTATGCATCCACACATGGCTTGAAGCTTCACTAACTTTGACAACTCTTAGAAATTGTTCCCTTAACTTGTGTTTAACCCAAGAGGATTAAAGATACCCCTTTGCTGGCATCATTAATGGAGCCACCAAACAATCATGGCTTTTGGCTGTTATGCAAGTATGCCATCAATATGACTCCAAATCCTACTTTTGTTAATCATTACTACTGTATTTTTCTTGATCATCCTTTTTCTCTATGTTAGCTCTAACCATGTGTAGATCCAACATGCTTGAAGTTCAAAACTTCTCAATTTATATATGGCTACTGATTCTTTTTTTCACGAATTCCACATCTAGAATTGGCAAGAAATCAAATGTTTCAACCTAGAGTAAGTACATAAGATCATAAATTAAGAAAAAATGAATATCTTTCACACTTGGACATTACATGGTACACTTTGATGTATTTATTAGTAAAATTCCCTCCTTGTAAATCAATGTTCATATGACCAACAACAAGAGTGGCTTAACTATTGTTGTTTGTTTGTGCATCCCCTATTTTCTTGCAATTACTTGAGTTTAAAACTGAAAAGGGGGGCTACAAGAAGCCAACATTGCGGTTGGGTTTTGAACTTGAAACCTATTGGATTTTTCTTATTTCTTATTTTGGCCCCTTTAAACATGAATTGCACTCACGTAAATAATGTGAGTGAGATTGGGATGATAAACTGGAGCACAGATAGTAGATATTATTTGGGTGGGAACAATTGGAGCCGTGGAATAGGTGTGGGATATGTAAGTATTTAATTCCAAAATTTAAATGCCACATTTTTGTTTTCAACTATCCATTCACGTCTTCGTCTTATCTATCAAATGAAACACCGTCCAATTGAAATGTTGACATCGTAAAAAATTAATCAAAATAAAAAATAACAAAACCCATATTTTTTTTCAAAAAAATCCATTTCTTTCTATTGTGTAAGGAACACTCGTTGGCACCCTAGATTTGACGGACAAGTTAATGACACTCATTGAGTGACCTTGCCATATGGCTAACACTAGTAATCATGTGTGAAGTGTACAATGTGAACACCAAAAGGGATATAGTGAAGAAGTGAAACCATATGGAGGGAAATGAAGGGGAAGGAAGAGGGGTGTAGAAAATAGACGTTTTAGGGTGGAGAAGTGGATGGGAAAGGAAAGAAGAATTGAGGAGACAATGTGAAGATATATGAAATGCGAAGAGAATGATATGTTTGGTAAAAGGAAAAAGGATAAAACTTGTCTTTCATTAGACGTCCCAAAAAATGTAGAGGGAGATACAAGAAAATGCAAGAAGTGGATGAAAATGTTGGCGAGGTGAAAACATGATTGAATTTGCATTTACTGACTTCATTCGAAAGTTAGAGAAATTGTAAAAGTAAGGGGAATTTGAATGCATGTAGTACGGGATACGTTAGGGACACAAATACATGAAGTAGTCACGAAAATGATGAGAGTATTGAGGTTTTCATGCAAGTGCAATTTGCGTCTAGAGGGGAAAATTGAAAAAAGAAAAACAAAATCTTCTATTTTTGGAACCTTTCCGCAATGATCACTTATTGCAGAACTTTGTAGCCTATGTATCCAGTCATAAGGTCAAGCAATTCCAAGGAGTAGATGCACATCCATGTATCGATAATTAACACCTTCCAACGATTGCTCATACGAGCCAAAGGTATATTAAGGTTGTGGCTTACATGCCCCACACGATTTTTAGATATCATAGTGTTACTACCCAAGTAATATATATTATCTATGGTCCACGTAAGCACGTCAAGCTCACAAAGATGACCTTTTTTTTGGGAAACTCAAAAAAATTTAAGCGTTCGGAAAAGTGAAGCACATAATAGATATTATTTAGGTGGGAATAATATAATTCATGTTGATCCACTTTGTCAACTCTTGTGTTATATGTGTGCTTGTTGTTTACGAATTTCCTCAATATTTTTTAGTTACTTCACTTGGTTTGTGATATTAAAACCACCGTGGTATATGATTAGTTAGACAAAGAAATAAATAAAGATCCTCCAAGTTGGACCTATACCATTAATAAATTGATAAGTGTTCAAAATTTGGTGAAAGAACGAGAAGAAAATATAATTTTTTTTCTTCAGATAATGTAGTGTCGGAAGGGATGATTGTGCCCCCTTTAAATTGGTCTTTTTTGGATCCACACACATCTGGGGCTTGAAGATTTTTGGAAAAATAATACACAGGCTTATCCATTTTTCTGTGAGCAATTGTAGACAGAAATCAGGGCTTCTTGTAGAAAATCCACGCAGGGGGTGAGAAATAGAGGTTAAACTCAAATAAAGCTTACGATCACATGATGTTGCATGTGAGTGTTATTTATATATTTCTATTGAATTATTTCTTTTAGGTTTAGTCGATTATGGTTCTTTTATTGAATGCAACAAAACGAAAACCAAAAGACAAACAAAACCTCCATGTCGCCGCTGATGACGAGAATGTCCTTTGATGAACTGATCTCGTATATGACAGTTCTATGAGTAAATATAGAGAAAAATCAGAGCTTCTTATAGAATTTCCATGAGGGCTCAAAACTAGGGGTTAAAATCTACTATAGCTTACGATGGCACGACTCATCCTGTGAGTGTTCTTTATTTTTGAATTATTTCTTCCAAGTTTAAACAATTTTGGTTCTTTTATTGAATAGAACAGACCGAAAGCAATAAGACATAAAAAAAGGAAAATTAATGCATAACACCTTTTTATTTATTTATAAATTAACTATGATAACTTAGGTACCTTATGCAAAAAATTTAGGGTTTGTAGAGTTAGGACACATTTTAAATTTGTTTTTATGGGCATTCAATATAGATATTCATTAGATTGATAAGATTGTTGTTGAAAAGATATAATATGAATCGTGTAGCTTCAAAAGTAATTGTTTCTCCATGCATTTAACAACAAAATCAAAGTTGAGTGGGAAAAATAGACCCATGCCAAACAAACCCACCAACCGGGTTATCCACTCTTCAAAACCCAATGTAGAACATGGAGAGTGACACGCCATAAATGACCTTTCATACCTGTCATTTTCCTTACATAATAATACAAGCACTTTATTTGAGATTGAGAGGCGTTAACCACAATCAAGCCCAAGTTAACTTTGTAAATTTAGCAACAATTGGATAGACGAAGCGAGAAATAAATTAAATAAATAAGCATAAAGTTATGGGGAGGTGTGCTAACTGGAGCTCTTGCTAATAGCCGTACCAAAATCCTTAGTCATTCCCTAACCTACACTTGCCATTGCAGAAGTGAGGAATGTAATAGGAGAGGGCATGTTAAAAAAATGAGTAGGTTACGAACATATCAAGCAAAGCCATTCTTGAGCAAAAAACAACAACATACGCATCCATGAACGACGTTGATCACCGCCTAACATGTCAATGGGATGAGGTCTGAATCCCCTTTGGCAACGCCTGCACTAACCAAAGCTCTCACTAATATCCATTTTGTAACATGTACTTATCACCGCAAAAGTGAGGAATATAACAGGAGAGATCATAGTAAAAAATGATTAGGTCCCGAATAGATCAAGAAAATCCATTCTCGAGCAAAGAACGATGACGTACACTGCCACAGATGCCATTGATCACCACCTACCATGTCAATAGGATGAGGTATGAATCCCCTTTGGCAACACCTTTCAACGTAAATATATAGTTTTCAAAAACTATAAACTAAATATAACGAAATGAAAATGCTAGGTTAGGATTAAATTATTTATACTAAACAAATAATAACAATAATAAAAATTATATAAAGGATGATAAAAACCAACCGAAATAATCATAATTTTGTATGATCTTCAACTCGTAAGGCAGAGTCCCTCCATCCCATGATGAAAAGATAATGGCTTCGTGGTGAGTAGAGGAATGTCCCACAGAGTGCTAAAACAAAATTTATAGTCCATCACTAAATTATGGTGTTAGCAATGCAAATTAATTGTATTCAACCAACGGCTATTAGCGAGAACCCCGTTTACCACAGTTCCCTGAAACGTTATGTTTATTTATTTACGAGAGTACAAAACCCTACAAAACCGCATACAAAACCTTGCAAAACCACTTTTACAAAAACACCGGTGAAGAACCCTGTAAAACCACTTATGCAAAATCGACAATGAGGATGCATACATGCAACAAAGATGCACGTTAAATTTGTAGCCATTGGTTGATCTGACACATGTCAGCGACATGAGGTGTGAAGCCCATTTGGAAAGCACCTGTCAGCGTAAAAAGATGTAGTACAACATTATCCTTAAGCTTGATACTATTTTTGATTGAGTTGACTCATGTTTCTCAACACTTATTTCAACATATCCGCACACCACCCCTAAAATATTCTTCCCTTGTTTTCTCCTCGACATGTAATTTATTTTAATCATACCTTCTAGAAATATGTCAAAATATCTTTCCAAATTTGTCACCTCTCAAAAATTAATTAAATATATAACCAAACCAACATATCAAAGTTAATACATTAAAAAGTGTTGTGGTTCTACGTACATTGGAAATAACTAACCTTATGTGAACCATGGAAATGCCACCCTATCTGTTTGTCCTCTTTTTGAGAAGAATGTCTATCATGAAAAAGGCAATACCCAACATTAGTACATTTCCTACATTTAGCTTTTTATCTTTGTTGTTTCATATTTCTAACATGTATAAATTATTTCCTATTTAGTGCTATGTGGATATCTCACTAACCACTTTATTAAATTTCTAAAATAATGTCAATGCCGTGTTGTGCAAGTTCAAACATCATCTCTCATCCCCCAAAATTCGTAATGAATGGAACCACTATAGTGTATTATTGTTGATGTTGACCTACACACCTTATAGCCTTTGAAGAAAATAACAATAAAATTTCCTTGCTTTAGGTATTCTTCTTCAATTAAGAAAATGATGATTTATGATGTCCTAAGCTTACTCAACAAAGAATTTCATTCCTAACAAACATTTTCCACTCCAATGTACCATCTTGGAAAAGGTAAGTCTAATTATTCATTGTAACAAACAATTGCTCGTATTGAGTATTGGAGTGTGAAATTAGTGAGATAAGGAACCATATTTGCAAAGTTTCTGTATCTAACATATGCAGAGTTCATGATTCAAACATATGTAAGTTTCCCTTGAGAGTATTCATTGACCACCCCTTGTTGTATGAAATATATCTAAAGTACGTTGCCTCAACGACCTACACACCGCATCCCCTTTCTCCTTCAAATGATTAACACCCATGGCATGTGTTTCATATATGCATGGTTGTAAGAAATAAGAGTTTCAAATTGCTTCTCCTAACATTTTTCTTGCCCATTGACTTCTCCCTCAAACCCATTCTTCATCGCCCCTCTTTCTCCTCTGATGTTTACCTCCCACAAGTTTAATTTCTATGATGCATCCCCTTCATCATTTGCATTGCACATTTCACGTGATTGCTACTATATAACATATTTATTTTTATGCAAGTTACAAGTGCAATGATGGGCTCAATAAAAAAATTGTGTATGACAACATATTGACCGTTAACAAAATTTTGATCTAAATGGGTGCTCATAAGAACATCTATGTTTTGTTGGTCTTGAGAAATGTTTAGGGAGAACATTTCAAAAGCTCATCATGGGTACAATGTTTGGTCTCTCAAAAGACAAGTGTGTATTTATTGTGATATCCTCTACATAAGCTAAAACTAATGAATATGGATCGGATATTCTCCCAAGTGTGGGTATGATGTTGTCTAGGACATTGATGTATATTTCCAAAATGACAATGTCTCGAGATCTATGGTTGATTGGGATGTTGCTATAAATATCTAAAATTTAAGATTGAAATCTCTAATTAATTCATGGGGTTGTCTCTTAAGTGTGACGAACAAATGAAGAACATAAATGCATCAATAACAAAATTTGTGTATGACAACATATTGACCGTTAACAAAATTTCAATCTAAATGAGTGCTCATAAGAACATCTATGTTTCGTTGGTCTTGAGAAATGTTTAGGGAGAACATTTCAAAAGCTCATCGTGGGTACAATGTTTGGTCTCTCAAAAGACAAGTGTATATTTATTGTGATATCCTCTACATAAGCTAAAACTAATGAATATGGATCGGATATTCTCCCAAGTCTGGGTATGATGTTGTATAGGACATTGATGTATATTTCCAAAATGACAATGTCTCGAGATCTATGGTTGATTGGGATGTTGCTATAAATATCTAAAATTTAAAATTAAAATCTCTAATTAATTAATGGGGTTGTCTCTTAAGTGTGACGAACAAATCAAGAACATAAATGCATTAATAAACTCTTCAAATTGTGAAATGATTGCTCCATCCAATTCCTTGTCGTGAATTGTATTGTATTTAAACTCAAAACCATTTATATTCAAAATCCTTTAAAATGAAAGGAGAAAACCTACAAGCTACATCTTCGTGTTAAACATTCAAGAAAATTTAAGCATTTTAAAAAGTGTGAACATGTGTTTTAGCACTTATATTATTTTGAAATTTGAGAAGAAACTTGAAAGCATATTTTGAAAACTCGAACTGAACACCACATATGTTTATTGTTGTTTCACTAGGCCAAGACAATTTTATTTTTTTGATTTTCAATGTTTAATGGATTTTTGACAAATATAACAAAAACTAAAATTCAAACACACATTGAATGATCACTAAGAGCCCTTTTTTAAGTACCAATCGTTATGTTGATGTGGGTGTCATGTACCCAACAAATTATGAGTTTTCACCCTCTTATTTTAGAACTTAATTAGATCGTGTCCAAGACACGAGATGAAAATATATGATTTTGTAATAACAAAATGGTATAATAATAGCTTGTGACCTACATCCCATCAAGGGAAATTCACCTAGTGTCCCAATAATCATCCAAAGATGGATATTTCATAATGATACCTAATTATAAGAGTCATTTGGATCTCATGAGAAAAGATATTTTTCAGATTTCAACTTAGAAAATATTTTTCTCTAACAATACTTTTTTAGACGTACCAGAAAACAACTAACATCTAACCAAATCTAACACTCCCTCAAACTATAATAAAATGTGGTGCAAGAGAAGGAAATAATTTTATGAGCACAATTTCAGTAGTATCTACTACTAACAATCGCATGTGTTTCGTGCGATGTGAACACCAAACGGTATATGTTATTTGTTTTAGAAGTATAATTATTACTTTTGTAGTTGATGTTGATAAGGGGTGTGATTGATTTCGTAAGTGTAGAAATATAAATGGGCCACTTAATTTTAAGGTTGTTTCTACATTTCAAACTTGTTAGCAATTCATACATGAATACATTTAATACCGTTTTCAATAGTTAATTAATTTTATAGTTGATGTTGTATGTATTTAGTTTGAGTTTTATTGTGTTAGTTGTGCATTGGTTGTTCGGTTGGTGTTTTGTTGGAAAAACATTTATTGTACAGCTGATAATGTGTGTGATTGATAGTTGTAGTGTAGGAATTTAGTTGAAACATTACATTGAAATGTTGTATGTGTACATTTAATTCTGTTACAAATTTGTACATTTAAAGTTGCATAACATAGTTCAAAACATCAAATAAATGTAGATATGCGTACACATAATGAGACATGTATACATTTGCAGTTTTTATATTATGAATGGTAGCCTTTAGTGGGCGATTTTAGTTTCAATAAACATGATTACATTTGATACCCCTTGAACGATAGTGCCATTTTGGATACAAGAAGTGTTGAGTATAGTAGTAGTGGAGGTGTTATCAAAGCAGAGAGTAGTATTTACGATGGGTTGAGTGATAGTAGTCTTTCTTCCTCATTTCTTCTTGCTCTGAGTGTTGGTACGCGTGGCCATATTTGAGTATCTCTCGAATGAAAAAGTAGGTGAAATGCACAGATTTGCAAGTGAGGGAATTATGGAGAAAGCTGTGAAAGTCAAACCCTGCCTTTCAGTGGTTCCAATGTTAACAGTTACTCTGTGCAAAGTAAGTCCCTGTGACTTGTGGATAGTTAATCCCTAGGCCATTTTAATCAGATAATTGTCTTCTTTTCCCTCTCGAAATAGGGGGTATGAGAATATGTAACGGGTTGGACAGATCCCAACATGGGCCGTTGTATCTATCAAATTTGACAACAAGAAATAAAAGGTAATGCTGGTGGTTGCATTGATGTGTCATAGAAAATGTCGATGATTTTTCCTGTGGCACCATTCACGAGGCCTGCGTCAATCCATAGATTTGCAATAAGCATGATTTTTTGTTGTTTGCACAACAAAACTTTGTGTTCTAACTGATCATCATCAGGATTTCCTGTTCCAATCCGCCTGTTACTTTCAGTAATGGATTGGGTGATCGGAACGTTCAATGCCTACAACATTTGTAGGTTGTGGGAGTCCACCTAATCGTTTTTTACAAACAAATGTGGTGCATCCTTAAAAATATTGAGCTCTTGTTGAGTTAGGTATGTGTCTATGCGAGACATTAAGATTTCCCAATCCTCAATTAGAGGGGT
This sequence comes from Taxus chinensis, assembly GCA_019776745.2. NCBI lineage: Eukaryota > Viridiplantae > Streptophyta > Pinopsida > Cupressales > Taxaceae > Taxus > Taxus chinensis. The sequence goes on along the minus strand of CM034147.1, from coordinate 263,015,608 downwards.
TGAATCTCGCATGTGGAGCAGTAAATTCTGGAATGAAACTTGTGCATTGGTTATTCTTTTTTGCCAAAATATTCTTTGTAATGTAATGGAAGTCTGAAATCCCTTCCAAAGGGTTACTCCATAGGAATTACTTGCATAAAGAGGATTGTCCAAAACCGGCGGTAATTGGCCGAGGTCTCCGAGGAGGATGACTGATCTGTTCCCAAATCTAAATGTTTTTGAGTGTGGAAAAGCTTCGCGGAGCCAACTTTCAATTTTCCTTAGTAACTTTGGGCCGATGAAACTCATTTCATCAATAAGAACATATTCTATATGTTTCAACAACTCTTGAAAAGACGATAATGCACTACCTTCAAGGGGTTTGAGTTCTTTGATTGGAATACGCATGACTACGTGGATTGTGGATGCGGAGATGTTGAATGCTGAAACACCGGTAGGGGTGGGCATAAGTAGAGGTGAGGGATATGTGGTTGGTGATGTGAATGAATTGTGGGTGTTAGTTATTAGAAATGATTTTCCTGTGCCAGTTGTTCCTTGAATTATCAATCTTAGTGGAGGTAGAAGGGTTTTGTTTCCTGAATGGTGTAGTATGGTATCAAGAGCTATTTGTTGTTTTGGAGATAAAGGAAGTGTGGAAGATGGTGGTGTGGCCTGCATGTTATTGTTAATTGTGTCTGCCTTATCTCTCTCTATGAATGATGAACCAGTTATCTACAAATCATGTGGAACGTCATGTATGTTCCAATTAGTGTGTATTTCGAAATCTTGTTTCCCCAACATGTCAAGACTGTCTAGACCCATGTTGTTTCCCAGGTGAAGTTGTGCAAAGAATTTCCATTCTTGCAATGATTCATGTTGAATATTGCATTCAGTCTCTGATTCAGAACTAACATATGTAACAACTCCTATGTTTGTGGTAGTGCGTAAAACATATCATTGTATGTAGTTGTGCTTGAACATGTCCCAAGTGCCATTGATGTCATGTACGGTTGAGCCAAATTCAGACGCAATATTTTTGAAAGGCTTGTATAAAAGGAGTTTTAACCAACAGAAAAGGTCATATGACATTGAATCCTGAGCTGGGACATCCACAAATCTCGGGTGGACCCGAACAATTGCTTGTGTCGGTCACTTTTTCCATTTATCACCTTTACGGTTCTTGTTGTAGCTCTAATCTCGAGAAACTTGAATAAGTGGTAGGTGTTCCATGGTTGTTGGATGAACTTTATATGCATCCAAGAAAGTGGTTGTTTGTTGTACATCGACATCACTTTCAATGACACGTCTCAGATTTTTTTTCCAACATTTAATGATACAAATGGATGACTGCACAAAACAAATGGCAATTTTTGCAACATGTGGCATGTTTCTTGTGCACTTATGTCATGTTCAACAATGCTTTCTGTGAGCATTTTATGGATTGCAATATGTGTTGGAGAATCTACGTTTGCGTCTCTTGAAAATCTGGATAGCATTTGGTGATATGTTTTTGAACGTTGCTCAGCTTTCGAAGCATATTTTACAATATACTTAAGAACTACATGGAGGGAAAGTACCGGTTGGCAATCGACATTTTCTCTCCATATGTATATCATAGTTTGATTGTCGATGTTCAATTTATCATCGTTTCTGGAAGGGAGGTACTTAATTTTCCCATCACTTTCAATGTGTAAGGAAGAAGTAGGTTGTGTGGCCTAGGGAGCGTTGTACCTATACTGCAGTTGTGATTGCTTTCTATGCAAGCATGTTTTCTCTGAACATTTAGTGTGGCACTGAACTCGATTAAGTAGTTCTTTAAGGTATGCATGCGGGGAGGAGGATAGAATTTTTGTTGTATCTAGTAAGCAAGGGTCGTCTAGGAGTGACTTGCGAACAAAATCCAAGAGGTTGCAAGTCGGGTGGGGGTTCCAGGAAGACACGAACATATCAAAGTATTATTTTGTGGCCTCAATAACTGTTGTATCCTCCCATTCCATTTCGTCAACTTTAGGCACATTCTCGAGCCATAATGAACCGTGGACATGTGTGGAGCCTCTATGTTGACATTCATACTTGCGAGATGAGGGAACATAAATATTAGCTATGTAGTTTGGAATTTTTTTTGAAATAAGTAGATTTGATTACATGTACTAAAAGTCTACTGCTCAAAGTTCCTTATGCAATATTTCTTTGTGAAATATTGTGAATCTGTGATGTAGGTATGTTGATACTCGATGACGGTTAGAGACAATGTTAAGTTTTATCCAATGTTTTGTAGCTCGAGGATCAGCTGGGCATTCACCCAGCATAATACTGTGGAGATCTGGCCATTTAGTGTATGCAACACTTAGAGTGAAGAATAAGGTTGGTGTCTCCAATTGTTCCACCATATCTGAAAGCTCACTTCTACTTTTTTCCCAGAATGAACGTGTCCCTCGAAGGCTCGATCCAAAGCACATTAAGTTGTCTAGGAGGTTGTATTTGGGGCATTCCAGTAGTTGCCTTCGCAGATCTCTAATTGTTGGAGGGATTCCATATTTGATGTTCTGTTTCATAAAAAATGTTGTTGTGGACTGGCTTCTGTGTCGCATTATGAGGTTTAGAAGGAAGTAACAAAATATTGGGTGGGAACCGAAGCGACCATCATGGTAACACATCAAATGAAGTGCGTATTCATGCATTGGAACTTCTTTTATGAGGGGTTATTTCCACATTTTCTTTCCTGTCGGAAATAAAGTTAGGAAAGCCATTGAGAACAGACCCTTCGTATTGTATTCATTTATTGGCGAGAGCCCAAGCTCCGGCCATGGCATGGTAAATGGAGTGTTACCATCGTGGTTGAGTAGGAACTATTCGATTTCCTCTTCTTTTGTTCCTGTATTGTGAGGTGTTGGCACGAAAGACGATGAGTGTTCATACATTTCATCAAAGTGAGTGTGAACATCAATACCATAAGTTGTAGAGGCAATTTGCATTTGGGGAAATTCCATTGTGGCTGTGTTAAGAGAGAAGGAAACATTTTACGAATCAGATGGTAGAGAGGAAAGGGTGTCATCATTGATTAAGACATCTTTGTAATAGGGATCGCGTTGGATTTTATATTACAAGGCTTCCCAAACACGAGATCTACTGACATAGAAATCATAATTTTTTTAATTAGATCCTTCCCTTTATATGAGAACTATGTCTAAATCTCCAAGGCGGTGGGGTAGGGTCTTTGCTATTGAAGTAATATTTTGCGGGAAGCTTATGGTGTGTCATGAGTATTTGTATTGCCAGCCACATACTTGGGCGACTTGCAGGAATGGATTAACTCGTGCGATAAGCATCTCCTTAATTTTGGTTAAAGACACAAGAACAATAGGATGCTTTTTAGGTTCTATGTTTTTCCATGAAGAGAAGCGGTGGCCTTGTTTTTCAGTTTTGCATATGTTACAGAAGGGAAAACCTTCAAAGGAAATTGTTTTAATTCCCGGGTAATTTTCCAAACAGATTGAGCAAGTTTGGATGTTCGCCAACAAATCTATTCTTTTGCGAAATTGACATTGGGATTCTAAAGTTAGGGATGAGGGTGGGAATATGGGAAATCTTAGTGTATTGGAAGGGGTGGGGTGTTCTGTTTCAGTCATTTGTGGATTACAAGGTGGAAAGCAGTTAGAAGGAGAGGAGAAATTGGTTGTATATGTGCGATGAACTAAATAAAGGTCAGTACTTGAGACAGTTTCATGTGACATCCTAGTCATTTAGGGAAAAATGGTAGTTGTTAGCAAAGATAGGTTCATACGGAAGGAATTGGTATGCTCGTGAAAGTTTGTTTCCATGGAAGTTACATGCAGAATGTTGGTTGACAATTCTTTAGTAGTTGTATTTGATGACAAGATTGGAATGTTAGGGAATCATAGGTTGTTGGTCGACGTAAGTTGAAAGATATTAGAGATTTTTGTTGTTCTATGCTCTAATTTACAACGTTGTTTCTCAGCAGTTAAGTGTACTTTATTTTTTACGTAGTTATCTCTTTGTTGGGCTTGTTTGGCAGGAGTCAACATGATTGTGAGGTCATAGGGTTATGAAGTACCACCTATTGAAAAACAATCATGCGGGTTAACAAGTAATGATACATTTTTTGATGACATACAAATGCAAAAATAAGTCAAAATATAAAACTAAATACAATTGTAATCCATGTGGAGTTCCAATGGGAAATACGCATAAGAGGTAACAATTTGAGTATCGAGAAACTGCATTTTTTCTTAAGGAAAAGATTATTAGATATATAGAAACATATAGTGCATTCACATAGTACACAAGGATGCAAATACTTACCTAACAAAAGTGCATGTATTTTTTATTTATTTTCGTAAAAGTACTAACAATCCACATAGTAGTAGGACACAATAGTATGTCAGTGTATAAGGGAATACAACTGTTTTCTTTTGAATCAGGAAAAAAAGTGAAACATATATATGAAATAAGAAACATACGGTGATAGTTCAAAGTATAAAATAGGATGGGTGGGGGTGTAATGTTTGAAGGGATGGGTGGGTTGGAAATCCTTGCTTAAAGGTTATAGAGGAGTTGCACTATTTTTCGCTTTCTTTGAACTGAGGACAACACATTTCAATATGTTGTTTCCTTAATATGTCTCTTTTTTCAGTGAAAGTGTGAAGCAGTATTTGTTGCCGATGACATTACTTATAATTTCACTAGTTGCATCTTCATCTATAGACAATATATGGAGGTCGCTAGCTATAACACCCATGATTAACTCAGATTTCTTATCAAAAGTGGTAACTGATTGAAGTTCTCCTGTCAGGTCCTTTAGATCGATCCTCAGTGCATATCTATAATCATAGTTTTGAACTTGTATGTTACAACTCGAACATAACCATGAACCATTACCATACTCTCTCACCTTTTTCCTGCATTGTTTGTCACCTTTTTGAAGAGGACATGCCTTGTAAAAAAAAGCTGTCCATGCTAATATTCATGATTTCTGCAATAACCATGGCCTATTCATTTCTCTCAGTGTTCCCCATATTTAGTACCTCCGAAATCGTTGTTACAGAGGTCAGGATTTTTGGAAGGCCCATAAATTGGCTTGTGATAAAGGGCGTCGGAAGGTAGTAGTCATCAGAATCTACCCAACTATGAAGTGTACTGGTTTCTGAAATTTGAGGGTTGACATAACATTTGGTATTTGAAACAATGTTGACTGAGATCCCATTGAAACTGGAGATGCGATCAGTGTTCAAGGAAAGGACCAGGAGAGGTGGTATAGAAAGCATGTCTTCAATTTATTTGCTTATCTCATCTAAGTGATGTCCCCACAATGTAACACTTACACTGAATCCTGACATGTCCTTTAGTTACAGAGTTCTCCTCTTAGTCTCTGACTTGTCATGCCTACGAATCATTGAGCATGGTGAATGTTAATGCGAAATCACAGCACCCCCAAATGAGTTATAAGGTCTACTTTGCTAAGGCATGGTCATTTGGTGTGATTACATAACATTGAACTTTCCCCAAGGAGTGGGACCTTGCAAAAGTGGGAAATCTCTCCAGAGAAGGTTGGTTCCTATTCCTAAACTACCTGCCACGAGCTACTCCAGTGCAGGAAAACTAAATCTAACCTAATCTAACCATTCCAAGGAACCAAGGAGAGAGAAAGAGGGAAAAAACAAATCCTACTCTAAAGCCTTAATACACCAGCAAAGGAAGTGAGATATTTTGTTGAGGGAGAAAGAAACAAAAAAAATGGAGATGAGGGAAGTCAGACAAAAGTAACACAACCTAGATCTTCAAATTCGCCATTAAACTCCATGAAACACAACATCCTGCACTTGTAAATGTGAAATACATGCACATAAAAATAAATATCAGGCTTGACTCCATGCCCAATGGATGCAAAAAAGGCCACTGATCATTCATCTAGCAAGTAGATGACCCCTGCGAGTCGCCAAAGTTGTTCCAAAATAAGCTCCCCTTATTTTTGGGTTAACTTACTACCTTTTGTGCTTCAATCCAGATTTTAGAAATTTAAAACATTCAAAGGTTTATGGAAAATGCTCCATCAAATAGAGAATTTCTTCCCCTTTCTAGAAAGGTAAAGAACTCTTTCTAACTCCTTATATTTTTTGAGTTATGGCTCGGCGGAGTTAGAAAGGAAAATTTTCCCAAGGCAAACTTGCAGAGCTTGGAAGATTTTTTTTTCCAAAGGAACTCGGACCAGCGGGGCATCAGAGGAAAAAGTGAAAAATTGCCTTTTCTTTCAAAAGGCAAAAATTCAAAATGCGAGCCGCGGCCCCTTCAAAAAGTTAATGCGGGGATGCGGGAGTTCAAAGGTGAATTGGATTTTTTAACTTTTTGTCAAAAAATGTAAAATGGAAAAAGGAAGCCCCTGCCTCCGCCGACCCCAATGGATGCCACATCACTAGTGGATTTGCGGGGAAAAAGTTCAAAATTCACCCGAAGCCAAATTTGCAGGAAACATAAGGAAAAAATGCAGAAGGCCATATCTTTTGATCCAGAGCTCCATTTTTGAAAATCTTGGTACCAATGGAAAGATCTGGAGATTCTCTTCATCATGGAGTCTTCAATTTTTTATTTTGGTAGAGATTTTTGGGAGAAAATTGTAAAATGTGATTTGGCATGGAAAAAACGTAGAACCAGTTTTCAACCACCAAATTTAATGAAATATGGGTCTTTTCTCCCTCGAGCAGACACAATGCATTTGGGAATGGAATTTGTAGATGGAGCTTTGACTTTTCGACCAAATTTATGAATGCTGTCGGTGGTTGGAGCAGAGAATCAGATTTTCTCATGTTTTTCCCTCTCTTTTTGCATTTTGCTATATATTGTAACAGAGGCACATTTTCAAGAAGTTAGTTAGTGGTTGTTCACTCTTCTTCTCTGCCTCCCTCTTATTTTCTTCCCCAGGGTCGAGAATGGAGTTGGAACCTCCTCCCCTACTTTGTAATGGTGTTTTTTTTTCCTCTTTCCCATGAAATGGTGCACTGTGTAAATCTGGAGCAATAAAAATGTCATTTTTGATTCATTTTTCCATCCTTTGCTCATTTTTGGTTGTTTCTTCTTGCCTCTCATTGTTGCAGGGCATCTGTGCATGTTTGAATGTCATTTGTAGGTTTTGGAGTTGTGTTTTTAGGGATTTTGGGACATTTTCTGTGTGAAGTCCATCTCTGGTCTGTGATGCACTTGTCCATCCTCTCCATTGCTCACCTCTCTTTGTTTCCATGGCAGTTTTGATAGATGATCAACATTTTCCTTCTCTAGTGTATCATCGTTTTAGTGTAGGCTCTGTTTTTTCTAGTTTTCTTTCTCTCCTTGTCTCCTTGGAAGTTATATTAGGATTAGATTAGCTTGCTTGCACTGGAATAGCTTGTGGCAGGTAGTTTAGGAAGAGGAACCAGCCTTCTCTGGAGGATCATTCCCATTTACAAGTCCCACAGCTTGGGGAATGATCCAATGTTATGCAAATCACACCAAATGACCCTGCCTTAGAAAAGTAGATCCATAACTCATTTGGGGGTGCTGTGATTTCGCACTAACAGTGACATCATAATAACAATGCCAATCAAATTAACTTTAGAACGATCATTAATTGTAGGTATGTCCTTAATTTTTGTGAAATGAAAGTGATGGGAAGGTATTGTATCCTCATTTTCTATGAGTGGAGTTATGGTTGAGGACGCTTGCAGGGAAATCTCTAAAGCATTGTTCAAATGGCTATAACATAGTTTTTCATCAGGAATCCTCACAATCATCCCAATGGAAATTGTATATAGCTTCGCATTTTCAATATGCTCATAGAATGCTTCAACGGCCTCATTGAAACATGTGACGTGAATTTCCCCTCTTTCTTGATCTACAAAATCAAACCCAAACACGAAACCATCTCCCCTTGCATTGTGATATTGGCGAAGGGTTTTTTTTTGCTAGGGAATGACCCTCTACAGACCATATGCACATAGATGTATTCAAAGCACTTATTTTCGTTGGTGTTCTCACAAAATATTTGTTAACCTGGTTTGCACTTGCATCTGTTCGCGATAACTGACTGTGTTTGAGAGCATTTGTTGGTAGTTGGATTGGAGCACCGATTACCAAATGTGTTTCGATAAAAACATTCATTTCAATGATAAGAGCAATCCTGCAATGGAAAAGGAAATCGGGATAGAATTAAAACTGAGTAACATATCGAAAAAACAAACATAAATAAATTATAATTAATATAGGGAGTTTATGTACATTGGTAATTGAGCGGGAGATGAAGCTTATAGTTCACTTTTGATCATTCTAACGAGGGATTTGTGTAAGCACACAATGTAGCCTTCTTGTATTGATTTTTTGGTTACACGACTTGCAAATTTGGAGGGTAGAAGTGTTGTCTGAAAATGTATCCCATCTGAAAGGTCAACACAATGTTGGGCACCAGTGTTGAGAATGGACCTTAGGGAGGACAAGTGCAATATCTGAAATGTGGGGTCAACATTGGAACCACCCTCAATCAATTGAGAAATTCCTTCATGTGTCAAAGTTATTTCCATAACAACTAAAAGATGCTTGAGATAGTGGGAATTATGCAAATATATGGTGGAAAATGTAAACTTGTAGGCCACTTAATCATGAAATGAAGGATGTGTTCAGGAAAGCATGCATTTGTAAAGAATTAGAACCTTTAAAGTTGGCTTCCTTATTATTTTATATTTTCTACAAAGCGCAAACATGAAGTCTAACCCTTTAACAATGCAATATGCAAAAAAGTGATATAATGTACAAAGCAAAAGAACCCTAATTGAACTCGTGCATGAGATACTATTGATATTAGATTACGTAGCTTGCAAGTTAGATCATTAATAAACAATTATTATCACATATGGATATTTGATTACGTAGCTTGTAAGATATAGTTTAAAAATATCTCATGCATGTCGTAGGTGTTAGAGGGTTAGGAAATTTTGAGTCTTTGGGTATTCATAAATAATAAAAACAAATTGTAGAAATATACAAAGAAACCATTTCCATGTGTAGATGATACCGTGAATGATGATTTGGTCCATCTCCTTATGTAGAAATTTTGGGTGGAAAGGATGTCTGTGTTTAAACTTTTACTGACTCATGACTGTGTTCAATATTGATCTGATACAGATGTTTTACCATATTCAGCTCGCCATCTGTTTGTCCAAATGACTGAACGAGACCTCTTCTCATGGAACATCATAATTGTAGCTTACAGTAGACATGAGTATCCTCACGAAGCATTGACACTGTTTCAGAAAATGCAACGAACAGGTGTTCCACCAGATCAGTTCACTTTTTCCAACATACTCCCATCCTGTACCAAAATAAGAGGTTTGGAACAGGGTATGAACATTCATCAAAGCATAATAGAAAGGGGTTTTTTTTTCAGATGATGTAGTTTCTAGTGCCTTGCTAAACATGTATCAAAGCATAATAGAAAGGGGTTTTTTGTAAGAAATTCATATTCATTGTTGATAAGATCTATCAATAGCCTGGAGTTCTTCTAACTATGTTTTTTGTTCTGTTCTGGAGTACCAGAAATTTCAACAATCCTATCCGTACCACTAGGCTTTGAATCATGCAGCTTCACTTTTGCTCCTGATATCTCACGGATATGCGCTATATTAGATACACCTCTCCCAGATTAAAAAGGGGATTTTCTTGGAGTTTTATTCTGAGAGATTTGGGGTTTCTAGAGTTTTTTGCTTTTTGTGCTCTTTGCTTTTGGGTAGATGAGGAAACCATGTGTTCTGTGTCACACCCAAAGTCCTTGTGGATTTGAGGAGCATGAAGTGTGGTTAGAATGTGTGACAATGTTTTGCTTCCATGTTCAAAGAGCAATAAAGGTGCTTACTCAAGTTGAAGTGGGCAATCACTTGTCTTACTTTGCATGTGTTCCCATGGTTTGATTACAAGCTATGACTTCTATGAATCCATAATATGGTTGAAGCTAGTAAGCACTATAGAATTAAATGGTTTTCTTACAGCCAACAAAAAGCCCTTTTTTCTGGAGTGGTTGTATCAAGCATGTAAGCCTACTGTTACAACACAAATATCTTGTTGCGGTTTTGAGCATGCTGGTGTGCTTCAATAAAAATAATTGAGATAAGCTAATTCACGTCCATATTTTTTGTAAATGTAAATTCCATTGATCTGCAAACAAGTTCATCATTGTTTAGACCATTCATACCCAAAGTAGAGCATGTCCCTGAATATTCACCTACGCTACATATACAGTATGTCGCCATACCAGTGCATACAAAAAGAAAATTATTTTAAACAACAAAGATTAAACCCTAACAATATCATCCACAAATTCTTAAATGAACTGTGTAAAGGTGTTTGGAGCTGGATAATTTATTGCCGAAAAGCTTCAATCTTTGCAGAGTACTTAGCATTCCCAATTCTTGAGGCACCACACCACTTAATTGGTTGTTACCCAAAATAAGACATGAGAGCTGAGAACAATTTCCTAGAGACTTTGGGATCCTCCCACTGAATCGATTACATGCTGCAACAAGTTCTTGTAGCTTGGTGAGCTTGAAGCCAATTTATGCCAGAACAAAGCCCACAAATTGGTTGAATTCCAACCCAATGGTTTGCAACTTTGTACATTTCAAGAGAATGGAAAAAACATCTCCCTTCAGATTGTTATTGACAAACATCAGTTGTTGTAGGCAACCCATCATTCCCAATTCCTGGGGTACCATTCTGCTTAATTGGTTGTCTTCTATTTGAAGAAAATTAAGCGCCGAAATATTTCCTCTGGATTTTGGGATGCTGTCATTTAGTTGATTGATGGACATGTCCATCAGTCATAATTTGGCTAGCTTATGGCCTACATCCTCTGGAATTGTCCTCACAAACTTGTTGTGATATAGGTTTAACTTTTTCAATTTTGTACAATTCATGAGAGAATATAGAATGGATCCTCCTAGGTTGTTATTATCCAACGACATTTCTCATAGTTGGGAAAGTGAACCCAATTCTTGTGGAATATAGCCATACAAGGAATTAGAAGATATATTTAACTCCTCCATGAAAGAACCGTTTCCTAGCGCCTTGGGAATGCCACTTGTAAGGATATTGGTCTTCAACTTGAGCTCTCTCAGTTTCCATAATTGACCAATCTCTTACGAGATACTACCATTGAGTTTGTTGGAATTTAGAAGCAGGATGTTCTAATCTAGTCAATGTTGTTAATATCTCAGATGGAATTGGTCCCTCAAGTGTATTATTAGACAATGACAAGTGATGCAATTTTGTGCAGTTATTCAGAGAATTGGGAATTTGTCCAGAAAGCAAGTTATTTTTTAGATTGGGCACTATTAAACGCCTGAGAGCACCTAGTAAATAGAAATAATAAGATAAGCTACTTATTCCCTATAAAATAGAAATATTTGAGATAAGCTAATCCACATCCATATTTGTTGTAAATGTAAATTCCATTGACCTGCGAACAAGTTCATCATTGTCCAGACCATTCATACCCAAAGCAGAGCATGTCCCTGAATATTCACCTACGCTACAGATACAGTATGGCGCCAGACTAGTGCATACAAAAAACAAATTATTTTAAACAACAAAGATTAAACCCTAACAGTATCATCCGCAAATTCTTAAAGGAACCGTGTAAAGGTGTCTGGAGCATAACTTACCAATCCAAAAGAAGTGTCTGAAACATCAATTTGACTTCTTGGTTTTGTTCATCGCTTGCATGCCCTTAGTTTTTGTGCTATGACTCTAGTGTATCTGCAATAGCCGATTCATTATGACCTGGGTATATATGGGCTTGGCCGGCTCAGTGATTTTCTATTTTTAGCTCAAACAACTATCTTAACTGCACTTATTGTTAATTAAAAACAAAAACAAAAATTGTTAATTATTAAAATCTAAAATTGTTGTTAATTAAAAACAAAAGCTAAAATTGTTAATTATTTAAAAACAAAAATTATTAAAATATAAAATTGTTAATTAAAAACAAAAACTAAAATTGTTGTTAATTAAAAACAAAAGCTAAAATTGTTAATTATTAAAAATAGTAGAGAAAAGCTAAAAGAGGGAGGAAAAACACAAACGTCAAGACGGTCATCAAACTGTCAAATTTAACACAATTGTAGAAACGTCTGAAGGGGCCTTTCCCATAGGGGGAACGCCTTCGGCGTAATTAAGATAAATTGAACATATTGAATTGCAAGGTACGATCAACTATAACAATTACAAAAGATCAGAGCTCGCCTAGAAAATAGCAATTTACACATCCAATTACAACAAACAAAGATCAAAGATTACCTACAACACAGATTAGAGTAGGGGAGAGGGGATAGTAGTGGTATATTCTAAGTTAAGGGGTCCACGAAATCAATTGTTTATCACATGAGATCGGGATTTTTCCACCAATATGTAGTTTAGATTTGTCTTAGCTTGTAATTTTTCTTTGGAATGTTTAATTGGAGGGAAAACCATATTCTGAATTGATTTAAAATAATAAATTTGAGTTACACTACAACTATGGTGGAAACCAATACTTGAAAATGGGTGATAATAACTGAACATTGAATTTGTAATACTTGTACATGGGTGAGAGGTCTTACATGTTATAATGTGATTGGCTACTTTACATAATTATTATGTGAAAAATAAATAACCACTAGATACTATGACAACTATTAAGTGGTACTATAACAAGTACTGGGTATTGCATGATCAAGACTCGTGTCAACTATTGGACCATGTTCAAGTATTTACCCCTCCCCTAGTGAAGCACATTCTAAACAACTCATAAAACAAATAAATCTTGTTCAAATTTTTGCTCTAAGAAAACACACCATTAATCAAAATTTAAGAAAAGAAAAGAAAATATAGACTCAGAAAACACCTATAAGATTTCTTAAATTTTGTCTTTTGACTAAATCTAAAGGCATCATGCTCAACCCCACACTGAACTTATGACTTGGCTTTAATAAGCCTTTTACACCCTTTAAAAAATCACCAAGGATTTTAGAATCATAGAAACAATTACAAGATGCACTGAATAGGCATATCCAACCTGGTATAGTAAAGCATGTATTTAAAGGTATTTAAACAACCAACCAACCATTATTATAGTTAGAGGGCCACGTCCATTGCGACATTACCCCATTCGGCATAAGAATGATGAAAAGTAGATAAGCTGAAAACTATATATGAATGATATATGTCACAAAACAATCTTCCTAATGTATATGAATGGTTACAGCCATCCCTGACTCAAACCTATGACCCAGCTTTAGTAAGCCCTTTTGCCTACCTCTGAGCCACAGTCCTCATAATAGAAGATGATACTTAAAAGTTATTGAGAATTTTGGTCAATTATAGCAGAAAAATTATATCTAAAATTTATCAACCACTATTGGGTCGTGTTAATAACACAGTATTAGTTTTGATGCTTCAAAATGTTTGCATGCTGCATAAATTTTGGTTGTGTTTAACAAGGAATGGCCTCGCTTTATTTGAATGGTGAACTCAAAAATAAATTTCAGCTGATCGGTACAAATTAATCACTTTCAAAACCACATTAACATATCTTCACTATAGAAAGAAAAATAATGGCTTCACACAGACTGTAATAGCACCAAAGATACAAATGAAAATTTGTGTGGTCTTCATATTAAGCAAAGGAAGATTCAATTAGCCTTGCCACAAAGAAGAATACACATAGTTACCTAAGTCTCGGGGAGGGGGGATGAGAGTACGGAGGGATGGGGTTTTTCAGGCGGCAAATTTGTTTCTAAATTTTGGGGATGGTAAGGGGACGGCTTTTAAAATAATACATAAAAATTAATATTTCAATATTTTAACTTTTTTCAATAACATTTAGGGATTTAAACTGTATTTAATGTATTTTAGGTACTTTCAAGATTATAATTTGATGTTCTTGGTAAAAATAACATCTTTTAAAAAGTAAAAACATCAAAAAACTTTTGGAACATCTAAAAAAATTTGGAGACGTCCCCTCCAAGTCCGCAAGCCCCTTCGGGACCAAAATATAGGGGACATGTCCCCGCGTAACACTGAGAATATACAAGTAATTTTAATCTGTTTACCTTCCTGTCATGACCCCATCCAGTCTTCTCACATAAGTTGGGTACTTATGGCCTCTCTTTCTCTTAGAAAGAAAGTTGAATTCATCCTCATCATTTCTAACATGAGCAGGTTCTTTTACATAAAATCCACTCTTATGGGGTCTGAGAGGTCTTACAATACCTGTCTGTTCCTCTCTGTCATGGCCCATATCAGCAGGGTGCCTCCTGTTATAAAGCTTGCTTTCACCTTTCTCTGTATGTCTCTCATCCTCTTTTCCGAGATGCCATTCATGGAAGCTATCTTTTACACCATAACACCCCGTTCTGGATTCTGCCTTCCATGATTTTGTACTCTATTCCAATCTTTCCTTCCAGGTTCTCTTTTTTTATAGCCTCTCCGAGAGTAGGGTAATGCCCTTTCACCGTAGGATGAATGTTTTTCAGAAGACTGCAAAGAATGTTTTCTGTCCTCTGTATCATTCATGTTATCAGAAAGAGTTCTGCCCATTCTGCTATCATTGTCACCAGAATGTTTCCTGTCCATCCTACTGTTCACATCCTCAGAATGTTTTCTGCCCATTATTCTATTCATTTTATCAGAATGTTTTCTCTCCGTTCTAGTATTTTTGTAATCAAAATGTTTTCTGCCAGTTCTTCTATTCATGTTATCCGACTGTTTTCTGCCCATTCTAGTATTTGTGTCATGAGAATATTTGCCGCCCATTCTCCTACTCATGTCATCAGATCCAAGCATTTGTATATCATCTGAAAACCTCACTTTGCGTGGAGACTTGATCCATCTTGACCCACCAGTAGTCTCACCAGGCATTAGTACCCATTTCACGTCCACTTTCGTTATATCATATCTTGTTGGAGAATTTTCATCATCTGATAACCATCCAAAGCATGGTTTTCTTTTAGGCAAAACTGCATAGCAAATTGCAAATAGTTAGACAACATTCTAAGGTAGGAGTCCCCATGGAGATGTATACCACAGCTTTTATTTTGCTGGAGGTGGTCCTGTGTAACCTGTGCAAAATAAAAAACTGCAATAGAGAGAATCTTTCCCTGGAGTGTTGAGCAGCCATGTTACAGGAAGGAGAGTTTGAGCCATAAGTACTTTGCAGAATTGTTTGAGATATTTCATTAAAAATTTGTGCCAAATAGCAGTTATACAGAGTTTAAATGTTTTCCATATTTCTCTCAAAATTTTGGCTGGCGGCCTTTTTATCTTAATTTCCGAATGATGTGGTAGAATAGAAAATAAAATCTTCAAGGGACCATCTTATGGGGAAGAGACTTCTGAATCTTCTCAGCAGCTCCCATTGAGTAAATGCCGAAATAACCCCCACATGAGACCACTAGATAAGAGTGTATTTCTAATAGAGAGTTTCAGTAGTTTCTCATGTAATCTTCTTCTATAGTGATAGTTAGCTTCGATACAGTTCTATTGAGGCAGGGTGTTTGATGGGTTGTTCAGTGACATGACAGGTCATGGGTTCAAGTTTTATATCACGAACTGCAAACATGTGTGATGGATAGGCTGAGCCAAGGCGGATGCGGCTCTATTTTTATTGCTTACGCAACCCATGAAAACTGATGCTTTTTGAGAAATGACTGTTGTTGAAATTACCATCATGGTTTCGTAAAACTTTTTGGGACGTGGTAGAACACAATGATTAGGAATGACCAAAACACTCAAGAATAGACCAATTTATTATTATTTTCTTGATTTTAAGAAAGCCTTTGACAGGGTGCCTAGGAGCAGAGAAATAATCATATGACAGAATTCCATACTATCTATAAACTAGGCAGAGCCAAAATCGAGATACAAGCAGGGTTGACAGTGCTTTGGAAGTAGCTTAACGGTCAAGGAAGGCTGCCTATTGTCTCTCACATTGATTGGTTTATACATTTACAAGCTAGAAGA
This sequence comes from Taxus chinensis, assembly GCA_019776745.2. Taxonomy (NCBI): domain Eukaryota; kingdom Viridiplantae; phylum Streptophyta; class Pinopsida; order Cupressales; family Taxaceae; genus Taxus; species Taxus chinensis. The sequence continues at coordinate 262,999,597 of CM034147.1, read as the reverse complement.
GTGGATAGATAAGCAGGGGGTGGGGGCACTTTATCGACTAGATGGTGAAACATTTATTATATACCGGTGATATTGCAAAAAGAACCAAAGGTTTGAGGGATCCCCTAAAAACACTATGAATCCTTTTTGTAAAGGCGTATGGATGCCAGTAAACATCAACAACAGCAAGATATTGATCATCTCCTTTCAAATAAGAAAAGAAAAAAATAGATTTCCAGCTAGAAGGGGAGCTTCTTGAGGTGGTATCAGAATATAAATATCTTGGCCTGGACTTTCATCAAAAACTTAGATAGGAAACATGTAGAACAAAGAGAATACAAGGATGGACACACACACATACAATAGGACAAATACATGAATGCGAAAATACGAAATTGGATGACAACCGGGATCTCGTGGGGGTTATTTGTCACTCCAATGTTGCTTTACAGATGTGAGGTATGGGCTAGCAACAGTACATCAGGTTTAAAATGGACATAGATAAAAAGGAGTCAGGTGTATTTAATCACAAACAAGGGTCTAGCCCCTTAATAGATACTACTAGAAGAAACGAGTGCCTTTAGAGGCAGTCGCTATAACCCGATTACTAGGTTATTTGAGAGAAACATAAGACATGGAGCTCGACAGGTTTCCTAAGATAGTAATAGAGGAGTATTTACATGGGAGAAGTGTCACTTGGATGAAACAGAACAACAAATAGATGAGTAGATAGATATTAGCTTGAATAAATGCCAAAATGCTAACAAATGTGAGAAAATTTTAGAATAGCCGTGTGAGAAAAAATACAGGAAAAAAACTAAAAGATAGGGAAAAATGGAGACCTTAATAATGGATTCCATATGAAAACACTTTGAAGATGCAAGAATGAAATATCTATGAGAATCTCTTATCCATATCAGCCTTTATAGAATTGTCCTGAATTTCGGCCCCTATTAGGGTTGAAGGCAGCTAAAATTAGTGTGGACCAGCTAGAATCAGTTCTTTTCAATTAATTTTGGTAATGAATTTTGCAGATACTGCTTTAATTGTTTTAGAAATGATATTTGTAAAATAATTGCCTCTTAGTTGTAATTTAAAAAAAATCCCAGATTATAAAGGGGTTTGAATCCAAATTCCTGAAAAAAATGGCAGGAAAGCTGAAAATTTAATCCTACATATCTTGCATTAAATTTGTTACCTGAGACTATTTAACCTACCAGTGACTTCAATTATAACCCGGGTCATATTTTTTACCCTTCATTTTCTCACTACAAACTAACCAATGAATTTAAAAGAGAGGCTTACCATTGGATTCATCTGGGTGATTCAAAGTTGACGAAACATGTTCAAAATCTAATGCCATTGCCAATTGTTTTCATGTTCTGGATGCCTTCACCTCATGTTTGCTCCATCCCAATCTCACATCAACATAATGAATATTATCTGCTTCCTCGCCCTCAGCGCCTCTAGAAGCAAAGCATATAGAAGTGTTAGATGTGCCATTTTTCGAAGTTATAAATCATTATTAATAAAAGAGAAAATTGTAAAGTGGCATGAGGGCCTTTATAGGCCTGGTTGGTACTCCAAATACATAAAAATTGATCAGGGACAACTGTTATTTTTCTTGCCTGGGTAACCACAGGAAACCTTGGAATTAATGAAAAGGATGAGGATTTTAGAGTCGCAGAAGCAATTCCTAGATGCACCATATTAGGCCTATCAGACTTGTAGTTAGGCATTTTTAGAAGCTTTCGTTGTAAGGGGATATTTGGATGTTTTGAAACTACAAAAGAGAAGAGGCCAGGTAGAGCAAACAAACAAAGCATCCCCAACCAACGAATCATTATGTTAATAGGAGGGCCACTTCCATTATGGCATCACCAGAATTGACATAAGAATCATGGTATACGGGGTTTAAATATTGTCACATTTCACCTTAAATATTGTCACATTTCACCTTAATGCAGAAAACTTTGAGTTTCAGTTTAAAGGGGACTACAAATTTGCATCTCTGGCTCAGAAATTTTAAGATTTAACTTTGCAGAATGTTTTCCTTAAATCTAAAGAGTGCGGTCCCATGCCAGGGGCTACTGCTCCTATTTGTATGGGAAATGTGGCCCCATGTTTAAAAAAAATATTGTTGCTGCTAAAACCTAACAAATTTTTAAAATTTCTCAGCAGCCACATTTTAGGGAGAGGATTTGCAGCCCCATTAAGCAATTGAGGACACCAAAAAAAAACAGTTGCTTATAAATTTTAGGGAGATTTTGTGACACTTGGCATTTCAATTTAAGATTCCCTCTCAATTTTTCCTTCTAATAATGTATTCAGGATTCATGAGACCATACTTTTGCTACTGCTAAAGACTCTTATTTTGTCTCTGCAAAGAAAAATAAAAATTCATGGGACCCTATTAATGCTAAAATATCCTATTTTTTTCTCTCCCTCACCTGCTCAAAAATTTTAGCTTCCCCTTTGCACGGGATGGCAACCTAAGAGCCTCGTTGTTTCCAGCAAATTTTCTTCTCTGTTCAGAAATTCGAGCGCAGTGAAATTATAGGCACTCATATGTACAATTCTACCTCGGGGTCCTATGGAGGGGGCTACCGTTCCTATTTTTATGTTGCAGGTGGTCCCATGATCAAAAATCTCCAACTGAGAAATTAAAACTTTTTCAATATATAGATTTTTGGATTCTTTAATACTACTGTTGTGCTGAGAAATTTTAGTTGAAAAGTTGCAGGATTTATTTTAAAATTTAAAATCTAATGCAAAACATGAAACTTTCAGCACTGCTTTCTAACATCATTTGAAAATTCGCCAACTAAAATAAGAGACTCCTATTTAACAGAAAAAGGTTCATTTAACTTCCATTTTAACAGACCAATGACCAAAACCAGAAGCCGAAGCCTCTTCCATGGGACCGCATCCTAAAACTTTGGAACCAAGAATTTAACTGTTATTATAGATGGGCAAGAAATATGCAGTGGCTGCCTACAGAATTTTTTTTCCCCGAATGACAGTTTACTTGTGATAGCTGAGAAGAAGATTTATTTTTGAAGTCTTACCTATGTTCATTATGCAGGTGGTTCAATGAGAAATGAAAATGCAGTAAACAGAAAAGCTTAGAATCTCTGGTTTACAGTGCCTACTAACACAATTTAGGAAAACCGAACCAATTTCTAATTGTTTCTGTTTACTAGTCGTAGTTTTCTGAAAACAGCACAACCAAAAAAAAAGAAAATGATTTCCCAGCAGACCATCTTCCATAAAACAGCTCTAAACTCTCCCTGCAGCAGCCATTAACAAGACCGTTACCTTAGAATGCGGTCGTTTGTAGGGTCTACTGTAAATTTTTTGTTGATACTTTTCGAGGAAAAAAAATCCTCTCTACTTTTGACGATCCTGTAAATTAGTGAGCTCCCACTATTTTAGCGCAAGACCAATTGACAACGTCCATATTTTGTCACAATGTTTGTGCTGCTACAAAAATATAGTACGAATTAATTTAATCATATCCTTTCCTGATTAAAAGCATTTGGGAGCGGATTACATTGTAACCATATTCTGCAATGAACAAAGAAGTTGACGAGTTCCATGTCAATGTGCAATGAAACCTCAACTTCAAAACAGGTAAAACATTCTTAATTTTAGCATGCTATTGTAGACACCTTGATTTGACAACCCTCCTCCCTCCCTTTATTCTTTTTCAAGGGTAGGGTGGCATGAGGCACGGTCTTCGTGATTTTAGACGTAAAATATTTTCATATATTTATGCCGAAGGCATTCCCCCTATGGGAAAGGCCCTTGTGGACGTTTCTGCAACTGTGTTAAATTTGATGTTTTGACGGCCGTATAGACGTTTTTCTAGAATCCTTCAAGTTTTCAGACCTTTTTGTTGTTGTTTACCCTTACAGACTAGGCTTAAGTTTGATTTCATGTTGAATTGTGAATGTTTAGTGTGGCCTTCTCTAAAGATTCGATTCACAACCCAATTTTCCCGTATAGTGACATTCTTTGAAGAGTTCTGCTTGTTTTTTCTTTCAGCTGTCTTCACCTGCCACCAATCTTCATCCACCTTTCTTTGAAGTGCGGATCGTGATTCAAACGAAGTAGTATTTTCTTATTCCTTTACTTACCTAAGAGATGGAAGCTCTGATCGCATCCCAATTTGATACAAGCTCATGTCAAGCTGAATAAAAAAACACGAGTAAGTGTGACCAGTTTACCCTTAGGAGCTCTGCAAAATCCGTTGGGCCTTCTTCTGCTAGGTGTTGCTCGTTCCTGCGCAGGACATTACTAAATTAGTTAAGGATGATCCCGACTATCCCCCAGAAAGAAACACGATTGTGGCTGTCTATAATTCGTTCATTGAATAACAGCCAACTGGTTCTCAAGTGGGCAATCACCTGGTGGGAAATCCAATTATTGTCTCCAAAACCACACTGTTGACTACAGGACAAGTGGTAGAGCTTTGAAGAGTAAGGCAGTGAGTTTCTTGTATTTTGGGCGATGCAAACAAGGGTGGTCAGGTTTAGATCGCGCACATTTGGGCGTTTGATGACCAAGAAAGTGTGCATAACAGTTTTTTGTGACACCCAATCAACTATTTTGAGTCCTCAATATTCTGCTTCTCGAAGTTATAACTCGGAAGTTGCTCAATATTTAACAGCTTATAATATTCCAGGATTGAAATATTCAGAAGGCTAGGAGTACTGTGGATTTATTAATGGAGATGTTGATTGCTCTAGATCATGAGAGGGTTTAAAAGAGGATGTAATTATGGACCTCGTTGAACAGTTACAACATGTTCTTAAAAAGCATGATGCAATTGCTTCTGGATCCTACAATCCCTCTGAAGAAACACTTGTTCCTTCACTCCCTCAAGTGAACATTGAATGAGAAGAATATGAAGCAGAAAACCACGAGGGACACTTATTTCATAGGTCTTTGAGAATTCACACACAACCTGAAGGGGAGGTTACTATTACAAACAAGAAACCAACCAACTACTCAGCCTTCCCCACCTCTAGGCCCGAGGGTCAATACTCCACTCCCTGAGACTCTTGATAATTTGAATCTTCTCGGTGGCGATGCATCTGAGTCATTGCCTTCGGTAACTCTACCAGAAGTTAACCAAAGACAACATACACTGTCCTCATCAGTCTATCAGAAGGCTACACCAAATAAAGAATTAGTTTTCCAAGAGATAACAACAAGAGATCAACAACATTCTTTATCCCAGTTGCAAGATGAGACTCAAGCACACTCAAATGGAAGTCTATTAATGAAAAGTCAGGCTTATAAAAGGCTATCATAAATGGAAGTTGGGATACCATTATTGACATGGGTGCAGGGATGTTTCCTTCAATGGATAAAATGTGGACCTGTCTGATAATAAAATTTCTGGACCCACTCCGGGAGCTGTGGGGGATTTGGAACATCTTATGAAATTTGTAAGTCTTGTCCATATAGGATTTAATAGAGCATAAATAAGACGTCCAGTTTCTATGAATGAACATTATATTAACTTGACGATTCATCACAATTATAAAATCAAGGAATTTGAGCGTAAATAGACCAAATAAAGGAATATAATGGATGTAACTCGAAAATATGATTATTTAACTCATCACGTAAGGGACACTTACATAAACATGGAACCCACATAAGTATGCATACAATAGGATAACATAGGGTACACATCAATGTCTTACTCAAAAGGCCATCAAATAGACGTAAACAAGACATGAGACAATGACCCAAATTTGAACAGTAAATTCAAGAAAAAAGGGGGAATGCATAGCAGCATGATAGATACCATTATATTCATGCATACTCCAACATTTCTACATTGCCTTTTCATGGTTTACATATTCATTAAACTTCTCCATTTAGGCCAAAATTCCAATCAAAAAATAATCAAGAGTATGAGATGTTGTAGTTTCTAATATGTTTTCAACACGCAATTAAACACATAAGGTTTAAAATTTCCGGAGTATTTTTCAAACTTCAATTACTTTATTTTGCTTGAGCTCTGAACATTAGTCTTTAACTTGACTGAGAATGCACGACGGAACTAATTGCAAGTTCAGTCTTTCTCCAAGTTCCATTAGTTATCCATAGCCATGTGAATGCATTTATTAAATAAATTCATTTTACCTCTTACAACTATGAGTCTGTGTATGTTATCAAACAATAATATTCAATTCTTGTGACTGTTAAAGGTTTGTTTCTTTCCCCCAAAAATTACAAACCACATTTAGTTGACTATAATTTGGCCACAAAAGACTACTGAAGAAATGTACATAACATGGGACCCTTCGTTCCTTTACAACTAGGTTCGGCGTTCACATTGCATTGTTTTTGTTTAACTGTCACGTTTCACCTATAGAGGTTCCTTTAGAATTTGGCTCGTTTCTCTTATGGAAATAACTTGAGGGTTGCATATAGATGTCGCCCATTGATTGTGATTAGGAACTATAATGCCCACAATATATACACACATGCATGCCTTCTAATATTCGACTCAAGGATTTGTTAGAAAGATCAATGTGTTTACTTGGTTTCCACAACATTGAAAATTCATTAGATTTAGGCTTCCACAATATGAACTAATAGTTACAAGGAGGAAAATTCACAATTAGTCTTTAAGAAAAAGTTCCATTAGAAGGAAGCTTACTAGATCAATAGAAAATTGCTATCCATGGGACCCTTCGAGTTCATTTCATAGCATTGTTTAATACTAACAATAGGAACGTTATTTTTCTAATCTTCAAGTTATTACAACCAACTATGAAGGTTAACTAATTAAGTTGTATCATTCTTGACTCACAATCCGTTGCTCCAATTAGAAATTCATATTTTCACAATCATATTGCACATGTAAGGGTACATTACACCCATGTTCCCGTTATAGAGATTTTTTTTTCTTTGAAGTTAAGTGGCAAATTTCACATTTCAAACTAATTATGTTTCATCATCTTAAGGATTTAATCCTAATAGCAAAGGGTTAATTACATGTTTCGACCATAAATCCTACTTCCCGAGTGATCCTAGGTTTAATATATTTGTATATACACCAAGGGTTCTACTAACTTTTACAAGTCCAACTAGAGTGTAGTTTCCTTAACTCACAAAACCTTGGCTACATCTAAAGTTATCTCATTCTCAAGGCTACATTTTATTATTTCATTAGCATCATTGTTTAATGCACATTTATGCAAACAAAGCATGTGATCATGCATCATATTTGGTTTTTCGATTTATAGATTGTTGTATTAGTCATGGAGCTCTACTTTATTACATTCATTTTATGATCACATTAGACATTTTAGTTGGTTTTGACATCGCTCAATGGCGTACCATTGTTTGTAGCGTTCATTCCTTAGTTTAATCTTATTTACCCTTTTATTGACTACATTTACGTGGTTACTTTGGTCTTGTATTAACATCCCCTTTTCCCCCTTTTGTGCTTCAATCTGATTTTTTATATATTTTAAGCACTCAAGGTTTCCTAAAAATATCTTCATCAGATAGGAAATTTCTTCCCCTTTCCGAAAATGTAAAGAAGTCCTTCTAACTCTTCGTATTTTTCAAGTTATGGGCCGACGGGCCTTGGAAGGATTTTTTGCCAAAAGTGGGCCTGGGGCCTGGGGGAGATTTTTTGCCAATGAGAAAATTGTGGACTTGCGGGGCGGCAGGAGATAATTTTGCATTTTTGTACTTTTGGCACAAAAGGTACAAGTGGAAAATGTGGGCCGGCGGGCCCGAGGATGATTTCTTTTGCTAAGCGGGTCTGCGGGGCCACAAAGGAAATTTTTCCCAAGTGTAAATGTGGGCTGGCGGGTCTGTGGGGCATTTTGGAACTTTTACAAATTTTCACAAAATGGCACAGTTTTCAAGTGCGGGCCCATGAGCCCACAGAGTCTTTTTCACCAAGAGTGTCCAAAACAGGGTTCCCAATGAGTGCCAGATCCCACGTGGCTAGGAGTCAAGACAGAGGGTGCCACGTGCCTCAATCAGCCAAATAGAAAGGTCTACAAGAAGCCTCCAAAATGGTCCCTTCAAAAGTAAATTTGGGGGTAGGTCTCAAACATCCACATGTCCCAGGGTCCCGAGTCACAAAAGGTAGACAATTAAAAATCTTAGGGAAGTGAAGTATGTGTCTCTTCAGGCCAGCACCAAACTTCCACGTGTCTCTTCAACGCAACTTCAAAGGCACAGCCCAAAGCGGGCTCAAACATGTGCCACCCACCACGTAGTCAAAAGAAGAGAAAGGGAGCAGGCTCAAATTCCAGGACCAAGTACAAAAGGTAAGCAGAAGTCTGATCACGTGCCTCAACTTCAAGCATAAAATCTAGAGGCAGCCCCCAAAAATGCGCAGCCTACCACCACATGTCAGAGCCCAAAAAGGTAGAATCGAACAAGCTTGAAAATCTAAATATGGAAGCAAGTGGAAGGTGCCACGTGCCTCAACAACGCAAATTCAAAAGGCATAGCGCAAAGGCCAGTCTGAAACAAGTGTAAGCCCTCCACGTGTCCTAGGTCTAAAAAAAGAACACCAGCCGTTGAAAATTCCAAGCTCGATTCAAGCCTGCGGAGGCCTCCACGTGTCACGTCCACGCAACTTCAAAAGCAAAGTATGGAGGTAGTCTCCCAATACACACTGAGCCTCCGTCTCTTCAAAACTCTTTTAAGTGCCCAGGTTCAGACATATGGCCCCGCTAAACAAAAGGGACTTAGTGAAAACACAAAGAAATAGAGAAAAGTTACGAAAGGAGCCATGTGTCTCTTCAATGCAACTTCAAAGGCAGAATCCAAAAGTTGTCCCCAAACATGCGCAGACTCTCCACGTGTCTCAGGTTAGGTACAGTGTCTCCGCCAACAGGGGGGGCTTGGGTAGAATACAAAGGAAATAGAGTAGGCCCGCAAAAGCCTTCACGTGTCTCTTTGGCACAACTTCAAGAGTGTAGAGGAGGGGGCGAAACCTTGAGATGCATGGGGCCGCCACATGGATATGCGTGAATAGACTCCAGACCCAAAGTACCTTCAAGCAGCCATATCTTTTGATCAGAAGCTCAAAATCAAACAGGAGGGGACGTTTTAGAGAGCTCTCGACACCTGCTACCCACCTACCACCATTAATGTCTTGACCCACCATTTCCGAGGCCATCAAGTCTCCCACCTGCCACCATGATGAAGAATGGGTTTCCTCTCTTGCTCAGCAAGGAACAACGATGGGGGCATGGGTGTTGCAGCGGGACTCATCATTGTGGTAGGGGAATTCAATGCCCCTTCAGGGTGGTTGGAACAGGGTTGGATTTTCCCTCCTTTTTCTCTCTCATTCTTCCTATATATTGTACAAGAGGGACAATTTCAAAGGGTTGGACATTCTTGCTTTGTGCCCTCCCTTTTTCTCTGCTCTGCAGGTGAATTCATGGAGTCTCGAACCCCTCCATCCAAATTGTAATGCAATTTCTACCTCTTGGCTACTGTAATGTACTGTATCAATTCTTGGAGCAATAGAATAAGTCTGTGGATGATTTCAACCCTCTCTTATGTTTTATTGCTTCTTCCTGATCCCTCATTGCAATCTTGGTCATCTGTGCATGGATATTGTTTCACATTTTAATGGTTTGTGTTTAAAGGCAATGCAAATGTTCAGCATTCCTTTGGTGCATCACCTCTGTTAGATTAGGTTTTAATTCTTGCATCCCCTTAACTCTGTCTCCTTGGAAAATTAGAATAGGATTTAGGATAGACCCTCTGCAACCTAAACGTGTGCACCTGAACAGAGGAATAGGAGCCGACCTTCATCCAGAGAGCTCTCTCAACTCACAAAGTCCCACACTTTGAGAGATGCTCCATGTTGTGCAGTCACACTGAGGATCTTAACCCATCAAGTTACTGATTTCAGGGGTGTTGTGATTCTGCAACAATAGTTTTGGCATGCCCAATGGGACAAGAAGTCTTCATTTTACTACAACAAGATTGATGTGCACTTGTTGTAAGTTCCCAGCTTGTAAGAAGCTCTGAAATTACACATCTGGTGACTCCAAAAGAGGCAGAACCCACTGGTTTCAGCAGTCCAAGCTTGCCAAGTTCATGAGAAGAATACAAACAAGGTCAAGAACTAGAGAGGAGGGACTATTTATCTATCTACATTTATCCCCGGAAAGAGTAAGGAGAGGAAGAAGAGCCCAAAGGTCTCCATCTCCACCAAACAGGACATTGTCGACACCTCCACCTGGTAGGCCTTTCATTCAATCGACTAGAGTCCTTCGACCAATAAGGATGGTGCAACCCAACCCCTACATCAATTTCACTGGCAGCAGTCCGCTGGCTCTCAACACACAAAATCCAGTTCCAGCTGCAGCACTGAAGAGCATTCCATATTTTACTGGAGAGAACCAAACGACTCCAATTGACCACATCCAGGATATTGCAAATGTCTGTGTAATTCATGAGATCATTGAAATGGATGTTGCAGTCAAGTTTTTGGCTTCATCTTTTAAGGGTAAAGCTTTACAGTGGTTCAGGAGTCTAACCATGGGATCCATCCATAACTGGGACCATTTGTGCACAACTCTTCACAATCAATTTGGAGAGAAGGGAGATAATCTATCCTTGTTGGAACATTTGACAACCATCAAGAGGGCTCCTAATGAGCAGTTGACTGATTTCAACTTCAGATTCCAGCGTACGTGGGATAGGATTCCGGTGGCCGTGAGACCAATAGAAAAAGGTGCTTTTCTATACTTCCTTAGAGCTTTAAATTATGATATTTCCATGATGATTCAATCAATGGGAGGTAGAAATTTACCCACCTCATATAACATTGCTATTAGAGCTGAAAATTGCTTAATTCAGGCTGGTAAACTTGCACCTAGGCCACCTATGCCTCTATATCTAGAACTAGGAGCTCCAAGCACTAGTCAAACACCCACATTAGCTCCCATACCTGCTCTAAGGAATCAGAGTTTAGCTGAAGCCTCCACCTCATCTTCTAGCACTTCAAAAGAGCTACAAGAGGTTATGAAACAACTGCAGAACCTAGGAAATGAGCTAGTGACTATCAAGAGACAACAAGCTCAGAGTTCTAGGCCGTATCAACCTCAAACCCAATATCAAGCTAGACCCCCATATCAGCAAAATAGACCACCAGCTTAGGCTGCAAATCAAAACCAAAACCAAGGAAAACCTCAAGCTGCTAGGCCTTTCCGACCATATGATCCAAACGCAACTTCGACATCAAGGGCCTTGGTTCCAACACAAAACAACATGGCTCAAGAATATGATTGGTGTTTCCCATGCAATCAGCCCCATAACCAGTCAATGTGTTTCAATGGTGCACTAAACTAGGCCTTGATGGTACAGACCATTGGTGTGTCCCAAGAGCCCAGTCAAGAGGAAAATCAGTAGCAAGAAACCCAGAAAGAGGCACCTCTAAGTGAGACCATGCTTGTCAATTGGTAGGCTGAAGATTTCTATGGTATGAATCAAGCACCTCCTCATAGTGTGGCAGAAAATACATGGTCCAAGAAGAGGAATATTGGAGAGGGGAAATCCTCTGATTCAAATGGTCCACAACCCTCGATTTCCCCACAAAGTGCAACTCCCAATGTGTAGAGTCAGCCCAAGCCACCTTCCAGACCCGCTCAGGCACCGGTTGTAACGACCCATGTGCAAGAGAAGAATGTGCAAGGAAAGGGGTAGCAAAAAGATAGCTCATCCCCATTTAACATCATTGAACAGATGAAGAAAACAAATGTAAACATCTCAATGTGGGAGTCATTGGCTATCCCAGGACAGAGAGACCTGTTGCAGGCTACTATGGCCAATTGGTCAACCTCAAATCAACCCCCTAACCAACAAGAGAAAGTGCTTACCAATGCAGCTCAACCTGAAGGAAATCATGGAGGACAACAAGGTAAGAATCTGAAGCCCCCTCCATTCTATGTTTCATTGATCATTGGAGACAAATTAGTACATAATTGCATGATTGATTTGGGAGCAAGTAGCTCAGTCATGCCAAAGCAAATAGCTGATCAGTTGGGTCTTTAATACGAAGTCATCTCCAAGGGTGTAGTGCAATTGGATGGGACAGCGGTAACAATGGTTGGAGTCATCAAGGATTTGAGCCTCACATTGCACGCATGCCCCAATGTGACCATATTAAAAAATGTATCAGTCATAGACTTGCCACCACACTTTGCATTGTGTTTGTCAAGAGACTTCACTGCTAAAATTGGAGGCTATTTGTCTGTTGATTGGTCGCACATGCTTTTTAGAACAAGGTATGGAGCTAAGGCTACAATCAGATCTAAGCCCATTTGCAATTTCCATATTGAGCCTCATGTACCCAGCCCAATCAATGCGAATTGTTCAGCCTTTGATCAGGAAGACCTCCCAAGCACTTATGAGGTAGATACCAAGGTTGGGTGTATTCCAGACTTGACTCTTGATGAATGGGAAAGCAAGAGGCATGCTTTTGACCCTTACAAGGGAATGGAGGAATCTGAGCTAGGAGTTTATTGTTTGCATGAGGAGAATCATCCTCTTCCTAACATCACTAAGCCAGGCCACAAAGATGATAATGAGGTATGGCAGTTATTCTTTGATGGCTCAAGAAGTAGACAAGGAGCCAGAGGAGGAGCTATGCTTGTTTCACCTCAAGGTATGAAATATTACTCAGCCTTCCATTTCCAATTTGCTTTCTCAAACAACACAATAGAGTATGAAGCCTTGATCCATGGACTACATTGGGCAAGAAAGAGAGGGATTAAAAACTTACAAGTGTTTGGCGATAGTGAGCTAGTTGTGAATCAGGTCCGAGGACAAAATGCTGCCAAGAATGATCTGTTAAAAAACTACAAGAATCAGGTATGGGATCTCATCAAATATTTTGAAGCTTTTAGCATCAATTCCATCCCAAGGAAGAAGAATGAAGCAGTAGACAGATTGGCAACAATCGGGGTGGCATTTGATGTAGTAGAGAGTATCAAGAGTGAGAAATCTCAGCCCCATATTAAAGTGGTTGTGAGACCAGTTGTTCCAGATAACAATACAAGTTGGCAAGTCTTCGAGAATGATCAAAAATTGTCAATTTTTTACAAGAAGAAGCTGAGTTCTCTGCCAGAAACCAAGACAAGTTGGAACAGTGGTATGGTGACCAAGTGGTGCAGCTGAGAACCAACAAATTACCAAAGGGCCTTGTAACTTTGGAGTCAATCTTCAACCCAAATGATCAATTCTGGAAGGAGAAAGAAAATATTCAGGTAAAGGGTGAAGATTCAGAGCCCATTTCCATAGAAGAAGGCAAAACGTTGTGAATTGGCAAGGTAAGTACTCAATAAGAAAAATATGAATTCATTCAACTTTGTCAAGAATTCCCAGATGTCTTTGCTTGGACTTACAAGGATTTAAGAGGTTTCAACCCAAGGTTGGCACAACACACTATCGAGCTGGATCCAGGATCTAAGCCTTTCAGACAGAAGCAAAGGCCAGTAAACCCTCACATTGAACCTCTCATGAGAAAAGAGTTGAACAAGATAATTGAGGCCAACATCATCTTCCCTATCAAGCATTCAAGTTGGGTTGCAAACTTGGTGCCTGTGAGGAAAAGAAATGGAGAAATCAGATTGTGTGTGGACTTTCATGATCTAAACAAAGCATCACTCAAGGATCATTATCCACTTCCATCAATGGAGAAAATCTTGTAGGTTGTAGCTGGCTCTGAAAGGTTTTCATTGCTAGATGGATACTCAGGCTATAATCAGATAATGGTGAAAGAGGAAGATCAGTACAAGATGGCCTTCACCATGAAATGGGGCACATATGCTTACAAGAAGATGCCATTTGGATTGTCCAATGCCGGAGCAACATTTCAGCGAGCTATGGATATGGCATTCAAGGGCTTGATCAACAAGATGGTGTTGGTATATCTAGATGATATCATTGTCTTCTCAAAGAATGTAGCAGACCACCTCTTTCACCTCAGGAAAGTATTTCAAAGGTGTAGAAGGTTCAGAGTGTCATTGAATCCAAAGAAATGTGTATTTTTGGCACACGAGGGAAAGTTGTTGGGCCACATTGTCTCAAGAGAAGGGTTGACAATTGACCCTGAAAGAGTTGAAGCCATTAGAACACTACCACTACCACATCACAAGAAATCCCTCCAAAGATTTTTAGGAAGGATAAAATTTGTCCACAGATTTGTGCCTGATTTTTCCACTCTTGTAAAGCCTTTAACGATGATGCTAAAGAAGAGTCTTGCATTCAAATGGATAGCAGAAGGCAAAGAGAGTTTTGAGGCCATCAAGCTTGCAATATCACAGGCCCCAACTCTTATTAACCCAGAATTTTCAAAGGACTTCATGTTGTATGATTTTGGAGGGTCAGACACAATCTCAGCTATCTTGGTTCAGCCTAACAAGGAAGGTTCAAAACAGCCCATAGCCTTCTTCAGTCAGAGCTTGGAAGATTATGAGGTAAAGTATTCTTTTATTGAAAAGCATGTCCTTGCTGTCATTAGGAGTTTGAAGAAGTTTAGACACTTGGTCTCGAACAACAAGATTCAACTGCTAGTGTCTCATGCTGGTGTCAAGGACTTTCTCCTAAACAAAGACTTGAATGAGAAGAGAGCAGGTTGGATCACTCGTGTAATGGAGTATGATATTGAAATCAAAGTGACCAAGCTGGTTCATGGCAAAGGTCTGTGTGAGAAGCTCACTTCCAAGCAACAAACTGAGTCAAAAGGAGAAGAAGAGGTTGTCCTACTACTGCAGAATGATTCAGAGCAGCCAGCTAATGATGCACCCATTCCATGTTGGACTCAAAATTTGGTGCATTTTCTCTAAATAGGTTTGTTCCCTCTAGAATGGAACAAAGCAAAGAGGAAGGTACTTTAGATTACAAGCCATCCCATATGTGCTTATTGGTGGTGTCTTGTTCAAAAAGGACATCAGTAGTGTTCTATTGAGGTGCATTGGGACAGGCCAAATTGAGAAGGTGTTACATGAGTTCCATGATGGAGAAGCTGGAGGCCACTTTGCTCCATGGGTAACAATGCTCAAAATTATGAGGGCTGGTTACTATTGGCCTACGGTGTTTAGGGATTGCTACTCATGGATCAAGAAGTGCAAGAAGTGTGCATTCTTCACAGGGAAGGAAAGGTTAGCAGCCCTACCTCTTCGCCCAATTTTGGTAAATCAGCCATTCATGCAATGGGGATTGGACTTCATTGGAGTGATCAACCCAAATTCAAGCCAGGGCCACAAGTGGATACTCACAGTGACTGACTATTTCACCAAGTGGACTGAAGCAGTGGCACTTAAGGAGGCAAATGAATCCAACATCTTGGATTTCTATGAAGGGATAGTCACAAGGTTTGGTGCCCCTGCTACTATCATATCAGACAATGCATTGGCATTCCTTGGCACAAAGATCACTGAATGGGCTGTCAAGAATGGTGTATATCTCAGCACCTCTTCAAACTATTACCCTCAAGGTAATGGCCAAGTAGAGTCCACAAACAAGAACTTGCTGAGAATCATCAGAAGGACTCTTGATGAGAATCAGAGAACTTGGCACACAAAACTCAAATCAGCTCTTTGGGTAGATAGAGTCACCCCCAAGAGGTCTACAGGAAGCTCTCCATTCAAGCTTGTATACGGAAAGGAAGCATTTCTACCTATATCACTTGAGTTTCCAACATTAGAACTCATGAAACAACTGGAACTAGCTGAGTTTGAGCCTATGGAGATCAGGTATGCAGAGCTGATGGAGTTAGAAGAAGCAAGAGAAACATGTAGTACAGACCATGGAGAAGGATCAAGCTTCAATTAAGAGATGCTTTGACAAGGGAGCTAGAGCCAGGACATTCCAAGTTGGAGACTTGGTACTAAAGTGGGATGCAGATCGGGCAAAACCAGGAAGGCATTCCAAGTTTGATGCCATATGGAGTGGTCCATACATGATCACCAAATGCAAAGGTAGCAATGCCTTCCGGCTGGCTAAGTTGGATGGCAAAGAATTGTAGATTCCAGTCAATGGGATCTACCTCAAACACTGCTACTAAAAGGAGAGTTTCTCACCCTTGTAAATATTAGCCTAGGTTTTCAATTTCTCCAAGTGCGTATGCACATTGTCTTGTTATAGTTTAGGTTTCAATTTCCCTAAGTGCTGGTGCACATGCTCTATTGCTTCTAGTGTATGCTTGTATATAGTTCATCTCACTCATGGAAGAGGCTTGTGGCCACAAGAAATTAAATCTACAGAGTATCCATATTGGAGTAGGTCTGGATGTTTTCATTGCACTCCAACAGATCAGGTTTGTAGAAAATCAAATGAGGGAGAAGTTTCCAGGTTTTAGACAACTCTCTACTCTCACAAATCTTGAATCCAATATTTTCTTGCAAAGATAAGAGTGCATGCAGCGGAAGGCAGTTCCAGACCAGATTTGAAATTACCAGGTAGACTCCATGCCCAATGGATGCTTCAAGGCCACGGGTCATCTCATCTAGCAGGCAGATGCCCCCTTATGAGTCGCCAAATTGTTGTCTAAAATAAGCTCACTCTTATTTTTGGTCAACTAACCCCCCTTTTCCCCCTTTTGTGCTTCAATCTGATTTTTAATATATTTTAAGCACTTAAGGTTTCCTGAAAATATCTTCATCAGATAGGAAATTTCTTCCCCTTTCTGAAAATGTAAAGAAGTCCTTCTAACTCTTCATATTTTTCAAGTTACGGGCCGACGGGCCTTGGAAGGATTTTTTGCCAAAAGCGGGCCGACGGGCCTGGGGGAGATTTTTTGCCAATGGGAAAATTGCAGACTGACGGGGTGGCGGGAGATATTTTGGCATTTTTGCACTTTTCACAAAAGGCACAAGTTATAATTGTGAAAATGTAAGTGGGTGGGCCCGGGGGATGATTTCTTTTGCTAAGCGGGTCTGCGGGGCTGTGGAGGAAATTTTGCCCAAGTGTAAATGTGGGCCAGCGGGTCTGCGGGGCATTTTGGAACTTTTACAACTTTTCACAAAATGGTGTAGTTTTCAAGTGTGGGCCCGCGAGCCCACAGGGGTCTTTTCACCAAAGTAAAGTCCAAAACAGGGTTCCTCAATGAGCAACCAGAAGTCACCACGTGGCCAGGGTCAAGACAGTTAGAAGGGGGGACGGTCATTGAATCAGATAAGTAGAACAAAAGTCTTAGGCAGGAAGCCTCCACGTGTCCAATCAATGCTCCTTCAAAAGTAGAATTTGGGGGCAGACTCAAACAATGGCACTGGCTCTCCACGTGGTCTAGAAGTCAAAAAGGGAGAAGGCCATCCACATGAAAATCATAAGTAGAGGCAGACCACCGGAAGCGCCATGTGTCATCTCATTGGCCAACTTCAAAAGAAAAATCAAAAGGTAGGTCCCAAACATGGCATAGCCCACCACGTGTCTCCCGGGTCAGACATATATCCCCACCAAAGGGAGTAGGCTTGAATTGGCAAAAGTAAAAAAGGACCTGAAGCCAGGAAGGTGCCACATGTCCCACTATCAAATTCAAAAGGAGCCGGCTATGAGGCCAGTCCCACAAAGGTTGTTTTCTTAGCATTGTCCAGGTGGGGCCCTTTAAAAAAAGGGACGAACACCGAGTGTTGAAAATCCAAATAGGAAGGGCTAGCAAAGGTTCCACGTGTCTCATCGGCACAAATTCAAAGGTGGGCCAAAAGGTAGTCCCAAACAAGCGCTAACCCAATAGCCCTCCACGTGTCTAGGGTCCGAAAAGGTAGAGCCTCGAATTGAAAAGTTAAAGAAGAAACAGAGAAAGCATGTGGAAGGATCCACGTGTCTCTTCGGCGCAACTTCAAAGGTAGAATCCAAAAGTGGTCCCCAAACATGCGTCGGCTCTCCACGTGTCTCGGGTCAGGTACAATGTCTCCACCAACAGGGGGCTTGGGAAGAATACAAAGGAAATAGAGAAGGCCCACAGAATGCCACCATGTGTCTCTTCATAAAAACTTCAAGAGTGTAGAGGAGGGGGTGAAACCTTGAGATGCGTGGGCCCACATGGATATGTGTGAATAGACTCCATACCCAAAGTACCTTCAGGTGGCCATATCTTTTATATCATAAGCTTGGAATCAATCGGGAGGGGATGCTTTAGAGAGCTCTCAGCACTTACTACCCACCTGCCACCATTAATGTCTCGACCTGCCATTTCAACCCAGGCCATCAAGTCTCCCACCTGCCACCATGATGAAGAATGGGTTTCCTCTCTTTCAACAAGGAACAGTGACAGGGGCATGGGTGTTGCAGTGGACTCATCATTGTGGCAGGGGAATTCAATTGCCCCTTCAGGGGTGGTTGGAATAGGGTTGGATTTTCCCTCCTTTCTCTCTCTCATTCTTCCTATATATTGTACAAGAGGGACAATTTCAAAGGGTTGGACATTCTTTCTTTGTGCCCTCCCTTTTTCTCTGCTCTGCAGGTGAATTCGTGGAGTCTCGAACCCCTCCATCCAAATTGTAATGCAATTTCTTCCTCTTGGCTGTTATAATGTACTGTATCAATTCTTGGAGCAATAGAATAAGTCCGTGGATGATTTCAACCCTCTCTTATGTTTTATTGCTTCTTCCTGATCCCTCATTGCAATCTTGGTCATCTGTGCATGGATATTGTTTCACATTTTAATGGTTTGTGTTTAAAGGCAATGCAAATGTTCAGCATTCCTTCGGTGCATCACCTCTGTTAGATTAGGTTTTAATTCTTGCATCCCCTTAACTTTGTCTCCTTGGAAAATTAGAATAGGATTTAGGATGATCACCTCACTCGTCCCAATATGATAGGTTTCACAACATATATGCACCACCTCATAAAATATCAAGGAAATAGTTCTTAATAAGATGTCTTAGGTGTGAAGCATGAAGAGGATTAATGAGATCAAAGTATTATATTAACATAATCAATGTTTTATACCCTAGAAAAGACTCCAATGGGAGGAGGAAGTACAATAGGCATTATAGCTCGTTCTTTTCTTTTCGTTAATTTTGATGGGAGGATATTCTACCTAGCATTGTGGTTGTCAAGGAAATAAACCAATAATTAACATAAAAAAAGATTAGTTTGATATATTTATAACATAGGTACAACATTGAGTATAACATCACATCCAATTTGACACTATAAAATATAGTCACATCAACATTCTCTTTTCAAAATATACAAAGAACAATTATTCGAACAACAGTACATATCATTATTCTATGGTAAGACACGTATTACAAGATGAATATAACTTTATAATGACAACTCATTAATCACAACATATCACATCCAGAAAGTTACTCTTGTTCGGAGTACCTATAACCAACATTGCGTCAATCCTAGGACTGAGTATGGAAATCCCGTACACTCACACATAAATTCCATGCATCCATCATTTAAAACAATCAGAACAGAGAATAGAGAGAGAGAAGGAGGAAGAAAACTAGGATTCATTTTCTTTTCAAATCACTGTAGCATACCTATCCAATTTTCATTTCATTTCAACTCATATACATTTTGACCCATTTGTATTTTCAAAACCCAATCAATATTTTCATAATTACCTCTAAAGAGAGAAAAGGGAAAGAGAGAGAAAGTCTGGATTTCATTTTCCTTTCTATTCATCATATCATAATCACATACATTATTAAATTTTTATTTCATTTCTAACCCATGAACATCTATAACTCATTTACATTTTTAGATCCATTCAAAATATCATAGTTACTTCTAGAAAGAAAGAAAAAAAGGAAGAGAGAGAAACATCATAATTTTTGAAAAATCATTCATAAAATAATTTGCCCAATTCATACTATATAAAGTGTGAAAACAATATGTACAAGGTTCCAGGTTTAGTTAGGAGTTAACAGAACCCTTAGATGGTGTGTTTAGCTAAAGTTGCAAATTTGGTGCAAGTTAACCAAAACATTAAAAGTGCCTATAAACTAGGTCTTGAAAACACTTGATTTAAGTTTGATCACAAAGTTTGAAAATTCCTAATTATTCTCCCATATACAAAGAACTCGTCATGTATGATGGAGGTTGATTACGATGAGTAGAGCTCAAGTTGCAAGGGAGACTCTGGGGCCAGTTATTGTAATCACATCAGCAACTCTTGTCGCACAACGACCAATGCGCCCCAAAAACCACTTGTGAAAACAATTTTCTAAAGCCGTTTTCAATGGAATTAATGTGGGTTGTAATTATTTTATTGGTATTCTAGATGTATTTGGTATGGGTTTTAAATTTCGCTCAAACTAAGTGGCAACTGTGAGATGAAACCAATCGCGTTTTATTAAAACAAACACGGCACACAAGTGACTGTTAAGCTAAGTGGCTTCAAAATTTGACTTGAAAGGATACTAAATAAATTCAAACAACTTGGCTAAGTAACCCCATGGCGCCCCACGTTACTAGGGTCATGCTAGGAGTTTCGGGTTTGCGTATATGTGGGTGTGGCACTCCATGCGTGTGACTTTCAAGATCAAAGTTTTTTTTCTTTATTTTTTTGTTGTTGATGTTTTGAGAGTTCACGTCAAGGAGATATATTTTCATTTGTTGGAATTATGCTCCCTATCATTCAACATTCAATTTTTAAAAATATTGAAATGATGAAGCAAAAATTAATGCAAGTAAAAAGGGGAAAACCATACCTATATTCGATGTTTGCAAGAGGAAACCAACATGGGGCTTTTCATCCTGGGTTTAGAGTGGTGAATTTTATTCGCTCGTGAGTTCCCAGTACCATTTTTGCAAATCCATTTGTGCATATCCATCCCGCATGACATTTCACGAAACTATTTTTTTTTGTTTTTTTTTGTTTTGTTTTTGCTCCAATAATTACTTTTGGCTTGACACTTGAAAGCCCTTTAAACAAACCATCCTCTACATACATTGCAATCATTCTAGTCAAAGAGACAACACTACTTTCACGCATTTTGTCAAATAGTTCACTTACTAAGTTTGTGTTTCTGCATTTTGCACATAAATCGACCTACCTCCCACTAGATGTCCTGTCCATTTTGGCTCAAGCTAGAGGTTTTCTCGCAAAATTCAGCGTTCATTATGCTTTGATGGATGACGGTTCCTTTTTCGAAATCCTCCATCTAGGATTATGTTGGGAGGAAGGTTGGTCAAGGAGTTAAACATTTCCAAATCCTTTTCAGCAAACCCATTTTCAGTGCATATGCAGCACCCATGGGAGTCCTATGATGCAACCATTCTTTAAGGCATTTTATGAAACAATTAATGTGCCTTTCCTATTCATCCACACTATGTAACAACACCTTAAAAATAGATAAACCAATTTAAAATCACAACCCATACCAAGTTATGCAATAATATTATGATCTCTGAATGCATGAAGAATTACACCGAGCCACAACATAGCTTGACCCCCTCAGTGAGTTACAAAGAACATACAAAGCAAGACACAAATTGGATCTTTAATAGGGCGAGTTGTAGAGCTAGCGACTTGCAATACCGGTCGAGCTAATTTCAATGCGTAGTGAGTTTTTAAAGGAGGGCCAATTTAATGCCATGATTGAGCTGGGTGAATCACTGAACGAGCCCAGACAAGAACACACCGAGCCCACTTTTGTATTAAAATCCTACAACCATGGCACTCCAGGGGGATGTCTCTGATTTGGCGTTTCATGAAGAGGAAAATTGAAAGAGACAAATCTCGAAGATACTTAAGTGGGATAGAAAAAAAATATTTCAAAGTCTTAACCCATTCGACTACTTGAAATAAAGAAAAAGAGCAGGAAAAATGAACTGGTGGCTTTCATCTCCCTAAGAGTGAGGCTGCAAAGGTTACTATGCACGTAGCACTGGTACTCAGAAGTAGAAGCAAAATCAATATGCCTAAAAATTACTCTTGAGATAAAAACCTCATAAAATCCAATCTTTTTCCTTCTTCTGCAAATGACACCAACATAACAAGAAGAAGAAGTTTTCTTCCCTCTCAAAAACTATTGAACCAATTAAAAATAGATACAGATTCAGTCCAATCAATTTCTATATAGTAAAAAGAGGAGGAATCAGGTTTAGATTTATTTTTTTTGCCTGTAGGATTAAATCATGATGGAACTGTTTGAAATACAGATGGAGCTCTTTTAAGAAAATTTCCCATAAAGTCCTGTTCATTTAATTATGAGAGTACAAAGATATTATTTTCCATGGTTAGTAAACAGAGCTCCGTCTTCTGCACTGGTTGAGACTATCCAATTACTACTAAATCTACAACGTTAACTTGGGCTTCACGTGGTTGCTGCCTTTGAACCTCAAACAATGTGCTTGCATTATTATGAAAGAAAAATAATAGGTCTGAAAAGGTTCTTAAGATGTGTCATTTCATGCTTTGTCAATTGACATGTGTGCGGCTTGAGGATTGGAAATGGAGGGGCACTACATAGTCATTTGTTGGGAAATGTCTGTGTTTTTGGTAGTTTTTCTTGGTAGTCTTTTTCAACTATGTGTATCCATCTATTTTTCATTGGAGGTTGTGTAGACTGGGTGCATGAATAAACCGATGAGCGATAGGATTGAACACATACAGAAATTAACAAACTGTTAGAAATATATGTAGGTAAACATTTGAGCATTAAAATAACAAGACATAGCTTGGGGAGTGCACTGGGAATGTTGAGCACACATGACATTTTAGAGATGGTCGTGAATAACGACATTTTCATAACTACATATTCATTTTTAAGTGCTAGAGTCCTCAATTTTTCTTTAGAGCTAATAATTAACCTTTCAAAAATCGAATGAAGGAACTAGGGGTGAAAACCTTGCGAGTGGTTGTAGTGTCCACTAGTTTACTGCTTTATTTCATTGCTGACTCATATTATCAATTAGATTAGTGACATTGATACAATACTATTTTGAATATTATATGGTTTTGTCGTGGATTAATTTTGTGAAACAGGTTAAATATGAGGCACATGGTGTCAACCTATTGTTGTAATTTTTATTGCTAGTTTTCAGTGATGTTGTTATGGATATTATCAGGATATGATTTAGATGAATTTTATTTGGTATATGATGGGTGTATGTCATTCTGACTAATTATTTTGATTATTAACTATGGTGATGATGATATAGATGTTATCATGATGTGATTTAAATAGATTTTAGTTTTGATCTACTATCGATGTATGCCATTTTGAATTAATTATCTCATTATGAATATTAATTGATTTGCTAATTTGGATTGTTTAGCTCGTAATTGATTTAATTATTAGATGTATGTGGTATCATTTCACTTGGTTTATTGTATCAAACGAGTATGATGTGTGTACATGTAAAACTAACTATGCTAAGTGAAATGAAACTAACACCTACTAGCTTCAAAACATGGGGGGTTCATTAGCTAGGCAATATCCTAGCACGTGAGTTCATAAAAGTAAAGTCAATATACCAGTAGACAATAGGGGGTGAAAGTGTTTAATTTATTTAAATTTTGGGTAGGTTAGAGAGGTGGGCCAAAAAAAAGGGAGGTTTAATTTTTATACAAAACTAAAACATTTGAACCCTAGTTTTTAAAACTAAATACCTTAAAATTACAATTTAAGAAGTGTGGTCATAAATTTAAATTATAATCTCTTTTTGAATAAAGAAATCACAATTAAGAGATTCTTAACCGAGAAATAATAAGATGGTAGAAAACTAGGATTGAGTATGCTTTTCAACACAAGTGATATTATTTCACCATCTTAATTATTGATAAATGATTAAATCTTAACATTTATAAGGTAATTAGTAATAGGTCTTGAATGGCTTCAAACTATCTTTTGAGAGAAATAGATATTGAAAAGAAATTGAGTGGGAAACATGATATATTTTATGTTTAATATTTTAGGGTAGAAATAAAAAGGGGTAAATAAAATTGTCATGGAAAAATGGGTAAGTAAGTTACATGGAAAAAAAAGTGGGTATTTTCATTCTAATAATATAATGGGAGGGGTTATTATAAATTGTATAATTAGAGGTAAAAACTAGAATTAAGGGTATTCTTTAATACCCTTTGAACGCACATGCTATACCATAATTTTACTAAGTGAACCCCCTGTGCTTCAAGACAAAGTTAATCAAACAAGAACATCATGATAAGAGCTTAAAAGAAATAACTTCTTCAATGCATAAACATGATAAAACAAGTAAATGCTAAGCAATTCCTGTTATTTTATGATTGCTACTTAAAATATGAACCTAATTAGATCACTTAGCAATCAAATTGGTGTTGTTTTCCTAAAAAATGAGAATGAGATCTCACCAAGAAATGGCTACAAGGCCATTTTTGGAACTTCCCATACTACTCAATTTGAGAGAATGGATGCAAGAGATGAAAAAACTATTCTAAAACAATGAATAATGCTCAAATCAAAATTCCTATAGGTTTCACTAATCAAAGTGTGGTGTGTGTTTGAGAGGAAGGAGCTTAGTCCTTTATATAGCTTGCATATTTGGGAAAGGCTTGTAAATTAGTGGATGTGGGATAAAGCCTAAAGAAGAAATACAAAGGATAAACATGTTTAGAAGAATTAACAAAGGATGTGCAACTCATGAGAGTTGGAAATGGTTTAATTAATCAAATAAGATTAATTAATAGGCTAGGATAAGCTTATAAAAGCTATTTAGAGATGATTTAGAGGGAAATTAACATGATTTGGAGGATTTAAGAGGGCAATTTAACCAATAAAAGGGTTTATAGATGAAATAGAAGGCTTAATTAATTAATAATAGTTAATTAGTTATTTAAAAGTGGATTATAACTAATGAAAGGTCGTTAATTGGCATCCAGAGTGATGGGAAGACTAATTAATTAACGGAAATGAAGGGGAATATTAGTTGATTAACGGAAAATGCTAATTATTATAGAAATGACAAGAAAGAGGATAATTAGTACAATTTTAGCAATAAAATTACATAAGAAAATTTTAGGTGTCTACATTTTCCCCTCTTTGGGGTGGCGTAAGCGACACCACTTCAAAGATAGTAGACAATCTTTAAACAAGTAAATTTTGAAGGAGTGGAAGAAAATTTAGTAGTATGAAAAATTCCCCCTCGAGTGTCGATGGGGTGATGGAAGAGGTCGATCAATGATCGAAAAAGAGGAAGGAAACAAATAGAAGAAATGAAGGGGGAGGGGGAGAAAAGGTGATCCCTATTGCCCCATGTGTTGTTGAAGAAAATATGTGATAGAAGAAAATGATTAGGAAGAAAAATGAAGTTGAAGAGAATGGAAATATATTGCATCCAGCTGATGTAAAAATAACTTTATTTCATATTTTGCTAAATGATCTATGACATTGGATCTTTTTTATAATATAAGCATACAAAAAAATGTAAAATAACATGAAAAGGTATACTACTAACGTTTGTTCATTGCCAAAACACTCACTCAATGCAATATACATAACATAATGCAATACAAGAAATTAAACAAGTTAACCTGACAGGGAAACAAGTATAAACACACATACTCAAACAAACAATGTTTAAGATAGTTGCACCAATGTTTTTGTTATTGAGCTTCAGTTCCCAAATGTTTGAGTTAACGAAAATGGTTAAAATGACACCCCAAGCAAGGATACATGCGAGGTGAATATACAGAGGACACTAGGGTCATATGAAAAAGTAATCGTGCACTATGAAACGGTACCAAACAACTCATTGTGTAAGGGAGTACAGACATAGTAAGCAAACCAACTTTGTTAATAAAGGTAGATCCAGATGATTCGCGAGAACAATTGAGGACCAAAGAGAGATGTTTTGTAGGATAAATTTATATGTTTGAGGACGATGCATTTGATAATTGCTTCAGGTGCGTGCATGCTTCTTACCAATTTTTGAAAATTTGAAAATTTTACCAATTTTTTGGATTTTTGAATGTTTTACCAATGTTTTGGATTTTTTTATTTTTACTAATTTTTTTGGATTTTTTTAAAATTTTACTAATGTTTTGAGTTTTTGGAGGTTTTCTGAAGCTATGTATAGGAAAATGAAGATGCAAAGATGCCTCCAATGAGAGGTGATAATTTACAAGGTCAAATCTTGTGCATATAAACAAGAAGAAGATAAGCAAGTTCAAGGCCAAGATGGATAGGTTCAACAAGATGATGAACTCAAGCCTATGAAGAGCTAAGAAGTAGAAAGTGTGCCTCAAGTGCAAGATGGCCAAGAAACATATGATAATGAGAAGGACAAGATTGTTTATTGAAAGAAGGGAAAAATTTTCCCTCAAATAAGGTAAAAAGACAATCTTATACACATGGATGTTATGAATGAAGCAGAAGAAAAAAAGTGTTATGAAAGGATTTGGAAAATGTAGCTAGAAGATTGGCAATGAAAAGGTGATTAGCCCAATGCACAAATCACGAGACAAAATATAGACTATAGCAAGAGTCTGAACAAGGTCCAAACAAAACCTGGTAACATACTAGTGTTGTTTGCTCATCGAGATCCAATGTGTGCATGTGGAAATTAATTACCTCTTGTAGTGAAGATTTGATAGGTAATAAGTGAAGACAAACTAGCCAATGTGTAGGAATGATAATTCTTGATAGGTGATTTGTGAATGGAGGGTAGAAGGAGAGTCGTACATTGCTCCGCTGCCAACCAGACATCTATATCCCTAACGAAGATGTATTTGATTCTAGTTGCAACATTTCTCTACTGCCAGCTAGACATCCATAGCCTCGATAGAGATACTGGAAATACCCCAAGAAAGAGTTACATATTGATTTTCTTTTTTTTTTTAGATTTTTTGTTTTATTTTTTTTCTTTCGAAAACTCATTTCATCTCTCTCGATTGTTTTGATGAGGAATTAAGAACCACTGATGGCTTGATGGAAGGATGTGGAAGTGATTACGATGACGACATTGGCTAGTGTCAACAAATACGTCCAAAAGTTCTTTGCAACAAGTTTATTAGATGTAGATAGTGACATGATCTCCAAGAGATTAGTCGTTCTTTAATTTACCAAGGTGGTGATAGACCAAGGTCAAAAAGATACTATAGAGATAAATGTCGCAAAATGAGTGCAGATAGACTAACCAAAATATCATCGAAGGGATGAAAATGGTGGGAGATTTGTAGAGGAAGATGAAAAGAAAGGAAAAAACATCTATGTGTATGCAATACTTGATTGCAATGTAAAATCTTCATACCTTTGATTTTTTGTAATGTTTTAATTTTTATTTTTTTGTATTTTGAAATTTTTTGATTTTTATTATTTTTAGATTTTTGATGGTTTTGGGAAGGGATAACCGTGAAGGGAGAATATGATGAAGATGAATGTTTGGGAAGTTGGGACCAAAAATTGTCACTCCACATGATAGAATCCAACAATAATGTTTGCGATTTCTTTAATAAGGGAGACTAGGAGTATTTGCTTATCAAGAGTAATATTATCTCTTTAGAAATATTCGGGTTAGTGTTCACATGTAATTAGTGAGTTCACACATATGGTGAGTTAATTTGTTAAAACCATATAAATGATCTCAATATATATATATGGGGAATATTGTTAGTGAGATATTATTGGAGATATGATCTCCATGAATATATGAAAGACATTTCCTAGTAATGGTTCGAATGATTAATAACACAGAAGTCTAGTTCTGCCATTATATCTGGTATCAGAGACGAGAAACATTCAAATGGGATTCCTAAGATTCTGAGATTAATTGAATATGTTTCCTACTGTTTAAGACGTTTGAATGGTCAACAAAGCTGAGCGTATTGAAAGCCAAAGATTCTGGACAGAAGATTGTTTTGAAATGGCGCCAGACTCATAAGAGAGGAAAAGAAATATATCCAAAACAAATAAAAGAGGCCACATCAGATCTGTAATTAAGATGAATGTGAATGGAGCACGATTATGCCTACTCTGACGTCTTCATCCATAAGTACGTCCATCTCTTTCCTGCAGTATTTCACGTGAATGTTCTCTTGTTTAAGATTATATAGCTCTTCTGCAATTACAATTGGGATCGTATCTTGCCCGGGCAATGCCATTGAAGACCATAACTCTTGCAGATATTTTCTGTAGTGTGGTCGTGTATTTGTCCTTTCAAGGTGCAACCAACGTCTACTGGAGAAAAAATAGTATTAGATATCTGCGCATAAATTAGGAGAATCTATTCTCATCATCTCTAATACTGTGTCATTATCATGCATTTCTGCAGTGTTCAATCCCACATGCAGATATCAAACCATTCATACAATTATTATTGGTAGCCGGTAGGTATGCAGTCTATCTATAAACTCGCTCTTTTCTACCGTTCTAGACCGGTCCAAACACGGTTGTATGCAGATCATTTTCTGTGCTGGAATTCATCTTAATGGTATTGAGTACAGTGTATAGATAGTTTGTATAGATTCGTTATAAAGATAGTCCATTATTCCTTCAAATAGTCAACCGTGATAATATATGTCACTAGTTGTTGGAGTTTAGTCCATTGTAAACATTCACGTTATATGTTGTTATAAAAGAAACCCTTTGTAAGTGTTTTCTAGTGTCCTGTGTCTAAGTTTATTTCGTAGATGGTTATAAAGGATATTATTGTCAAGTTAAAATTATATGGTTCTTATTTGTTTTTGTGTCTATAGTAAAAACAATGGTATTTTCAACGTCAATTAAATAGTTATGTATGTCAACATTATAAAATAAGTTAAAAAGTAATAGTTAATTATTTTTTATATTGTCAGTAGTAAGTTGTAAAAGTATAATTTGTGAGTTAGTGTCAAAATTTGTGTGTCACTGTCATTATTGTCAAATATTGTAAAAACAAAAAAAAAAATGCTTCACTTTTAGCCGACACATTTTTTTGGTGTTATCCTGATGTCAAAGTTGAGCTTGAATGGAGAATAAGGGTGGGGGGAGCGGGCGGGGTTGCATATCTCACAATGAGTCTCAATGATATTTTTGATGACTTCAGATAGCAAGGAAAAGATATTGGACTGAGATTTCGGAGGATGGAGGACAACCAACAACCTCTCGACCCCTCACCTATATCATGACAGGGGTTGCATTCCCATTTGGTGCGCTACCCTTAGGACCCTAGTAGGGGCAGCTGCCCCCTTTGACCCCACTGCAGGCTATTGTCCCCAAACCCCCCACTTTAGAATTTCATAAACAAAGCAATATATTCCCTGGGGAAGATGCATCGATAATAAGGTGCATGTGCAATTGTGGGTGCTCCACGGTCCAATATGTTTGAGTAAGTAGCAGACATGAACTGAAGTGAGGCGATGGAGGACTACCGAGGTTCAATCGACTGACCATACTTCGTAACAGTCGACCAATCGGTGAAAAAGCGTTCACCAGCAGTGAATCTGGGTGGCTGTGTGTGTGTCACATGTGTAGTGTGTGTCGTGTGTGAAGTGTGTTCATCCGATCTTTCATATTTGCAGTATGATTGCAGAGTTCCTATTTGAATGATGTGCAACATGTTCTACATTGTAGGGGGGGAACTAGCAACATGTAGTCCTCAATGTTCAATTTGGAGGCATACTATTCATGTTTGTAGTTCATTAAGCATGTGGTTCCTACCCATTATTCACACTGAAGGAAACACATAGTTAGGAATAGACGTGTTAGTGTTCACGAAGGAATTAGAAAGTTCAACATGATATGGTGGGTTAATTGGTTAAAACCATATAAACATTGTTATAACTTTATATATTACAGGAATATTGGTTCGTCCTGTAAAACCATCCTTTTGGAGATCATGTTGTCCTGGTTGACCTATAGGAAAGACATTTCCAGATCATGAGGCTACGCAATGGGTGACAATGCTGTAATAAGGAAGTAGTCTATTGTCTGCCATTCTATAATGTCAACATCTAAGGGAGTGTATATGTGGTGAGATTAATAATCGTTAAGTGATAGGGGAGTGAATCTTACCAAAATGGATTTTGCATGTGGGGGCATTGAGTTCCCCATAAATATGTTTATGCATTATTGCACCATAATTGATGGTTTCATAGAACTGCATTCTTGAATGACATGTGACTGTGTAACTTTATGGTTTTTTTAACTTATTGGGAGATTTGTGAGAAAAACTTCATGTAGTTATTTTAGTGTGAGCTTGATGATCCTAGAAGATTAGCTATAGATATCGTATACAGATAATTTTGAGAAATTGTAGGGATCTGGAGAGAGATATGTGGCTTATTGAGGATTGATGTTGACTCCTTGTAGGGTTGAAGGATAACATCCTCCTAGGGATAATGGTAAACTTGCCATCGTATGTTTATAAAAGGATCCCGATATGAAATTGAAGAAAATATTATTATTTATGTGTTCAATTTTGTGTAGAAGCTCCTGCTATTCTGTAGGTGAGCCACAAATCCTAGAAGATGATTAGGGATACTGCAAAAGACCTGCACCCCAAGAAGGAAGAACACAAGTGATATTGGGATGTGGGACTTAGCTTCAAGATGAAGGGCTTGGTAAAGGATGTGGCCCAAGTATAGAAGAAAATGGGCTACCATGAGGTGTACGATCAAATGGAGTCTGAAGACTACCCGGAGGTGTCCCATAAATAGAAGATGAAGGGCAACTAGGATGTTGCCCAAGTATAGAAGATAAAGGGCTATTAGGACATGTCCCAAGAACAAATCCCATATGAAGGGCTACATGGAGGATGATCCAATATTATTTGTTTGGTGATGTTGAACTAGATTTCAAAAAATGTTTCTCATATTATCGACAATAAATGATAGTATGCCACTAAAAGTGAATGACCAAAATCTGATCAGAATCCCATGTAACCAAACAAATTTCGTGGCATTAGGTGAATGCTCCCATGTATTCTGCCTGATGTATAAGATATCACCAGGGATCACATTTTAGACTTCTTGCATTTCTACCAACTAACATGACCCAAACCTGTGAGAAATTGTGTAGAACTAGAGGTAGATCAAGTTTGATGATCGATACTCATCTGGCCTTTGTCATAATCTATACAATCTAACCAAATCAATCTATGTCCCTCCTACATAGTGTAAACGTCATCGAGGTCAAAAGAGAATCCTTGACTATGGAACATAGTAAAGGATTTGTCATCATGCTAGCTCTCATGAATACATCTCATGATGGATCTTATTCATAAATCTAGACATGATGCCAACAACGTACAATTAGTATCCATCCATTGTGTGAGTCTCCAATGCACCTCAGTGAGGCTGATTGTAAGAAATCAAGTTTCCCATAAACTGTGGAACAATTAGAAGATGTTACCATCACCTAAGGGGATGGAGAAGGTTTGACCTTACTAGATGTAACCCAAAAATGAATTGGAGTGGGAGATGTGATTACAATCAGACATGTGAAACCTACCTAGAAAATCATTTTTTGTGCATACTTAGGTTCGATCAATCACAATTCCTAACTCATATTTCTTTAAAAGATTGTATCCCTATAGGATAAGGTATGATGAAGGAATGACACAAGTTGGTCACAGATAGAGTTTTTGAATATACTAGTCTTCATATAATCAGATGCTTCGAGAGAAGAAGCTACCTTTGTAATTGGACAAGTCATCAACGAGTACAAAACAAGGATAATAATGGACTCATATTGATACAAAAATGTAAGTATTAGGGTTTCCTAGAAGACGACACCTAGTGCAGCCCTTAGTGCAAAAATAACCATGTAGTTCAGTCATTGGCATTAAAATCCTGAGGGGCTTGTTTAGGGCCACAACTTGAGATTTTTTTTACTTATAGGAATGAGGGAGTCGAATCATAGATCTATAACCTGAAGGTTGATGTCATATGTAGGAAATTGATCCTCTAGGTCCCCATGAAGGAAGGCAGGACTCTTAACATTCATTTGAGTCGGACTTCCAATTTTTATTCGTGATAGTGAACTTGGAGTCGCAGGGATCAGTTCGAAGGAGGAATTCATCGTTTGACAATGGGACTCATAAAGGGGGTCCTGCAATAGGCAACCCCAACTACCATGGCTAAGGAGTTGAATTAGCTACAGGAATGACATGTTATACTTCTTGATGTTCCCAAATCATTAGAGGATGAAAACTTTTTTTCGGTACACCTACCTTTTTCCTTTTAGAAGAGGGTTGAGATCCTAATGTAGGCGTTATTTAGAGACTATGAGGAATACTCAATCATATCATGGATCAGAATCCCACTCAGAAGATCCTAAAAGGAATCCTAAAAGAATAATCATGTTTCATAAGTCATCAGGAAAAGAAGGTAGGGGAATCCAACGAACTCTAATAACATGGATTAGTCTCTCATCTAGAAGGATCCCATATCACAATGAGATCCAACACTGGGGACAAGATCTTCCTAGCCGAATGAGGTTCTCTAACGAGGAGATTCAAGATCAAAATCTATATCATTATGAGCTTGAGTGAGAAGGGACAGTCCTCATTATCACTAGGTATCCCTAATCAAAATATTGTGAAGTGTAAAGAGCTATGAGATAGTGGGTCATGATTAGGCATTGTTGAGGCTCAACAAAATGCATAGACTCAGATTATATGAATTAGAACTCCTTCAAATTAGCAGAGGGGAAAAAGGACCTTAGTGGGTGGAAAAGTGGCAACATAGAAGATGAATCATCAAACTTCACACTTCTCTCAATATACAAGATGATGAGTAGTAAGGTTAAATAGTATGATATCATTTCAAAGGGGATCTAAGGATAACCTACAAATTGATGACACACGTTTAGACTATGGTTACAAGGCCTTGGACATCAAGTTGCTTGTGTAAATCCAAAAATGGTCCATCAGTACTTTAGCTCCAAAGATGGCTGTAAAGTTATTAACATTTCCAATGTTCATATGCATCTCATACCAGTGCCTTGAGAGGGCGTCTGTACGCACCCAAAATTTCATGTGCTACATTTTCGAAAAAACAGTTACAAAATTCCCCAATGATGATTTAAGTCCTTTCAATAAGGTGTTTGAGCTCCAAAACCCATTCGCAATGTGTATTTGTTTCCTAGACATCTTTACTTAGCCTTACCAAGCTTTTTTTCCAACTCCTCACACTTCTTTCTGTGCACATTTTTTGGCCTTTAGTGCCAGGACCGCCACCCTGCCTGGGCAGCGGTTCTGAAACCGCCGTCCAAAACAAGGCAACGGTCCTAAAATTGCCACCCTGCGCAGGGCGGTGGTCATGTCTGCTTTTTTTAGATTCTCTCACACGTGTTTTAACATGCGACAGTTCACTTAATTTCACTCTTTTAGCATGCACCCGTGAACCAAATTGTCTAAAAATAAATTTGATTGTTTGGTTCTCCTTCCTCCTATTTTTAAATAGATTTAATAAGTTCAAACTTCTTCCTTCTTTCCTTGGGCATGAAGGCACATCCGATCCTCCAATTACTATTTATTCCATACTTGTATTCAAGAAAAAGGGCCGAGGAATTTTTGTGTATCTTGCATTGTACTGCTGTTACAATCTTGCTATGAATTTCATAGCAATTATCTCAGATCTCTTGTGATATCTCTCTTCTACTTGCATTACATTCAGGCTTGCCTTCAAGCTGCCATTTCTCAAGTGCCATCCTCCTGTTGTTTTTCTTGGATTCCCAATCCCTTCTACTCATATGAACACTCAGAGAAAGAAAGGAACATAATGAGGGGACAGATATAGATACACAACCAAATTTTCCAAAGCTCTTGCTTACCCCAGGTTAGAGTTGTGTGTTTGTTTTCTTTATTTTTTAAATTGTCAATTTTAAATCACTAGTTTCAGTTACATATCAAATAGAGTAGTAAAATTGTTCATTTCAATAAAATTAGGCAATTACAAGTAAATCAAATCATTAGAAAATTTTCCTCTTTGACATTACCAGGGAAGTTGTGGGGAACAATAGCTCCTTTCAGGGTCATGACTTTGTTCTTCACCTCTAAGGAAGGGTTTTGAAGGGTTTTGAATGGATTAGGTTAATTGTTCCTTAGATTAGATTCATATATTCACACAAGTAACAAGCTATATCCGAGTTGATTACTTATCTTTAGTTTATTTATTAGATTAGAATGCATTTCTTAAAAATTAGAAAAGATCAAAAACATTTTCCTTTGATAGATTAGTTTTCTCTTATTGCTTTGATCTGATATATTATGAAAACTCCATAAAACATAGATTAGATTTCCTTCAGTAATTAGTTTGCTTATCAAAAATCACTCTATTTCATTTTTTATGACCATCAATGGTCCATAACAAGAAAATATGTATAGTTGTGATCCCTTGGTCCCACAACCCAATGGGAAAGAATTGATAACTGACATTGATACCAGTTTACGTTTGACAATATTTCACACACCTATAAATTTTACTGAGAAAATAGAACAACTCAATATGTTAAACATCACTGTTAATCAAGTCTACGATTATTGGACTACTCCTAGCAACAAGGCTTGATTACAAACGTGTGACCATACAAGGGCCACAACCTCCACGAGTCTTTGGTTGTGATCCTTAGGTCCCATAACCCAATGGGCCTACTAACCATTTAGACATTGACACTATTTTACATACATTAGTATTCAAATCTTCACCACTTCCACCAGACATTATTGCACAATTTTCCTTACTGAGACATAACAGCCGATCAAGCTAAGACTTTTTGAACTAGACCAAACTAAAAAATCACGCATAAATACCTTATGGCTCCACCACGTCTCTCATTCTTACTTCCATGACCTTGTTTGGAAATCCATATGAGGCACCCACAAGTCATTTTCCACATGTTCAACAACCAACAAATAGAATCTCAGTAGAGCTCATCATTGATTAGAGTCTCTGAGTAGCTATTATCTCATACCAAGCCATCACACCACTTCAAGTTAGGAGAGCATTCTTCCCCTTAGACTCAGAGATCCCGACATTGCATGTTGAAGATATAAGATTGCCCAATTAGCTTGATCCCTATCACCACACTCACATTCACACTCACTCTACACCGGATGTCTCGGCATAACCTCAAGAGGTCAGGTGTGAAGAAGGTCACGTGTTGGTTTTATATTGTACATAAATAGTTTTTCTAAGGTTTGAAAAATGTGTACAAAGATTACAATGAACCCAGACAAAAATCAAGCAGTGTGATAGCTGCAAATTTCATAATGAATGTCAAAGAAGGAATGCCAAATAATTGACAAAGAATGACAAGGAAAACACTTGCAAGTTTCAAACTAAAGACCAATAAAAGATGAAACTAACTCCCTAATGTTCATATGTTTGTCTCAAAGTTTTCTTTTCTAGATGAAAACAAAATTCCAACACTTAAATCAAGTTTTAGGAAAACAAGATTTCAAGTACTAGAAAAGGGTTGAGGTGACTTCCGACTCAAGGTATACTAAAACAAGTTTAAATACAAATAAGGCCTAGATCCCCAAAAAGTGGAAGTTACAAATGTGAGCAACACAACAGTACCACTTGGATATGTTAATCAAGATTTGTGAAAAAGTAAGATATATCAAAATAATATTGATACAATGCGAACAACATAACAACAACACTTTTCAAATCTTAAGGCAATGTTTCGATGAAAAAAAGGTCGAAGTATAACAAGGAGATGCTAATATGTGAGCAACATAACAACTCAAGGGAAGGTCAATGATGAACAAGTCTAGCTACAATGAGACATCTTGATCTGGGTGTCAAGATAAGGTTACCCAAAATATGAAGATGTACCAACACACTTTCAACGCTTACTATCGCAGTCGCAATACGGAAGGATGTAAGCGGGTGTAAAAGTGTTGGACACGATTTTGAGTAAAACTTAGTATGTTGCTCCTCTTTTGATAAAAAATATCAACAAGAGAGAAAAGGATATATATCAAGTGGGGATGAAACCAACCTAGTCGAACTTTGAAAGAGTTTCACCTTGTTTAAAGTACAAAGTAGAAACTAGGACAATGTTTGACATAGAAAGTTTCATGATGAATGTCACGTGACTTTGAATTTGATGGACTCCCCCTTGTTCGACTAATAAGGTTTTGACTCCCAAAAATTCATTTCTTTGTGAGATCTCTTTGAAACACGATTGGTTAAGGTAAAGTTGGAATCGAAGCCAAATGGTTCCCTATGGATTTTTTTCGTAACACTCACCAATTCCTACATATGAGAGGTATGCACATCTAGAATTACTACTAGAGAAGTGGACCATTACCCGATAATCAAATTAATGAATGGGGCCTCATATGGGTAGCTTGAAGATTTTCTCACAAGGGTTTTCCTAGACAGATGGGTAGTGTGACACTTCCCATTTCATCCACCAGTTCCCTCAAGGTGTGGACTACTTTGGGGTTCCTCGGGTAATCCTCACAATGTTTTTTATGACATATGCTAAGATACTTCCCCCAGTTAAAGTGGATGAGTTGTAGCTCTTAACCAAACCTACAAATACAATGTTTTGAATAGTGGTGTGTTTTTTTATCTTTTGTCTTAATGTGGTTTTTGTACACCGTTGGCAACCAGAAACAAACATGTATCAGTATTGGTTTAGATAATTTTTCTTTGAAAAATGAGTATTGGTCTTGCACGTAAAAGGTTATTAGTTTTCTATAAGATCTAAACCATCATGAAAGAGGGTTAAATGTTTTTTTTAATTCTCAAGATCATCCTAAGACACAAGAGAAGAATATACACAACACGTAACCCAACAAATTGAAGAATGGAAAAGTTTATGAATCAAAGGAGTACCAAACTTGTTCAGAAAATTGTTCATTCCCTTAATAATGGAATGATGAAATTTTATAAATGAAAGAAGACTTAGAGTTGTTTCTGGTTCTCGAGATCTCCTAAATGGTACGAGAGAAGATCATACACAACTATAGCCTAAGAAAGACATGAAGACGTAACATTCATCACAAACCTTTTAAAAAGTTGGTAAAAAATGATTCAAAACACACCCTGCAAACAGAACTTACATCAAAACCTGCAAAAGGATAGAAACACCAAAAACTAAATCTTGAAAACCTCAAAAACAGAGCCCAAATTTTAATGCAGCACACTAACATGAGCCTTTTGATAGTAGTGTGAGCTACAAAAAGGTAACATGAGTCTTGTGATAGTAGCGTGGGCTTGGCATAAACTAGCGTGGGTTTGAGACAAAACACAAAATAACATAAGACAATGTTACGGTAGTGTGGGTCTTGTTCACAATAGCACGGGTCTAAGACAAAACACAGGCATGTAAAAAAAAACTTCACAATAGCATGAACAGAGTAAAAATAACATGACTCAAAAAACAATAGCGTGGGAAAAACAACAGTAGCGGGGCCTAACAATGGTAGTGTGCAGGTTTCGACAGTAATGTGGGCTTGGCTTACACTAACATGGGTCTCTTGTGTGACATCATAAACACGTAATTTTGCCAAGGAAAACATCAAAAAGGTCAAAATTTTGTTATCTTAA
This sequence comes from Taxus chinensis, assembly GCA_019776745.2. Classification (NCBI taxonomy): domain Eukaryota; kingdom Viridiplantae; phylum Streptophyta; class Pinopsida; order Cupressales; family Taxaceae; genus Taxus; species Taxus chinensis. The sequence continues at coordinate 262,962,171 of CM034147.1, read as the reverse complement.
TCCAAATTAGGAAACAAACCATATCCTTTGCTCCTAAAATGAAAACTCAACACATATAAGGTTAATAAAATATGTCACGAAATTCAAGTTATTTAACATGTGTAAAATAGAGGTTAGCCAAAATTGAAACTAAATCAACAAAGATTGAAATAAAGTGCTTGATACAATGGAGTAAGTCCCACCAGGTGTGCCAAATGTGTACATGTAAAACTAACTATGCTAATTGAAATGAAACTAACACCTAATAGTTTCAAAGCAAAGTTAATCAAACAAGAACATCATGATAAGATCTTAAGGGAAAATAACTTTTTCAATGCATAAACATGATAAACAATTAAATGCTAAGCCATTCCTACTTTTTTATAATTGCTACTTAAAGTATGAACCTAATTAGATCACCTAGAAATCAAATTGGTGTTTTTTACCTCAAGAATTAGGGATGAGATCTCACCAAGAAATGGCTACAAGGCCATCTTTGGATCTTCCCATGCTCCTTAATTTGAGAGAATGGATGCAAGAGATGAAGAAGCTATTTCAAAACAATAGAGAATGTTCAAATCAAAATGCCTATAGCTTTCACTAATCAAAGTGTGGTGTGTGTTTTAGAGGAAGGAGCTTGGTCCTTTATATAGCTTGTCTCTTTGGGAAAGGCCTGCAAATTAGTGGATGTGGGAAAAATCCTAAAGAAGAAATACAAAGGATAAACATGTTTAGAAGAATTAACAAAGGATTTGCAACTCATGGGAGTTGAAAATGGTTTAATTAACCAAATAAAATTAATTAATATTCTAGGATAAGCTTATAAAAGCTATTTAGAGATGATTTAGAGGGAAATTAGCATGATTTGGAGGATTTAAGAGGGGGGATTTAACCAATAAAAGGGTTTATTGATTAAATAGAAGATTTAATTAATTAATAATGGTTAATAAATGATTTAAATGTGGATTATAATTAACAAAATGTCGTTAATTGGCATCCGAAGTGATGGGAAGGCTAATTAGTTAATGAAATGTAATTAATTAATGGAAATTAAGGGGAATGTTCATTGATTAGCGAAAAATGCTATTATCACGGAAATGACAAGAAAGAGGATAATTAGTACAATTTTAGCAATAAAACTGCATAAGCGGATTTTAGATGTGTACATAATGACTCATGAATCGATTGTGTAGGTTACAGACCGTTCACATAGGAGAACATGAGACTTAGAATTTCACTTCCAAGATTGCACAATTGGTCGTTTGGGCTGAATCCTCACCTCTTTTTTTGATCGATTTTGTCTTGCTTTTCCTTGGTTTTGAGTGGATATAAAAAACCATTATCCTTGTGTATGTTTCGTCAATTGTTATGGGCACCATGTAAAGGAATTCTTGCCTCCTTGAACTACATATCTTACTACTAATCAAGTTGGATATACCTCTCTTAAGATGCATCTTGGAATTGTTACCTACTGACTGAAAAAGTGGTCATTATTGCTAATAAAGCAAGGATTGTCAAGGAGGTATGAGCGTCCCGATCTAATACAGAAAACTTTCGTCAATTCAACTGTTCGCCACCTCTCATAGTGTGCTAAATCATCCACCACAATCCCCGAGAAAGTGTTGGGCTAAAATTCAGGGCTCCAGTAGAGAAAGCGCCGCTTTACCTTATTGGAGGCCTCATTTCATACTGACATGGACCCCTTGAAAGAGCCCAGAGCTTTATCAGTGTCAAGGGGGATTTGTTGGTTGAAGGACTTAAATTTCTGGTCTCTTAAGCACGGCTTCAATTTCACTTTCCGAAGTTCAGTTATACATACAAATTCAGGGTCTCTTAATGCCTCGCTTTGATTAAGACTTCGTTCCTTGATCGATTCTGGAGGAGATTTTCTTAGTCGATAAAGAGAAAAGGGTTTTACTTATGGGATAGGCCTCCATCGAAGGGTTTTACGTTTTTATGAATGCCTATAAGGGGTGTCTGTAAGTTTTGAGAACTTGAAATGAGCTTGACTAAATATCTTTCAAACGGGGCCATGCTTGCAACTGGTGAGAATGACTTTAGATTCGTCTTCTACTTCCTACAACCTAATAAAAGGCTTGGGGTAAGGACTTGGTGAATAAATTATAAGCAATTTTAGAATGGTGGAGGAGAGCTTTGACTACCTTTCCTTTTTCTCTCTACATTATTGAACATAAATTGGCTCAAATAATTTGGTATATCGAGATGGTGTAGACTCTTTCCAAGTAGTCTGAAGTTAGTTTTATGATCGTGTAGAAGATTATGGAATTAAATGTTAATTTTTTCATAAAAATAATGTGCAAACAATTTTATGTTGGGTGATAAATAGTGTAATCTTGTCATCACTATATGTTGAAATCCACTCCCGTCTCACTTTATATAGTAGTCTTAATAAATGTTTTGAGTTAAGTGAAGAATATTTGATTGCCCTAATATCTTAATTATACGCCTTTGACACAGCAAGTTAAAACGAAGAGCCTTGAATGCATTTTTCATGCACCTTATATGGTTGATGAGTGAGATACATTGATGTCACATGGATTGAATTTTATCTATATTTTTTGCTCCTTGTATATATGTCCAAGGTTTTACAAACTTTGACAACGTGTTAACTAGAAGTTTTTCATGTTTTAGTTATGAAATAATTGTAAATTTTTTAAACAACCATAACATTTTTGTTTTCTTAATATGATATAAATATATTATATACTCTTTAAAATAAATGTAATGTCACTTCTTATATTTCTACCAATATTCTTGAATAATAATTTCACTTTCTTGAACAATTGTCAATTGGCAATTCTAAAAAGTTATGTTGGCACTAAAAAGTTGTGTGTGTATACAACCATATAGATTATCTTGTCAAATTAAACCTTTGACATGTTAGTGAGCATACAACCTCTCTCTTCTGATGAACAAGCAAATGGAGGGAGATAATAATGTCAAACTAATTCTTGACGATTTGGCATGTAATGGTGCTCATTTGGCATAGGTTTGACAACCAATCCACTTTCTTGTCATGACCCTCTGGAGTTTGCTTCACGTGTGGAGTTTAATATAGGGACTATCATTTTTAAATATAAATTTGGCATGGATTTGTTCACATCTATATATAAAGGCTTATCCATTTGGATTTTTATATGTGTAGGTTTATATTGTAAATGTAAGAACAAAGAAGTTCGCTCAATGAGATTTTTGAACACCCTACCCCTGGATACACCACAATTATATTAATTTATTGGGATGCCTTCCTCGTATATGCCAAAATGCACAATCACTTATACATATTTATGGTATAAGGAACATTTTAGTTTATGGCAATCCTTATTGACGTGAGTCATTGATTTAAATTTTATTATTCAATACAATGGGTTTATATTAAGAGGTTAGTCAACTTAAATTGTTATTATTATTAAGAATTTCATTTTTTGAAACCAATTTCCAGTTTCACATTTAAAAAGTCTCACTCAAAATGTTTGACATCTAATATTACAGTGGGATCAAGAAATAATGAGGTATTAGGAGGATACTCCCTTGTCCATCAAATATCATCCACCCTAATAGATTCTGCTTTTGGACCTGTAAGAGAAATGAGGATATGATGTTGCAATTCACTAGTCTAGTGAAGGTTGTGTAGAGAAGAGGAGGATGTGCTTGTGTGAGTTGAGTGGAAACACAGAATTTTATGCTTCACTTCATCTGTGCTCATATGTTATGGTAATATTTCGAGTTAGATTGTTATACAAATTCATAGTATCTTGTCATGGATCTGTTCTCTTGTTGCACTCATGTGCTTACATGAATTTGAAAATTTTGTGTTCTAACATCAATGATGTACACCACATGGTCCACGATCTTATGTGGTTAAACAAATGGACATTATTAGCTCTACTCTAGAGGATGTAATAAGCTATGGTGTAAGTAGAATTGTTAATCTTTCTACACATTTGAATGCAAAATTTTTGATAAGTAAAAATACAACTTATTGTAAATATTATAATTGGGAAAACATCTGTGTATATAATGAACCAATAAGGCTATAAGTACAAGCTCTTGTAAACAAAAGGGGAATGCTTCCTCAGTTTTTTGTATACTTAGACTACATAGAATAATCATAGATACCATAGATTATGTTCTGGAGTTATATAACCCAATGGCATGTTAACTATTGTTGGAATCTATCAAATGAAATGACAATGCTTATATTCGTATATGTTATGTACATTGAGAGGGAGGCACACACATACACACACACTGCACACAGCGACACACACACACACACACACACACACACACACACACACACACACCTTTAAGTTTACATATATGATTAATATAGTATACAACTAGATAACTGGTTGGTACTAAGAGGATAAATTCATCGATATCTGTGTGTAGTAAATTTTTTAGAGTACAAAATGCTAGCATAAGTTCCACAGATACGAATGTGATATGTATTCAAATTTATAACTTTTGGTACTAACAGGAAAATTCATCACATCTGTGTGTATAAATTTTTGAGAGTGACAATAATGCTAGCAACATGACGATATGTGTGTGAGTATGTGTGTTGTGTGCATGTGGGCTGTGTGTGTGTGTGTGTGTGTGTGTGTGTGTGTGTGTGTGTGTGTGTGTGTGTGTGTGTGTGTGTGTGTGTGTGTGTGTGTGTGTGTGTGCGTGTGCGTGCGTGCGTGCATTATGCAGGTTGATTGAGATGTCCTACACATATCCATGGAAGAAATTGGTGTGCAAAGAATTAAGGTGTAAGCATGTAGAGGGTCGCCACCTGGACGCGTGCTATTGGAAGATGCTAGCGATGCTGTAAGGTGTAAGCATGTGAACCGGTGAGTAAGGTGCGACATGATGTGCACAAAGTGCCACAAGGCTACTACGTGCTCTACATGGGTATGATTGCTACGTGGTGGTGCTCAGTATTGAAGAATTTGTAAATGTTATGAGATAAGATGATGTAAGGCCCTAATATTCTGCTTCAGTTTTTATACACTTGTGCATAGGTTAGCTCAATAAGTCAAATGGACATGTATAGTGAGGACTGCTAGTTGCAACTGCTACCTAGATCAGTGGTGAATAGCTCTCAATAATTGATGTTGGTAGAAGTGTTGTACTGCATGGTATCTTTTGAGATAAATGTACATAACTGTGCACACCTAGACAAGCTAACACGAAAAGTGTAGAGCTAATAAAAGTGTTTGACGAGTATGTGTAATAAACAAATAAAAAGGTTATGTAATAGGTTACACTGGGGAGAAAATGCACTAATGTCTGTGAGTATACCACGAGTTATGAGAGTAGCATGTTGCCAACACACATGGTGAGTCTATATATATGCAGACCAATTGAAATGTTTACCTTTCATATAGAAGTGAGGACTATAGTAAGCATATCTAATGTATGATTTGAGGGAGGTCATGACCTAGACGCGACCCCTCCCCTTAAAACCCACACCATACACATTATCATTGATCTCCCCGTGCACGTCTGTGTGTGTGTGTGTGTGTGTGTGTCGTGTGTGTGTGTGTGTGTGTGTGTGTGTGTGTGTAGAATAATGCCAACAATCTGGTGATCTATCTCCATGTTCAGACCAATTGTAATGTTCACCTTTTATATAGAACCACTAAAGTAACATTATATCTATGCCCCCAAGAGGGATCACAGCCTATGTATGTTGACCCCTCAGGGTTATAAACCCGCACCCTAGTCATTATCAATGATATCAATGCGCACGTTTTTATGTGTGTGTGTGTGTGTCGTGTATATATATATGTCTCTTTTAACCCTATATAGTTATGATCAGACCATTTATGAGTCTTCTAGTCTTCTTTGTATAGTTTTCTATATCCATGTATTTGTAGAAGTTGTACCCGACCCCTTATTACGTGGCTCTGATTGTTGGACTTAACATTGGATAAGAACAGGATGAGGAACATCAATTTCAAGTAAGTGCATGGAAATGGGGGGTCTTAAGTAGACACTTTTTTCTGAAAAATAAAAAATATCAACTTGTACGAGTTATTTGAGATAGTTACACTCAAAATTTGAAGATGTTTTAAGAACATGAATTGTAGCATTTCGAGTCTAGTTTATAAACTACTTTTTTTAAAAAAATGGTTAAGTGTAAGCGGGTTAATGAGCTAAAATGCCAATAGGTGCTCATATTTTTGTAAAAAAACATAGTAGATAGTCGGTCATGACCTCCCCATTTTTAGCACTATTTAGTATTTTTGAAAACCTTTTGGTAGAAAGAGAGGTAGAATCATCTAGTTTAACATAGATTTTTTAAAAGATTTTTTTAGTGAGTATTTTTTTTAATGATTTTCCAAGTACAAAGATTTTGAAATTTGAAAAAGAATGGATAGCCAACCGTGCCCCCCCTAACAACCTCAAAAAATATCAAAAATAAGATTTTTTTAATATGTATAGAATTAGTCCTAGTTTGAGACTGTATAATTTTTATTCAATTTGGATGAGTGAAACAAAAATACATCACAAAAGATAGACATTTACAATCACTAAAAATAGAGGTAAAAGACATAGTTTGAAATAAATATAAATGGAAACCTTACAATAGGTAAAAAATTTAAAAAATACATATTTAGAAAGAGGATAGTTTTCTTTATGTTGTAGGCATATTTCTAGGAAAGATTGCAATTATTTTTGTAGGATATCATGGTGAAAGACAAGTTTATGCATTTTCAGCCAAAAACATGTAGGTTGTTGTGTTGTAATAGGTCCAAGGCTCGGGTTTGAAAAAACAAAGCATTTCCAAGCCTAATAAAGCTTGGTCTGTGTGCATAATTCAAGGAAACACGTATGCGTTCCTTAATGTATGGAGTAATATATGTGTGTGTGAGCTTTCTACTTATAAAAATAAATGTTTAAGTGTAAGAAATAATAATGTATAAAGAATAATAAATGAAAATCATAAAGTATAAAGAATAATAAACAAATATTAAATTAAAAGTATTATTCATTTATTATTCTTTATATACTTTAAATTTATTTTAGTAAATATAAGAAATTAGGGTCACTCTGCACCTTCTGGAACTAGCCTCATAACTCCATGAGTCATGGTTTATGAGATAATTTTTCATAATTTAAGCTGGTCAATACATAGGTATTTTTCAAGATTTCAACATTCAACCTTAAGATTTTAGGGTTTAACTTCTACAATCAATGTCTATTTTGGAAAATAATATAGTCAGTTTTTAGGTTTTGGGGCCTTTTGGATTGTTTACTGACATTTATTGGAGTGTTAGATGTGTCAAAATTAGATTTTACGAACCTCACATATCTCAAAGATAACAACTGCTCAAATATATGGATTCATGAAATGCCTTATAATACATAACAAATCAAAAGACATGTGTACATGTTTTTTTATCAAATTGAAAAGTCCTTAACGACATCTAGAAATACTACTTCCACTATTGGGACTATTACAAAAATCAACTAAAATCCAAAAACTATTACAATGGTGCACTTATTCAATGCGAATTAGCTCGCCTCTCTACTCTTTGTCACTCTACCCCCTCAAATGGTATAATTAACTCACATTATGTTTTCATAGGTTCTAGATATTTATGCATTGGAAGTAAGTGGGTGGTTTCTCTTCATGACTCTTTATCATGCTCCTCTTACATGTTTTGTCAAAAAATCATGTGTTATGCTTCCACTATTATTGTGTATTGGTTCATGGCACTTTCCAAAGGATCTATGCTCAATTCACATGATTGTCATTATGAATTCATGTAAACATTACACAAAACACCATTATGTAAATCAATGTTCCTTGCCTTTCCAACTTAGTGCACACATTGTGTTATCTTTCGCTTGTGTAATCAATGTACATATTATATAATTCAACTATTGTAAAAATCACATCCATGTGAAATCTTTATGTAATCATTTTCACCATCATCCAACTTTTGTGTTGCACTTTCCTTTCTCCATTATCCTTCTCACCATCCTTGTGTGTGCCCATAATTAACTAATATTGTAAAACTTATGTAATAAATTCAATTCCCCCATGATACTCCTGCATCACAAATTGCATCTTCAATTTCAATTGAATTGACTAATTGATTCATGCCTAGAGTTTTGATTAGCCCTAGATGAAGTAAAAAATCACATCATAAAGTTCCAATAAGTTTTACATAGATCAATTTAATCAATATTTCTTCTCTTATTGAACCAATCAACTAACTATGATAATGCATGATATAATTAGGGGGGCCAGAATTGATTGAAAATTCACATCACATAGTTACAACAACTATCATCTAGGATCTCAAGTTTTTTCCTAAATTATCTATTTAGCTGAATGAATTAAGTAATTTTTACTTGAAACGTGGGGACAACACTTGACAATGTTTTCTAAATTTAGCATTGTGGAATGAAACTAAATGGTATTCTTCTCATTCAATCAGTGGGATTTATAACATATCTACATGCAACTACTCTATATGGAGCTTGTGAACTATCGTTCTAGATATTTTATAGACTCTTAGTGTTCTTTGTATGGATCTATCCTAGAGCGGTTACTCTCTTTACTAATATCTAATGGACTACAATGACATAGCCTCTCATAGTTGGATTCTAATCTCTCACATTGTCACATGCATGCCTTTATATTCATGCAATCCTCTACTCCTCGGATCTTGGATTGTTCTCTGTTGTGTAAATTCCTTTATGCTCTCTCATATTTCCAAAGGGGTCTCCTCTTTTATGCACTTAGTTGTGCACCATGGTAATATTTTTGTTCACATCAATTCATTTTTTTAGTAATTTATTCTGCACATCCCTTTGTTCTTTAGCTACATAATCTTCTCTCCCTTATCTTTTCCTTTCTCTACGACCTCAAGATATGGATTTTTGCAATATCTTGTTAATTGATAGTCTATGTAATGACCATATCCACCCTTCATGGAAAGCTCCTTCCTCATTATAGGGTAACATTCTTGTAAACAACCAGTGTATCCCACTTAGTGTGACAAACTATATTCAGCTCATATAGATTATTATTTAAGATAATTTGATGTAGTGTATCGGTCCATAAACACCCCCTTCGCACGAACCCCCTATTGCCACTATGCCATGCTCATTTTATTTAATGTGGTTCACCCGAAGGTTGTTAAGAAAAACTACTCCCTAGGCATATTTTACGCATCCACACTCATCATAATTATCGAACCAACATAATTAGACTTAAGTAGGGTAAATTTGGGCAAACCTCTTATGCTTGAGCCCTAGGCGGAACCTATGTGGCATGTTAATGCCTTAATGCAATTTGGATGGATAAATGTAGTCCATAGTATGTAATCATCGGATTTTATGTGTCTCTAGGGCTCAAATGAAGTAAGGATCTAAATTAAGATATATAATGTGAGACATAAATTCATTGTGTTTATGAGTCTTTCTGAAAATAAAATTTTGGGTCAGTAAAGTATGGGTTCTTCTTGTTGTTTAAAAAAAATTATTACTAAACTATGGTATCAAAGGAAATTCAAGCGTTCGTCCCTAATTTGAGAGACTATGAATCTAAATAGTAAATCTAATTTCCAGAGTAATTGAAAAAATATATTTGTCCCATTTGAGAGACTATGTAAAAATATGATGTTACTAATGATTAAGGTTATCATTACACTCATGAAAAAAATCAATTTTGACATAGCCTATAGAGATATATAACCATAAACATCTATAGAAAGTGCTAAATTGAATGGAGATATTATCACTAAAAAATTGACTTATTTGGAAGTGATCCAAAAAATACTCATCTAATAGAGTGTTTGAGCCGGCTAGAATATAGTGTATGAAATGGCTGGCTTAGGGTTATAGATATACTTAGACTACATGTACTAGACATTAACATAGTGTCCCACAGCTATAAATAAGAAAACGTGCCTTTGGGAATAAAATGATTGATTTGGGTGCTTGTGAATTCATGAATCCTCAAGATACTTGTATACTTTCAAAATGGGTTAAAGAGATATACTTACCATGTAACATCTCTACTTTATCGCTAAATCAGAATCTCCATTAGGGATTCGACTGATAAAATGTGACCTATAAGAATTAACCCTAACTATCTCCACAAGCTCATAAAGACAAAATATACATGAATAATAAATGCAATATGTGAAGTCTAGACTATATACCCCATTGGTCTTAATGATGGAGTGAACTTATTGAGACCAAGCTAATGCACTAAATTTCATCATTATCATGTAGTAATTAAGTGCTTGTGTGTGAAACAATGTCGGTAGACTAGGTTCTACTCCTTGATGCCAATGATGCAAAGATTCAATGGGCTATTAACTAGTAATTGAGGGGTCAAGAATGCAGATGTATATGGTCATGGATTTGAGCACTCCCTTTCGTATGTATTCATATGATAGCCTAAAATAAAATCCCTTTGAGGTAGTAGTACAGTAATATGCAGTGTGTTGAGGTATTAGACCTCTTTATTTTTGGGTTCTCAATAATAGTTAGTATGTTCTTGTATATATATGATTACCTTGTATAATATATTTTCAATACTAAAATTCCCATTGAATACTGACTAAGAATGTGGGATAAGAATAAGAAAACCTAATTTTTCTAATAGGCATTTTTCTTTAGTCTTCTCAAAAATGATAAATCTGTGCAAAAATAATGAGGAAATGAGTGCCCATTGAAGATGGACATGATCATCTTGGGTGCTAGTTTCTAGATGCTGGTGCAACCCAGTTTCTGTGAGACCAGAAATGATATATGTGGTTGAGAAAGACAAATAAATTTCTTATGTGACCTGACCCAAAGTGAATACATAACTGAAAAGGAAGAGTTGATGGGGGGATTTTCATTCGAAGAAAAAGTGTTTGTAATGGAGTGGGAAATGAAAAAAAAGACATTTTCAAGTTCTATATGCAAGGTTGTAATAATATACTTAAAGGGACATTGGATAGAGTCTCACCAATGTTGTTCATGTTTCTTACTTATCATATCATGCATATAAGAACATGAAGTTATGACATTGTTCCAAGGTGATAGAAACATACTGCATATTTAGCCTGGTAATCTTACACTCCAACTAAAAGGTAATTTGTTTAATGAAAATCACCAAATTTGAAATTTTGTAACCAGGTGTTTTCTTTTAGTCTTCTCTCCTTTCTTGACCTTGATTCTTCGTGGAAATATAATAGAAACTGTAGAGGCACATTAGGGATGGAAAGATCATTTTATTGAACTGTGTACAAATGGTAATTTAGAATACCACCTTGGTTACCACATTGTGTTAGAGAAATAACCCTGTTATGTGTTCATTTTTCTACCATAATACTAAATTCTAGACAATAAATTGTGAGAAGTTTTTAGTGTTCCCATGTAGAAAGGGATTTTAGTTCAAAGAAAAAGATGGTCTATAAACCTGGGGTGGAGAGGAATAAAAGAAACTGAAGATTATTACATAGTTTTATATGGAAAGTTGTAGTAATAGGATATGAAGACCAGCCTGTATAGAATTGTGTAAGATTCTATTTGGGTTGAATTGATTCATTAATCCTATATTAACAATGGAATGAATTTCATGTAGACCATTTATAAGGTCATTAGAAACACTCATCTAGTCACTGGATTGAGTTTAATCTATCTATTAGTATTTGATTATTCAAGAGAATAGGTCTAATATCCTTAATATAGTAACCATAATTAGATTAACATCCAAGTACTCTTTTTATGTGTATGTGGATGTGTGGATGATGTTCCCAGGAAGTCATTTAACCATGTACACATTAATCTTAAATACTCCAAGACTGATAATTTTCTAGTACACTAACTTATGTTACTGAATCTCACTGTTACTACTTTCATAAAGCCTAGTCCTATAATTTTGCATTGTACAAACGTATTTCAGTGTTGTCTTGACAACAGCAAAAAAAGAGATTTATTATGAAAAAAATGGTTCTCTTAAACCTTTATGTATGAATGAATTGTTTATGAAGAATGTGGCACTTGAATCAATGTATTTCCTACTCCTATGTAATAAGTGTCTGTATAGGATACTCTCTTTCATCTTACCATAAATCATGATGAAAAGACTCTATGTGGGTTTATCCATGAAAAGTGAAATCAATATGCGGAAGATTTTGCACATTATCACCTATTGATAGACTAATCACAATTGAGAGTTCATAAATACATTTATGTGAAGTCAATCTAGATAAGCTGAAATAACTCTTCAAGTTGTGAGCTATGTAAATCATACTGATAACAAGAAAATAAAATAACTAACTAGATACCTTCTTATTTGTAACTAAGTCTTTTGCATTTTTTTATAAAGGGCGATAGATCCCATGTGGATGGGCTTGGATTTATCAAAATGTAGGGGCTTTCTTGAAATGACGATGAGAATTTTATAGTACACTGCTAATTTATTATCATACTCTTACCATTTGTCACTAAATTCTTATTTTGGGATAATGCACATAATTGGGATTTCCAAAGTGGTGGTCTTTTCGGAACATTAGGATGAATTGGTGGTGGGGGGGGGATGCTCTATGCTGAAATAATCACAATAGGAGATCTGAAAAACATTTCTCTTAAGCATGTTTTGAAAGATTTGGGTAAGGCTGTATATGATAGCCTAAAAGTGGTACTTATATAAACGGGGGTTCCTTCTCTAATCATGATATGGACTAAACTAAGAATGCAATTAATTCTCTGGGACAATAAATCTTCACGAAAACTTAAACTTGAGTATTTAATTCTCCAGTGGGGGGACATGGGGAATATATGGCATGTTTGGAAGATTATATTTACACATAAGGATCCAAAGATATTAATTACCCATTTAAAATTGATTAATTCAATGTGAGAGTTATAAAGGATATTGAATGCGGAAATGCACACTGATTTAGAAGAGGTGTGAAATTGGGGTGTCTGCACAAGTTATCCCATGTTCTTCTATTCAATAAATAAATATATTATGGGATCCTTAGTATATATCATCTTCCTTCACTAAGACCTTATTAGTGATAATATGTATTATAAGGCTTAAAGGATTATATATGTGCCTACATGGGAACAAAGGTCACTCCCTTACATTGTTGATTGTGATGATTACTCTAGCATCCCTTGTTAAATATGCATGTCCTAAGCTTGTAACTTAGGTACTCATCTATCATATGATTCTACCATGATTCCAAGATGAAAGTATGGCTTCAAATCCATGTCACTCATGGAAAAATTCATGAGTCTATTATATTTGAGAACAACTGTTTAATACCTTTAAGAGTTGTGTGGTTTGTACAATATCAATTTTGACACATCTTAAACTTCTACAAATATCAATAAAACAATCCAAAAGGCACTAAAAGCTAAACAAAAATAACTAAATTATTTCCCAAAATAGACATCAATTTGTATAATTTAAACCCTAAAATACTTTACACTAAATGTTGACAATTTTTAAAAATACATATCTACTGGCTATATTATATTACGAAAAAGTTATCTCCTAAACCGTGACTTATGGAGCTCTGAGTCTAGTTCCACAAGGTATAGATGCAACCCTAATTTATTATATTTACTAAAATAAATATAAAGTATAAAGAATAATAAATGAAGAACTTAGACTTAAGAAATTATTTTAGTAAATACATAATTTCCACAAACACATATACTACACCATACATAACTCATATATGTGGAACACAAACACGCTATATCGTGAACGCATTATAATGCATACATGTTATAGTGCATACGTGTTATTACACATACATGTTATAGTGAGTGTGTGTGTTATAACACACGTGTGTTATAACATGTATGCGCGTTAGGCTCGACAATTACTGAACATAGAATTTAAAGTGCGTACGTGATTTTATAGAACATGTTTGCATTTTGCTTTAAATCACTTTTTTGGCCACATTTTTGGTCCCCCAACTCCGTGAACTTGCCCCTCCCCTGCCCACACGCACATTCAACTATGTATATGAGGGGAACCCAAAATCTAGGTATATGCAAATACATTGCATTTATACATGGAAAAATAGGAAATAACTTGGAAAGAGCTATCCATTCATTGCAAAATCCTCCTCCTTCCATGGAATCTTCATGTAGAATTGCATAACCAAATAGAGTGAATATGAGAGGAAAAAGGAAATATAATGAATAAATCATAAGAATATCTAAGGTTTTCTAGATCAAGGGCCTAATTTTTTTTTATTCTCGAGCTTTGTTATCCATTTTTTGTACCCCTGCAGAATGGAAAACTTAACAGGTTGTGGCATTGGTAGTTGATTGGTAAATCGGTGCTTTGTAATTTTTAGTTGGATTGGTGAGCTAACCAAGTAGGTGGTGAAGTTATGAGCCATTTGGTTATAGAAAACATGAATAAATGTTGCCGAGCGATGCGTCTACGACATTACCGACTGACAACAGGAAAAATTGTTACCAACCGGTAACATAATGTCGTTACCGACCGAAAACACGTATGGTCATTACCATTTGGTAACAAAATGGTGTTTCTGATAGGTGATAACAGGACCACAGCCACCCAATAGCACCACGATGCATGAATAGATGTTATTGGTCAGTAACAAGAATGGTATTACTTGCCGGTAATAGAAACCAACTTGATGACAATGCGTAAAATGGTTGTTGGTCAACAACATGGGAAACATTACCGGACGATAACACTTTCAGGATGACTTGTTCCCAACTAACACAAGGAAGAAAATGTTACTAGACGATAACAAAAAATTTGTTACCGGACAACTACAAGAATATCAGCATCGAGCTTGAGATTAGGTGAGGTAGGTGGGTGAAAAGATAGCTTAGTAACCAACTTTAATAAAGTATGACACCCATCTCTTCTTCTACCAGGAAAGTACCCTCGAGAAGCGGATTTTTATGGCTTCCCATACATGTTTAATGAATTATGTCAGTTGGTGAATCATTTACAAGGTTCTTTTCTCTATATATTGTAAAATTCATCTCATTTTGAGGGGGGACATTCTGGAATGTAAAGGAACTCTGTCAAAATTGTTCCAGCACTTTTATGAGTTGTAGGCCTCGAATTTGGGCATTTTATAAAGGATTCTTGCCTTGTGCCTATGTTGTAATAGATTGTGCATAATTTTAAGCAATAAAATTGGTGTTTTTTGGTTTTTCTTTCCCTAACTCGAGTTGTATTGCCTTCTTTGCCTCTTCATTACATTTGTAGGTATATTGTGCATAATGTGTTCTTTTACAAGATTCAAATTTTTTGTGCTCCATAAAACTGGAGGTTTGAATGTGTTCTTTGAATTATGGCACTTATGTCTACCCTCTTCTACCTCATTTTCTTCCATTATCAGTCACTTGGAATATCTCCACACCCCTTGTTTTTGGTTTTATCACCTTCTTTAGTTTAGGAATTTCATTTTATGCATCTTTCTCTCTCTTTGGTCCCTTGGAATCTTAGGTTAGTGTAAGATAGTTGTATTCCCCTTTCTAGAAGTAGTTTTAAAATTTGAATAAGTAGAGGAACCAACCTTCTCTAGAGGTTTGTCTTAATTGCGGGGTCCCACACCTTGAGACAATCCCTTCTTACCTAGTTACACAAATTTCCTCTCACACACATGATAGAAAATTGGATGGTGTTGTAATTTGGTGATAATAGGCTCACATGAGACCTAGAAAGGGCCACTTGACAAGTGGCCTCTTTTTGAATTTACATTTTTCCCCTTTATTAATTAAAGTAATTTATCTTCCTTCTCCCTTTTTATGGGATGAATATCACTTTGGTTAAATAAAAATGATAACTTGTACATTGGGTGATATGGGAAAATTAATTAGTAAGTGACCATTTAAATTAACTTAGGCCTCACTAAGTAAACTATGACCTAGTTAAATTGTAATCAACTTTGGTAATTGTAGATTAGATTAAATGTAACTTTGATGGTGTTTGTACTTGTAGTGCCAACCAGCTTCATGCATCATTTTATTATTGGCTCATCTCATTTACTGAATTATAGATATTGAAACATTACTATTTTGATATTATGTGGTTTTGTCATGGATTTCTTTGTGATACATGTGGTGTTTGAGGCATGTAATGCCAATCTAGCATTGTGATTTATAGTACTAGTTTTATTATACTTATGTAGTTATTAATAATAGTATGATGTGATTCAATTAGATCTTACTTGATATATGATAAATGTATGTCAATTCTACTACATATTGTGATTACTAGCTATGGTGATGATGATTTGGATGTTATCATGCAATAAATTAGATGGATTCTATATTTTGATCTACTATGGATGTATATCATTATGGATATTTATCTCATTCAGATACTAGTTTCTTAATTTATATTTGTTAACCATAAGTGATCTAATTATTAATGTATGTGGTATGGTTTCAATTTTTTATTGTATCGAGTGGATATGATGATGTGTGATTTGATTGTGCAGGTTACAAGTACACACATGAGAATGTTGGACTTAGAGTTTGCACCTCCAAGTTTGCACAAGTGAGCATATGGGCCAAAACCTCACCTTTTTTTGTTAAACATTTGACCATATTATGTTGGATTTGAGGGGTTTTGGATAAATGACTCTCTTTGTGTATGTGTCGTGAATAATTTGGGCACCTCTAGATGTTTCCTTCTTGACTCATTTTGGATTAATTCATCAAACCCGTGTATAGTTATTTTAGGGGCATAATGGTCCCTACTTGTGTTAATGGTGATTTAAATTTTTAATCTTGTTTTATTGAGGTGTGAGACCACTTAAACATGATTTGGGTGGGGCCCACCACCCCCCACTGTGTGTCACTTTTCCCAAACTCGGAATTGAGATAAAAGTGGAAATTGGAAGGGTTTCTTTTCACTTTAGGGGTCACATTCACATGAAAATATACCCCTTGGATCCTATCCATGGGTAGGGGAAATGTTTTATAGGTTCAAATGGGGTTTTACCTCCCATTTGATCCTCACTTGTCCATATCTCTTAGGTAACTTGTTTTGTGGGCCTTCTCAGGAATTTGGAATGGATTTTTATTTTTGGATTTTGTTAAATTTTTAGAGATTATCCTCATTAAGACTCTTGTAATATGCTTGATGGAGACTTGGAGGAATCTTGGACTTGATAGGAAGAGGGGGACCCGCTCTCATTGGGTGAGTAGATCATTGAGATTCTTCTTCAGGTAAGTGCAGCAAGTTGGGGGACCAAATAGTGGACTTCAATTCCTGAATTTTACGAACCACGATCGTAGTTTGTTTTGGTTAGGTTTAGGAAATTACCAAACCTAAAACTGTGATCGCGATTCTAAACCGTGCTTGCGGTCCTCTAATACCAAAAAAAAGCCGCGAACCTCATTTTCCCCCACCATTTTCTCCAAAGAGCACATTTTTTCCATTGCTAACACTCACGCTTTACATTACCCTTCCAAATTATAATTTTTTCTTTTGGATCGCGATAATTTACATGATGCCGCTGAGATGAAGAGGTAAGCTCTCATTTTTTAAATCAATTTTCTTGCATTTTAGGTTTTTTTTGTGGTTTTTATGGGGTTTTCAATCTTTTTGTTTATGTATAAAATTTATTTGTTTTGTCAGTTGCTTGACAAGCTACTAATCTTCTAATTCCTCTAAACATTCATCCATTTCCTCAAAACCCTCCAAATATTCCTCCTCCTCCTCAAAACCCTCCTCAAAACCCTCCTTTGAATGTTCCTCCACCTCCTGTGGCTTCTACTTTCCCCACAGAACCACCAGGAACCCAAGATAATATCATTACAAAAATATGAGAAAATAAAATTTCTATTCAGAACCTTATTCACAATATCAGACAAAATCATTCCACAAATCCAAGCTGCATAACTTTAGCCAACACACTTCAAAAATTGATTGGTGAAGTTGACTGTGTAACAAACCAAATAGATAGATGGAATAATTTTAGATCTGATTGTAGGTGTTGGTATGCAAAAAAATTATCACATGTGGTCGTGAAAGAAAAAAAAATGGAAAAGACTATATTTGTGCACTATTTACGGACCCCATAACCAATGCCCCCTCACAACTAATTGCAACAATTTCCCTATACATCGATGTCAAGATGAATAGATTAAGAACAATTTTTCGGACCGATGGTGGATGGTTTTTGATTATCCACCATGCTACAACAACGAGGTTCTTTATTTTTTGAAGAAATTATATTGTGAGTTTGTGCTTAATGAGGTCCCCAATTATTTTGAATTTTCTGGGTTTTACGGTCAAGGAGGTGGCTCTGCACAGACTAGACCAAGTGCACGTATTACAGTTGGTCAAATTAGGATTCCCCATGCCCAAAAACTTCCACAGCCTTAAGTTATCCCTCCTACAGCGAAGGAGGTTGCTAAGATCGACGCACTACATGTGTTGAGGTCTCTCATTGACACTCTACCCAAGTAAAGTAGCTACATTTTATCTAGTAATGTTGGTGGAGGCACCAGTTCTAGCACACCACACCACTGCGGATCATGTGGTTCTGTATGCACTGCAGGTGAGACATCCTTTGCTAGGCCACAGGATCTCTTTTTTACAGATGAGATGATAACAACTTTTTTTTAAAGTGTTACAAATGTCCCTGGTCTTTCATAGGTAAATGTCACATAAATAATATATATAGAAAATTATATTTCATTGGAAATTTTAATATATATACTTGATTACGACATACTTGTGTAAAAACTAATATTATTTTACTTTAAACATCAAGAGCTAGTCAAGGACACATCCGGTGTGGACTTCCTAGCTATTGCAACCCATGTTATAGTGTGTGCAGACGTAAGTTTCAAGTTACTTACATTTCAAAGTTTATTTGATTGTATGTTTATTATTAAATACACATTAATGTTCATGTATGTGTTTCACGTATACATACATATTAATATATTTATCTTTTTTAAGCAGGAACCAGCCAAGACATTATCTACTATGGGTACTGAGGCTACTGACACGCCTCACATTACTTTTATGCAGGTTAGTTTCACATATTTTACTAGTTAATGTTCAAGATTGTTTAAATATTATTAACATACATATCTATATGTGTTCTAGAATTTAATATATATGCATGAGCCTTAGTTTCTTACACTATTCTCCTGGAAAATTTTCAATTAATGTTGATCTACATGTTGTTTGTACAGCTTATGACTTCCGCACATACTCCTCCCTTTATGCAGACTATGGAGGTTGTTGTTGATGTTTCCCTAGCATTAGCAGATCCACTCACACAGGTAAAATTTTTCAATTTTGTTAAATTTTGGACGAATGTTTTCTTACTAAATCTATAATATCAAATTATACATGAAATATTTATTTATATGCATCTTGGTACGATTCAAAGTGCACTTCCACGACCCCTAGACACTCCCTTTCATGAGTCTACACTTGAACCTGTAGAGCATCAATGACAAATTGATAGGGATCATGAGATTGCGGTAAGATTTCACATGTATTAAAATTTATAAGTTTCTAAATTATGAATGTGTTTTCAATATATCCACTTCTTAAACATTTTGGTGTTACAAAGTTGATGGTTATGAATGTTTAGGCTAAGTTGCAGGTGATCTTTATGCCTAGAACCAAACGGATGAAATCCATAGTGTCATCTCCCTCCACTACATCTACAGGCAGTGGACATGCTTCTACTAGCAGGGCTAAGAGAGGGAGGATGTTTCATGATTCTTCATAGGATGTATAGATATATATGCCATCTATACATGTGATACATACATTTTTTGTATGCCTATATATGGATTGATAGATATAATCTTGTGTTGTACATTCGATGGAGACGTGTATACAGTCTTATGCGACTGTGTGGTCCTATATATATGGCACACTTAGTTTGATACATTATTCTTATATTTTTAGATATGAGGCACTGGCTCTAATGCATGTGCATGTATTCTATGTGTACTAGATGTGTTATATATATGTGAATTTTGTTCCCGAACCAATATGATATAATTTTTATGATGTTCTTATGATCTCATGTGTTGATATTTTTCCGTACTAATATTTGGCATATGATCATATTTTATGATGTGTGATATTTTTGTATATACATGTGACTTGATGAAGTATGATGATGTGTGACAACATGATTTCATTAAATGCCATGATGATGTAATGACATGTACTGTGATGATATAGTGACATGATCTAACATCTTTGTTGCAATCTTTCAAGACCACACACACACACACACACACACACACACACACACACACACACATGCTTCATAATCAAATTTGTTTCTCTTTTTGGTGGATGAAGATAGGAAATTTGCACATAACAATGTTTCCATTCAAGTGATATGACATCATAATCATCTTTTTTTTGCTTTGTCACACATATGAAACGTCTTTGTAATTTCATATATATGATTCTTGTAATCATGTATTTCTTTCTCTTCATATGCTTCATGTAATCATGTCTTTGTTTCTCTTTATATGCTTTATGCACAACCATGTATTTGTTGTGACCTTATTCAATCTCCTTGAAGGCTTGTCATATATGAAGTTCACTATTTGTGTGGTGGTATTCCTTGATCCTTCGAGGCACAATTGTTTGCAAATTTTTTGCAAAAGGTGCCACTTTAGGGAATAGGTGTTATTTTGTGCAGCATAGGCGCCAATGTATGACAAAAGACTAAAACTAGGTCAAAAATAGGTTAAAAATTTGAGTTTTAATGCTAGAACAAAGGTGCTAAAGTATCAACATAGGAGCCAAAGTTTGTGCATAGGCACTAGAATAGTGCATATGAGCCAATTTAGGGAAAATAAACCATTTTTTGCTACATAGGTGCCAATACACAGGGCAAAGGAGATGTTTCATACTAGAAATGGAATCTGAGCCCGAAATTTACAAATTTGAAGGGGCAAACGACAATTAAAGTTCTTGGAACTATGACAACTTGTTCAAGGGATCAAATAAGATAGAAAATGATTAAAATTGGGGGGTAATCCCCATGCTGGGCACAAAAAAATTATATTTTAAAAATATTAGTTAGTTGAATGTGAGAAAATAAACAAACTTGCTTCCCTAATCTAATCTTCTCAACATACACCTTAGATAGATAAATGGATTGAAAGGGGTAGAGAGTATATACATGCACTTACCTCAAAGTTTCAAAGCTCCTCCTTTGATGTGTTGGATTTCCTCTTGGATTTATGTTAGTTTCTTTAAATGTTTGTTTAAACACATGCGCAACACCCCCCTTGATTGCCTTTGGAGTGCTTGATGAAGATGATGGATGGATGATAGATTGGATTAAAGGAATGGATTGATTGATTGGATAAGAGGATAAAATTGATGATTGATGAAACAAAATGGTAGAGCTTGGTTATGGATTTCCAAGTTAGCTCTCATGGAGAATGAGAGCTCAATTTATAGTTGAAGGGTGGAGGATTCAATGGCTAGGATGAAGCCAAGTTGGATTTGGATCAAGGGTGGAGAATGCATGTGGGAATTAGAGGATTATAGAATGGAGGATTTTAGAATTTGAATTCAAAATTCATGGAGGGAAGAATCTCCTATTGAATTAAAAATTCAATAGAAGAAGAAGTTTAAAGAGGCTTCTAGAAATAAAAGCCTCCAGATTTAGAGGTGGAGCATGTGATTAGGATTAGGTTAAAAAATGATGATTAGGGGTGAGATTACATGGAAAGGCTAGGTGTAGGGTAGATGTAGAGTAGATGGGTAGGTGGGTGTAGGAATATTAAATTCCTAGAAAATGTTAATGAAGGATTAAAATAGTGATTAACTAAAATGTGGAATTATAATTAATTCTATAATTAATCTAATATTAAGGACAACTGTAAATAGTAGATGAATGTATAAAGAAAATGAAAAACCCTAAAGTGTAAATAAAGTTAGAAAGAACTCAGCTGATTTGACAAGCTTGTTGGACTATGTCGTAGATATGGTTGGAGAAATAGGGGGAGAAAATGACTATATTGAGGTCCATAAAAGTGCAAATTTAGGAAATTTTAGTGGACTAGGACGCCTGGATAGGTACAAGGGCACCTTTGGGAACCCTGGTCTGTGAAAAAGTTTTGTAGCCTTCATTTGAGGTGTCACTTGATGGTTTCCTACCTTCACTTCATGTCATACTAACTTCGCTATACTCGGTTGTATGTCATTGGTAATTAGTGATGAAGAAAAGACCTACAAAACCCCAATACAAGCATAAAATCCCTAAAAAATAAAGATGCATATGAAGGGATCAGACTATCCTCAACTTTCACAATGGTGGACTTACTAAGTGAGAATTGTACTTCATCTCAGACCTGATGTAGTTCTATATGTGTCTGTGTAATCATACCCTAGGTGCTCTCATGCCAATCGCACTTTGTGAAAGTAGCAAGAAATAACTATGTGTAGAAATGTAATAGAATGGTGGATGAAATAAAATAAACTTCCCTTCTATGCAGTGTGATGCACATGAACCAACCTTGTACCTTGTAATAGAGCTAGATGGATGCAAATAGAGTTGTTGATGGATGCAACCTTAGGTGGTGATAGTAGTGCTTAGTGATTGGTGTTTGGTCCCTCATTATGGTCTCATAACTTTATATTTATATGATTCTCTAGTTTTAATGTTGTAACTAACCCTGAAAAGGTTGACCACTAAAAAGATAAGAAGCTCAAATGGCTAGAAAGTGCCCAAAAAGTGGTGGGAAAGTGTAGAAAGGCTTAGGGCACCCCAAATAGGACCAGGGAGCCTAGGGAACCCAGTATTGGGCTAGACGCCCCAGTAAAAGGTAAAATGACACCAAACGACAAAACTAGATTGGGAAAGTATGTGTTAAAGGTCGATAATGATGACAAAAACAAAAGTAAAATGGACAAAGGACATGGGTTAATTAGTACTTTCTTCACTTAAAAACCATATGGACAGTAGTATGAGATCGGGACTAAATAATGTCTAAAGTGCGTGATTTTTTTACTACACTTTCCCCCAATTTATGTTGGTGAGTGGAAAGCTTAGTAACATAAAGTAGATAGAGATGTGTACCTGATAATCCATGTAGAGTGATGTAGAAACACGCTAAAGGACTAGACAAAGTGTGGAATGATAAAATAGTGGAGTGTGGAAATTAAAGATGCAAAAAGTGTAAAAAGTGTAAAAAGTGGTGAGAGTGAACCTAGGGCAGAAACGTGTGTGTCGTTTCCAATGTGTGTGCTTTACCTACATGGTTAGTGCAAACACCTAAAATCCACTTCTGCATTTTTAATGCTAAAGTGGTACCAATTATCCTCTATCTCATAATTTCCATTATAATTAGTGATTTCCGCTAATTAACTAATGTTTCCCTCTATTTTGGTAAATTAAGGACACTTTGTTAATTAACTAGCTTCTATCACATTCCGAATGCCAATTAATGACACTTCGTTAGTTATAATCCTCTTTGAATCAATTAGTTAACCATTATTAGTTAATTAATCCTTTTAAACAACGCATTTAATCAATAAACTCTTTTATTGGCTAAATCTATCTTTCAAATGCTTCCAATCATATCAAATTCCTCCTAAACCACCCCCAAATAGCCTAAAAAGCTTATTCTAGCCTATTAATTAATCCCAATTGATTAATTAAAGCACCTCGACTCTCGTGAGTTGCTAACTCACTAGTTAAATCATCTAATCATGGTTAAGTAGCCTATAGTTACTTTATCCTTTATCCCACATTCATTGTGATTCAAGCTTTCCCCAAATAGAAAGCTATAAAAAGGACCAAGCTCCTACCTTCACACCTTACACCATACTTTGAATAGTATTATCATATAAAACATATGATCAAGAGCCTTACTCCATTAATGGAATATCTTGCATCATATTTTGCATCCATTTATTCAATGTTGGTTAGTAAGAAAGATCTAAACATGGCATTGTAGCCATTTTAGGAGAGATCTTCTTCACCATATTGAAGTAGAACATCACAAATTTGATTGCTTGTAATCTTCTTAGGTCAGTTTTAATATGCAATCATATACTAAGTAGAAATGTTGTAATTAGATGAACAATTTCATGTTATTTTCATTGTAAGCATTTCAATAAGCTATGATCTTGATGGTTCATTGATGAATTTTAGCTTAGCTCTAGACTACTAGGTGTTAGTTTCTATTTTAGTTATCTATTACAAAAGTTTAACATGTTCACATTTGGCACGCCCGTGGGACTTACTCCATTTTCCTTTGCATTCATTTTTCAAGCTTTTTAGATTAGTTTCAATTTTTGATTTACTAACCCTCTTTTTCATTTTTCAAGCTATTTAGATTAAATTATGAATTTTCTTAAGTAGTCTAGTTAGGATTGCTTTTTTTTTGTGCTCTTTGCAGGATCAAAGGAGGTGAGGTGCTATCAAATTTGATCAAATTGACAAAGTTTTGAGCTTTTTGACATTTTTTAATCAAAATTCTTATGTTTTTGATCATATACAAGAAGTCCATGCTAGTGTTGATCACCTCACACTACTGTTAGAAGTCTCATGTTGCTATTTGACATGTTTTCTATGTCTCTACTGGTGTCACCAGAGCCACACTAATGTTATGAAAGCCACGCTACTGTTCAATCCTCTGGGTGTACTAGCTTTGTTGCTTCACGTGACTGTGCAAACTCTAGTCATTCCACTAGGTGTTAAAAGGGGCAGTGTGTCTTCTATGGCACTACTAGACCCATGACCCGTATGTCAATTAGTGGACACACTATTGATCTTTTACTGGCCATGCAGGTGTTGCTACTGTCTTTTGACA
The DNA here is from genome assembly GCA_019776745.2 of Taxus chinensis. Taxonomy (NCBI): domain Eukaryota; kingdom Viridiplantae; phylum Streptophyta; class Pinopsida; order Cupressales; family Taxaceae; genus Taxus; species Taxus chinensis. Next base: position 262,937,376 of record CM034147.1, on the reverse strand, counting down.
TTCTATATTTTGTCTTGAGTTGCACATATCTGTGTGTATACGTTAAACTTGTGTTTTACTAAATTTACGGATCTACGGTTGCTATTACTCATAGGTCCGTGTTAATGTCAAAAGGCTTTGTGAATACCGTGACTGTCTTTTTTGTCACTATAATTTACGATGTTTGATGCTTTTAGTTTGATTTTTTGATCTTTATGTTGATTGCAGGTTTTCTTAACTATTTTCTACATTTTTAACATTTCATAATCATATTTCTAAGAAATTGAACTTAAGTTTTTATGAATGCTTTTGTTTCCATGCTTTATGCAAGTTAGGCTAGAATTTTGTGTATGCTCTTCTCTTGCACCTTAGGGTGATCTTGAGAATCAAAAGAAACTTTTAGTTTTCATTTTCTAACATTTTGGTTAAATTGGAAACTTAATCTTTCATTTTTGGCTTAAGGGAATGAACAAATTATCAAGTTTTGTTTAAAGTTCATTTGGTTTAAATTTTTCCTTTACATTTATCTAGTTGAATCAAATCATTGTGTATGCTCTTCTCTTGCATCCTTGGATGATCTTGAGAATCAAAAGCAACTTTGGTTCACTTTCTATTGGAAATTACTAAAATCATTTGTGCGTAGGACCTAAAAATTTTCAAAGACTTGGGATCTAAACAAACTCTAACTACACATGTGTTACAGGTTACCAATGGTGTTCTAAACCTCATTTCTTAATCTGAAAGATAAAAAATACACCACAATATTCAACACACTGTATTTGCAAGTTTCGGTTAAGAGCTACGGCTTCATCCACTTTAAACTGGGGGAAGTATCTTGGCATAAGCCATAAAAATCATTGTGAGGATTACCCTAGGAACCCTAAAGTAGTTCACACCTTGAGAGAAATGGTGAATGAAACAGGAAGTGCTCCGCTACCCAACTGACTAGTATGCCTTTTGTGAGATTAGTGTCAAAATTATCTTCACGCGACCCCAATGAGATACAACTGAATGCAATTTATTTCTCATTGTATTGAAGGGGTAAAGTAAAGTCAGGATACTCCTTGATTTAGTCAGTGTAAATTTCTTGGCAAACCACACTCACAAAGATAGTTTGTGACACCTAGAGAGTGAAACAATAGGAAGTTTGTGGCTTGGAGCCAACTATAATTTATCTATCGTGTTCTATAGATCTCTCAAAAAGAAAACTTTTTTGGAGTCATAACCTTGTTATTTTAAACAAGGGGAGAGTCCATTGAAGTTGGAGCCTAGTGTTATTCATCACAAAATTTACAAAGTGTTACTTTGTCCTAGTTTTTCACTTGTCTTAAGACAAGGTGAAACTTTGCCAAAGTTACGCCAAGTATTTTTCATCACCACTTGGTCTACTCCTTTTTTTTCTTGTTTCCCATTTTGGAAAAAAGAAAACATACATTCGTAGTGCTATCAAATATTGTGTCCACCAATTTTTCACCCGCTTACATCCTTCCTTATTGTGACTGTGATAGTAAGTGTTGAAAGTGTGTTGGTACGTATTTGTATCTTGGTAACCATTATCTTGATACCCACATCAAGATTATCATTATAGTTAGGTTGTCTCATCATTGACTTCCTTTGAGTTGTTACGTTTCTCGTATCATATCAATATAGTTTTGATACTTACGTCTTGTTTCCTTTGTGAAACTTGATCTAAGTCTCTAAGTTGTATTGTTACGTTGCTCACATAAATAACAACTTCTTGCTATAATTAGACTTAGTTTTGATCCCAAAATTGCCTTGAGTTTTGAGAAGTGTCGTTACTCTGTTCGCATTGTGGTGACATCATTTTGATACTAAAATCTTTCTTTTCCCATAAATCTTGATTAATGTGTCTAAATAGTGTTGTGTTGCTCGCATTTTTAGCCTCCTTTTTCATAACTTGGACTTTTTTTGTTTCTAAAAACTTGTTTTAGTTTACTATGTTGGTAGATCATGTCAACAGCTTCTTAGTATTTAGGTATTTGTTATTTTAAACTTGACCTAAGTGGTGATATTGTGTTGTCACTATTTACACCAAAAATATACTTGAAAACGTAGGGAGTAACTATTTTGTGACTGGATCATAGTCTTATATTTGATCGTTGTGTCCTATATACTTGTTGTTACACGTACCTTTTGATAAATGCCATTCTTTATTCATTAGTGTCCTTGGTGCATATTTCCTTTAGAATTGTTACCATTCTTTATTTGACATTCTTTGTGACGATTTGACGTCATTATATTATTTGGTTTATCTTAGGGTCCATTTTAAATCAACCTTAGAAAAACCTTTCCTCTTATTCCTCCTATGACAAGGATGGGGAATTGAAAATCAGGGTCTAACCCGTGTGTTTTTTTCCTAGGTTCATTATAGTACATGTACACACTTGTCAAACCTTAGAAAAAACATTTCCTATTAAACAACTCTTAAATCAAATTGAACATTGGAAAAGGTTTCCTTTGTATCCTTTGTTTTGCTAAATGTCTAGTTGGTTAGTTGGTTATGAGTTCAATCACACTATCTAGGTCTAGGAATTTATACCCAACAATGCCAACAATGAATGATTATCACATGGTTCCTAATACATATGACAATAGGAAACTAAGTTTTAACATTCCCATCAAAGGATGCCCATCATGACTAAACCTCATTTGGTTATTCACGTTAGAGAACCCATTCGGTTACCCCCTTCATCTCATAGTAGGGGGTATGATTCAGATGCTTCTAATCCAAACTATTATTTAGATTCCCCACACTCTCCTAAACTGCATTCTAATCCAAATTTCTTCTAAGGAATTACCCTCAAATGACTTGATCTTCCTCTTTTGAAGATCCATGTGATGTCATGTTCCTCAAATCAAACATATAATTTGGTTCTTGAGTTGGGGTCCTCCCTTTCTTTGCAAGACACCCCTTATCTACCACCTCGATGACCTCTTCCACCATTGAAGATCTAGGAAAATCCAAGCTCTTCTAATTCGACTCCTACGTCGTAATCATCTAAGTTGACTCTTACGTCGTAATCATCCAATTCGACTCCTCTAACGCAATCTATTGACTTTTTATACAATCCTCTTTGTTTCCTGGCAATATGTTGTCTTCTAAGAAATCCAATACCATTCAATTTCAAATCTACATATTCTTCCACTCACGATACATCTGAATCCAAATCTACTTCGTCTCTTGATTTTCCATCTTCTAAATCTTACACACCAATTGGAACCCCTTCTTCTAATCAACCTACTACGGTCGAAGACAAACAATCCATACCGATCGATTTATTTAAAAATAAAGAAGAGAAAAAAATTTATGGGTCCACATAATGACATTCCTCTAGATGATTATAACAAAGGTTTCTCTTTATACTTTGATACGTTCGTGCATTGTAGGGAAGGGGTTGATTCCTTTTGTCAAGAAATAGAGGAAGATCCTACAATCATCAAACTTGATACTCCTCTTGTTCTTCCATCTTATCATTCTTCATTACATGACGAGATTCTTGGGTATAGCATTGATCCATGACCTATCTTATCATCACTCAATGATTCTTTATCTATCATGATTCCTCTGTCACAAATTCACCTTGGGTCACCACCTGATAGCCCATCATCTTCTTCTATATGTTGTCTACCTCTAGGTAGTCCCTCATCATCTATTTGTGGTTCATCCTAGTAGCCCATTGTATCTATTATGGGGTCATGTCCTAGTAGCCCTCCATCTTCTATTGGTGGGTCTTCTCTAGGTATCCCTTTATCTTCTATTCTTGGGCCATGTCCTAGTAGCCCATCATCTTCTATATATGGGACACCTCCAAGTAGTCCTTCATCTTTCATTTTAGGGCCACATCCTAGTAGCCCTTCATCTTCAGTCTATGGGACACCTCCTGGTAGCCCATCCTCTTCAATTATTGGACCATATCCTTTTCGTCCATCACATTATCCTTCTATCAATGATTATGGCAAGCCCACCATCATTTCTCACATCAATTCTCTTCATCCACTTTCTTCTCCCACTTCTCGGGATCAGACAAGTCACATATTAGCTTATAGGAAACCCAAATGGTTTCTTCATCAAGATAAGATCAAAAATTCCAAGAGCTCCAAATCTCCCAACAATTTAAATGATCATAAATTTCATAATCAAACGCGATTCAAAAATTCACACCAATGCAACCATCAAGTATGGCGCAAAGTGCATAAACCTCTGGATAGGGAACTCAAGCTCCCACATACAAAATCCATGTTTCAAGATAAATCACAGTCATTTATTGAGTATGAGCTCACCATGATCATCGAGATCAGAGATAATATGACTCTTGATAATAAAACATGATCGTAGTCTTCCTTATCAAGGAAATCGCAAACATTTTTATTGGATCTTATCAAAGTAGTGACATTATTGGTCCCAATTTCAAAAAAAAAAAAGAAAAGAGAAAACATTAAAAAAATCAAAGGTACAAAGATCAAACATTGCAATCAGGTATTGCATACACATGGATGTTCTTTCTTCCATTTCTTTCCATTCCTCTACAAGTCATCCACCATTTTCATCCCTTCGATGATATTTTGGTTAGTCTATTCACATGTATTTTGTGACATTTATCTCTATGGTATCCATTTGACCTTGGTATTTCATCACCTTGGTAAATTAAAGAATGAATGACCTCTTAGAGATCCTATCACTATCTACATCTAATAAACTTGTTGTGAAGAAATTTTGGACGTATTTGTTGACACTAGCCAATGTCATCATCACAATCACTTCCACATCCTTCCATCAAGCCATCTATGGTTCTTAACCCCTTATCAAAAAAAATCAAGAGAGCTAAAATATATTTTTAGAAAACAAAAAATCAATCAAAAATTAAAAATAAAAAAGTAAATTGATATATAACTCTCTCTTGGGGTATTTCTAATATCTCTACCGAGGCTATGGACACTTGGTTGGAAGTAGATCAATGTTGTGACTAGAATCAAATACATCTTCGTCAGGGCTATGGACGCCTAGCTGGCGCCGGAGCAATGTACGGATTTCCTTCCACCATCCATTCACAAATCAACTTTGAAAATAAATCATTCCTACACATTGGCTAGGGTGTCTTCACTTGTTGTCTATCAAATCTTCCCTCCAAGAGGTAATTAATTTCCATGTGCACACACTAGATCTTGATGAGAAAACAAGATTAGTATGTTACCAAGTGTCGTTTTTTTGGACCTTGTTCAAGAGTCTTTCTTTAGTCCATATCTTGTCTCACGATTTGTGCCTTTGGCTAATCACTTTTTCATCGCTAGTCTTCTAGCTACATTTTCCATGTCCTTACATGGAATTCACATTGTTATTATTCTTTTTTTAGAACATCCATGTGTATAATATTTCCTTTTTACTATGGTTGAGGGAAAATTTGTCCCTTTTTTCAATAAATAATCTTCTACTTATTTATATCATCGGCTTCTTGGCTAGCTTACACTAGGAGCATGTTTGCTCCTTCCTAGAATGTCATTGGTTTAAGTTCATCATTATGTTGAACTTATCCATATTGGCCCTAATCCAACTTATGTGTTTGAAGAGTTTTCCTTTGTATATTCCCATCTAACACTAGGGGAAACTTTGCATCTTCACCTTCTTACACACACACATGGCATTTTCTCCTTGTACATCCCATCTAACTTTGGGGCATTCATGTTTCTTCATTTTCTTGCACATAGCTTCAGAAAACATTAAAAAAACCCAATAAAATTGGTAAAATAATCTTCAAAATACAAAACCATTTGGTAAAACAAAAAAAAAAACCCAAACAACTTAGTAAAAGTAATTCAAAAAATCCAAAAAACTGTAAAATTTAAATTTTTCTAAAATTGGTAAACAACATGCACATAGTTGAAGCCTATGTCAAATGCATTGTCCTCAAACATCGAAATATGTCCCACAAAACATATTTCTTAGGTTCTTATTTTTTCTCACACAACGACTCGCGATTCATTTTGACCTACCTTCATTAACAAATTTGGTCTGCTTGTTATGTCTGTACTCCCTAGAAATAACGAGTTGCTTGGTACCGTGTCATAGCACACAAATGATTTTTCATAGGACTACTTGTATCCTTCATTATTCCCCTCACATGCATCCTTGTTTGGGGCAATTTTTTAACCCTTGTCGTTAAATGCGAACATTCGGGAACTAAATCTTGATAATAAAAACATTAGTGAAGCTATCTTGAACATTGTTTGCTTAAGTATGTGTCTTTGTACTTATTTCCCTATTAGGTTAGCTGGTTTACTTTATTTTATTGCATTGCATTCTGTATGTTGCATGGAGTTAAGAATTTTTAGCAATGAACAAATGTTAGTATTATAGCTTTTCATGTTATTTTACACTTTTTTTGTATGCGTACATTTTAATAAGGGCCAATGATTTAGATCATATGAGAAAAGTGATGAAACAAATTTTTTATTGAACTAGTTGGATGCAAAGGCTATTTCCATACAATCATTTCTTCATTACTATGAAAAGATTCTTCCACCTGGATTCTTCTATCATATTTCCTTCTTATTTTTGATCGTCGATCTTCTTCTATCACCCCATCGAAACTCAAAGGGGCATCCTTCATTCTACTCATTTTTCTTCAAAATTACTTGTTTATGCTTGTCTGCTTTCTTTGCAGTGATGTCACTTACGTCACCCCAAAGAGGGATAAATGTAGACACCTAAAATACACTTCCACATTTTTAATGTTGAAGTGGTAACAATTATCCTCTATCTAATTATTTCTATTATAATTAGTGATTTCCTCTAATTAACTAATGTTTCCCTCTATTTTGGTCAATTAACGACACTTCGTTAATTAACTAGCTTCTATCACATTCTGGATGCCAATTAACGACACTTCGTTAGTTATAATCCTCTTCAAATCAATTAATTAACTATTATTAGTTAATTAAGTCTTTTTAACATGCATTTAATCAATAAACCCTCTTATTGGCTAAATCCCTCTCTCAAATGCTTCCAATCTTATCAAATTCCTCCTAAATCACCTCTAAATAGCCTAAAAAGTTTATTCTAGCCTATTAATTAATCTCAATTGATTAATTAAAGCATCCCCAACTCCCATGAGTTGTTAAATCACTAATTAAATCATTTAATCATGGTTAATTAACCTAGAGTTACTTTATCCTTTATCTTTTGTCCCACATTCATTGTGATTCAAGATTTCCCCAAATAGAAAGCTATAAAAAGGACCAAGCTCCTACCTTCACATTTTACACCATACTTTGAATAGTATCTCATATAAAACATATGATCAAGAGTTTTCTCCATTAATTTGGCATGGCTATTTTACATCAATTCCTACCATTGTTGAGTAGTAGAAGAAGATCCAAGCTTGGCCTTGTAGTCATTCTTTGGTGAGATATTCTCCCTCTCTTTGGAGAACAACATAATTTGATTACTCATAGATCTAATTAGGTTCATTTTAATTAGTAATCATTTAACTTAGTAAGAATGGTTATAGATTAGATGATTAATTTCATGTAGTTTTCACTATGCATTCTCATAAGTTATGATCTTGATGGTTCATTGATAAATTTAAGCTTAGCTCTAGACTACTAGGTGTTAGTATTTTTAGTTATCTATTGCAAAATTTTATCATGATCACAGTTAGTATTGTGTTGTTGCTTCCCCCATTGTTGTAGTTATTGTTGTTGACTGCTTGTTTCTCATATGGACGGATTTTCAAAGGAGAAAATGATCAAGTATTCAAATACACATATATGTAAAAACACATGTATATGTATGTGAAAGCATGTAAATGTAAAGTACGTAAATGAAAAATGGAACATATGCACCTCATCCATGTCGAGAGAAAAAGTATAAAAGGATATCTTGTACAGCAAGTTTTTCGGGAAATATCACGCCACCTTGGTAGAAGAAGTGTAGGGAGAAAGTTGCATTATTCTCCAACCTGTAACTACTTCCCAATAACATGTGAAGAGATCTCTGGACTGTCTAGTTTTTTGGAAGATCCGACGCTGCTGGCTAAAGTAGTGTAAGGAGGAAATCAGTTGTATCCTCCAACTTGTAACTGCTTCCTAGAATACTAAGGGCAACTTGGCCTATAAAATCCGTTGTATATCAGGGTCATAGACCGGTCTGAACCCACTCACTATATAACCCACAAAGTTAAGTATGTAAAACTAAACTGAACTATACATGCAGAGAGCTCTGTGTAATGTATAAAACCCCAAATGATGCCCCCCTCTTTGGGGGTGCATGTGACATCATTGATAGGAGAATGCGGCCCCAAAAGAGGACCAACCACATAAATTGTGCCCTATAGGGGGGAGGGAATGTTCTTGGTAAAAACCAAGGCACACACAAACAAGTGGCTAGAAACAAGTGTTAGGACAAAAAAACATACATGTAAAAGAAAAGTGTATGCTACACAAACAATGTAGAAGCTAGAATGAAAGTAAACATGTAAGAAGACAATCATAGACCATCAAAAAAACTTTCAAACATTATACATCATTCACGATGGTGAAATATAGGAAATACCACAATGGCCATATATAACAAATAAGTGTGCACACCAGACAAAGGACAAGGCACACATACAATAGCAATGAAAACAAACAAGTACAAACAACAGATAACCATGGAAGAAAATAATCCTGCAAACAAATGTTTCACATGAAGCACCCATTAACATGTTAGAAATATAATCCATATGTCAAAAGCATGTCTAAGCAAGTGATGTAAAGTGATAAATATAGAATGAAACAATAACACCTGTAAGAGACAAATGTGCATGTCCAAAACGATTGTTGTAGGAGTGGTAGGAGGCGAGCATCCATGATGTGTAAGAAACCTGTATCTATGATCACAACTAGAAAAAGAAAGTGAATGTGCTTGTGTGTATGATAAAGATAATGAAATATAAGAGATCTAGGTAGCATGTGTAATAAGTGAATATGCACAAGAAAATGTAAGAAAGAGTAAAGACAACCAAGATATGCAACATGTTGTGGATGGATGGAATGGTATGAAATATGGATGATAGGAGTTGCGTGCCCCCCGAGTTAATGGAAGTGTATGCAGTGAGGTTAATTTAGTATGCCCCCTCAACAGTCCATAATGAATTGTAAATGAGATTTCGTCATCGATAAATGGTCGAAATATGTGTTGTGTGTAGCACACTGTGATGAATGTATATGTGTGTTGATGTTCTATGACCTAGAAATGGACACATGATGATGTATCCTAAAGCGTATATCATGGTGAGAGTATTATAGGGAGTGGTGATGTAGCCTAAAGCGTGTACCACTACAAGATGGAGTAGGTGACTATTTAGCCTATAGCGTATATCACTAACCTAGTAATGTCACATGAAAGAATTTCAAGTGATGAATGTGTGTGGATGATAAGGTCCATTTGATTTATAAACCCTTGACAGTCGATTATGAACGGAGGAACTAAAGTGCGTCATAGGGTAATGAGTGCAACATGTAGAATATGATGTAGTATATGTGATGATAAAAGATGACCATGTGATGTGTAGGATGTGTAAAATGCATTGTATAGTATGCAATGCAAGACATATAGGTGGAATGATAATGTGAGAGTGCATAGTATGTAGGATGAGAACTAATGTTAGAATAGAAGTGTGACACATGTATGATGAACACTAGTATGGTGTGTAGACAATGTATGATGTATAAATGCACAATGCAAATTGTGTATGTAGAATAAAAGTGTAAGGTGCATGGTATGTGGTATGTAAGATGAGGAGTATATAATGTAGACCCTAAAAATGTGATACATGTATATTAACTACTAGTATGATGTTTTACATGTAGATGCGCAAATGATGTAGACTAAATGTATAGTGTATGATGTAAGATGTAAGACATATGCTACTAGACGTGTGACGAGACGCAATGTGTAATGCCTATTGTGCAGTGTGTGGGGTTGATGTGTAGTAATACCTCAACATTCAAGTGTGAACACATTATCCATTTTAGCCCCTGGTAAAAATAAAAAAATTGGGAGATACAGACTTGGGCAGGTTGACCAATCTTCAACCAGTGAATTTAGAATTCACCAGTAATTTCCATGTTTTAGAACACTTGTAGTTGATTTTAGGGTCATTTTGAGGATATAAAGTAAAAAATTGACTTTAAGACCACTTTAATTGGATTCATAAGGTCGTTTACATGTGAAATCATATAAAAAATTTCCCCAAAATTCATCTGGGAGGTCAAGTTATGGCCTTCACAAGTTACCTTGCAAAAATAATTTTGGGCTTGGAGAACTTTTCCCAAAGTACTCAAATTTTGGCCTGGGGGAACTTTTTGTCAAATTCTCAAGCCTCAGAAGTTTTCATAAAATTATTCAAGTCCTAGAATCCCTTCCAAAATGCTCAAATTTCAGACCTAGGAACCTTTTCCACAAAGTGCAAATTTCGGACCTGGGGAACTTTTTGCACATTCACAGTTTTAATGTGCAAACTTCAGAGGCTCGTAACTTTTGCCCCGTGTACAAAAATAAGGAAAAATGTATATCGTTGGAAATTTATCAAAGAGTAATACATGAATAATTCATTTGTTTTCCACATTAAAATTATTTAATGATGTGAAATTGAAAAAAACAAACCTCGGGTTGTTTCTAGGTATATGCTTTGAAAAAATTAATTATGCTCATGTTGGGTCTGCAAAATTCAACGTTGGTTCATCCTGAGTGGTGGAAGAAATAGTTGAGATATTTAATATACTGTAAATTTATCATTGGAATAAGGGATAAATAATTTAAATGTATTTTCAACTGAAATTTTAATTGCTCAGTCCCATAAATATCAAGCTAAACCTGGAAAAATCTCAAAACAAACTGCCTCTACTCAGAAGCTTATAACTTTTGCATTTCTTGACAAAATTACACAATATTATACTTGTTGGAATCATGATTCCAAGATCTACACAGATAAATCAAGAAATGTAGAAATTTATGGAGTTTAATGGGTGAATTATTCAAATAAAATGAATACAATTCATAACAGAGACTTCAAGTGGTTGAGAATGCAATTAATGAACATGGGAGCAGTTTTCTTATGCTACAAGTTACAATCAATGTGGGATGAATTTTGAATATTTTCTATCATGATTTCCACCCACTGTTGGTACTTTTTAATTGGTGCAAATGGAAAATCTACCTTTTCTTGTTTCTTTCTCCTCTACTTCATTTTCTATAAATTGGGAAGTTCTCTCATTTGTACGGGGATGATTCTTATAACAAAACTCTGTTATTTTTGTTTTGGAACACCATTGTGCTATAGGCCTTCATATTGGAATTCTTGCATGTTAATCCAAACCCTTCTCTTTCTTTATAAATGAGTTGTGCATGTTAATGAAGCAGTAGATGCAAATTTGTGGATGTTTTCTTCCATTGTCTTTGTTTATTGTTTTCTATTTGCCTCTTTATTTCATTTGAATGTGTATTGTGTCTACCTTATATTCTTTCAAGGTGAAATATTGTTATGTTTATATGGAAATGATGTTGTAATTTCTGTTGTCAGATTGTGGAGAACTATTTTCACCCTCTCTAATCAACATTTCTTCTCATTTCTACACGTTTGAGAGTCTTTATCATTACCTTCTTTTGGTGCATCACCTTTGTAGTGTAGTTTTTGTTATTTTCATGCTCTTATTCTCTCCTTGGTCTCTTGTAAATTATAGGATAGAAATAGTTAGTGGTTTTCTTCCATTAGATTTAGTTTTCACTAGGAGTAAGAAAAAGAACCAACCTTCTCTGGAGGTTTATCTCAAGTAGCAAGTCTAACAACTTGGAGGTAGTACCCATGCTACCAAGTCACACTACTTGCCTTAACACACTCACATGCTAAGAAATTAGAGAGTACTATGATTTGGTGATAACAGTTTTGGCACACCTGGTGGGACTCCAAGAAGTCTTCATTCTTATTACAACAAGATTGGTGTGCTCTTGTTGTGAATTACATCCTTTAAGAGGCCATATAATATCACATTTGGCAACTCCAAAAGGAAGAATCTAGAGGTTTTAGTAGCCCAAGCTTGTCAAGTCTAAGAGAAGGATTCAAAAAAGGTTGAGAGAAAGAGAGGAAGGTGTCTTTGAATATTTATAGCTTTATCTAGGTAGAGGAAGAAGGGGAAGAAGAGCTCAAAGGTACCCATCTCCACCAAATAGAACACTATCAACACCTCCACCTGGAAGGTCTTTCATTCAATCAACCAGAGTTCTTAGACCAATCATAATGACACATATACAACAACAACCACCACAAGGGCCACCAAATCCCTATGTCAACTTCACAGGAAGCATCCCACTTACTCTTAATGCACAAAATCCAATTTCAATTGCAACATTGAAGAACATTCCATATTTCCTTGGGGATAATCACACAACTCCTGTTGATCATATAAAGGACATTGCAAACATCTGTACTAATCACGAGATAAATGAAGTGGATGTTGCAGTCAAGTTGTCAGCTTTGTCATTCGAAGGAAAAACATTACAGTGGTTTAGGAGCTTAGTAGCAGGGTCAATCACAAATTGGGATCAAATATGCACAACCATATGTAATCAGTTCATAGAAAGAGGAGATAATTTGTCCTTATTGGAGCAATTGAAAACAATAAAGAGGGAATGAAATGAATAGATGGCTAATTTCAACTTCAGATTTCAAAGGACATGGGGTAGGATTCCATTGGCTATGAGACCAACAACTGAAGGTGATTTTCTTTACTTTTTGAAAGCTTTAAATTCTAATATTGCCATGATTATTCAATCTATGGGTGGTACAAATTTACCTGCAGATTATGATATTGCTATTAGAGCTAAAAAATTACTTAATTCAAGCTAGTAAACTTGCACCTAGGCCACCTATGCCTCTATATCCAGAAATAGAAAATCCAAGCACTAGTCAAGCACCCACATTAGCTCTTATTCGAGCCCCCAAGAAACAAATTTCCAATGAAGATTCTCCTTCTTCTAGTAATCCTTTTGAAATCCAATGAATTAAGAAGGCCTTACAAGAAATAACAAAGGGACAACAACAAATGGCAAAGAAACAACAAGAAATGGCTAAGGTGTGGAAAACTTTAAGCAATGAGGTGGTAACAATCAAGAGGCAACAAGCTCAATATTTCAGACCATTTCAGTCTCAGTACCAAGAAAAGCCACCATTTCAATCAAATAGACCTCAAGCTCAGACCATTAATCAAAATCCAAACTAAGGACAACATCCTACAAATAGATCATCCCAACCTTACAATCTTAATACTGCATCCACATCTAGAGCCTTGGTCCCAGTGCAAAACAACATGTCACAGGAATATGAATGGTATGGCCAACCTTATGATCAAACAACATGCTTTCATGATCCATCAAGTTAGGATCTAGTAGTGCAAACCATTGGTGTGTCTGAAGAGCCAACTAGAAAAGAAAACTAGTAGCAGGTAAACACATAGGAAACACCTCAACCTGAAACAACATTGATCAATTTCAAAACAAAATATTTTTGTGGAGTCAATCAGTCTCCTTTCCAGGGTGTAGCAGTGAATACACGGTCTAAGAAAAAGAATATTAAGGAAGGGCAGTCATCCAATTCAAATATTTCCTATCCCTCTATCATTCCACAAGGGGTTAGCAGTCAAGGTGCAGCTCCAAACGTGCAAAGTCAGCCCAAGTCACCTTCTAGACTAGCTCATATACTAGTGGTGACAACTCCCATGCCAGATAAGGTTGTGTAAAGCAAAGGGTAGTACATGGATAGTGCTTCTCCATTCAACATCATTGAGAAGATGAAGAATACAAATGTAAACATTTCAATGTGGGATGCATTAACTATCCTAGGTCATAGAAATCTACTGCAAGCTACCATAACAAATTGGTCTGCATCCAGTAAGTCATTGAAAGATCAAGAAAAGGTGCTAACAAATGCAACTCAGCAATAACGCAATCAGGGATGTCAACAAGGTAAAAACATGAATCCTCCTCCATTTTACATATCTCTTATTATTGGGAAAAATCTTGTACATAATTACATGATTGGTTCAAGAGAAAGTAATTATGTGATGCCTAAAAAAAATAGTTGACTAGCTAGGTCTCCAATATGAAGTCATTTCTAGAGGTGTAGTGAAATTGGATGGGATAGAAGTAACAACGGTTAGAGTAATCAAATAATTGAGTCTCACATTGCATGCATGTCCAAATGTTACAGTCTTGCAGGATGTATCAATCATAGACTTACCACCACTCTTTGCATTATGTTTATCAAGAGACTTTACAACTAAAATCGGAGGATGTTTTTCTACTGATTGGTCACATATGCTTTTTAGAATGAGGCATGGAGCTAAGGCTACAATAAAATTTGAGCCAATTGATAATTTTCATGTTGAACCACATATACCAAACCCAATCAATGCAAACTGCTTATCTTTTGATCAAGAAGATTGTCCAAGTTTTTATGAAAATGATACTAAGGTTGGAGGAATTCCAGACTTAACTCTTGATGAGTGGGAAAACAAGAGGCGTGTCTTTATCCTTACAAAGAAATGGAAGAAGTTTAGCTACGAGTCTATTGCTTTCATGAATAAAATCAACCTCTCCCTAGCATTACCAAATCATATCACAAAGATGAGAACAAAGTATGGAAAATATTCCTTGATGGTTCAAGGAGAAGGAAAGGTGTTGGAGGATGAACTATGCTAATTTCACCTCAAAGTATCAAATATTACTCAACTTTCCATTTATAGTTTTCTTGCTCAAACAATACAGTTGAGTATGAAGCTTTGATCCATGGATTGCATTGGGAAAGAAAGAGATGCATTAAGAAATTGCAAGTTTTTTGAAATAGTGAGCTAACCGTGAACCAATTTAGAGGGGAAAATGCTACTAGAAATGACATTATCAAGAACTACAATAATCAGGTATGGGATCTTATCAAATATTTTGAATCTTTTAACATCAATTCCATTCCAAGGAAGAAGAATGATGCATCAGACAAGATTGCAGCAATCAGGGTGGCATTTGATGTTGTAGAAAGTATCAAGAATGAACAAAATTAGCCTCATATAAAGGTTGTGGTAAGACCAGCTGTCCCCAGAAAAAAACACTAGCTGATAAGTGTTTGAAAATGTCCAGCAAATCATCAATTTTTTGCAAGAGGAAGATGAGTTCTCCACAAAGAATCAAGATAAACTAGAGCAGCAGGTATGGTGACCAAGTGGTGCAGCTGAGAACTAACAAGTTTCCTAAAGGATGGGTGACTTTGGAGTCAATCTTCAATCCCAATGACTAATTCCAACAAGAAAAAAAAAATATTCAAGTGAAGGGTGAAGATTCAGAGCCTATTTCAGTGGGTGAAGGTAAGATGTTGCAAATTGGCAAAGTACTCTATAAGAGAAATCTAATTTTTTCCAACTTTGTCAAGAGTTCCCTGATGTCTTTGCTAGGAATTATAAGGATTTGAGAGGCTTCAATCCAAACTTATCACACCATACTATTGAGTTGGATTTGGGATCTAATCCCATTAGAAAAAATTAAAGGCCAGCTAATCCCCACATTGAACCTCTCATGAGGAAAGAGTTGAATAATATGATTGAAGCTAGCATCATATTCCATATCAAGCATTCAAGTTGGGCTGAAAATTTGGCGCCAGTACAAAAGAAAAATAGAGATATCAAATTGTGCATGGAACTCCATGATCTAAATAAAGCTTCGCTCAAGGACCACTATTTTCTTCCTTCAATGGAACAAATCTTGCAAGTTGTAGCTGGTTTAGAAAGGTTCTCATTGTTGGATGGTTATTTAGGCTACAATCACATCATGGTGAAGGAGGAAGACCAGTTCAAAACAACCTTCACTACAAAATGGGGCACTTATGCTTATAATAAGATGCCATTCAGTTTGTCAAATTCTGGAGATACATTTTAGTGAGAAATGGATATGGAATTCAAGGGGCTGATCAACAATATAGTGCTTGCTTATCTTGATGATATCACTATCTTCTCCAAGAATGTAGAAAACCACCTCTTTCACCTCAGGCAAGTGTTTCAAAGGTGTAGAATGTTTGGAGTGTCATTAAACCAAAACAAATGTATTTTCCTGGCACATGAAGGTAAGTTTTTGGGCCACATCATTTCAAAAGAGGGATTGACCATTGATCCCAAAAGAGTTGAAGCCATCTGTGCTCTTCCATTTCCAAGTCACAAGAAGGATCTTTAAAGCTTCTTGAGGAGAATTGATTTCTTCTATAGATTTGTTCCTGATTTTACCACTCTTTTGAAGCCATTGACCATGATGTTGAAGAAGAACCTTACATTCAAATGGATAGCTGAGGGTAAAGAGACATTTGTGGCCATCAAACAAGCCATATCTAAAGCCTTAACTCTCCTAAACCCATATTTTTCAAAGGATTTTGTGTTATATGCATTTGGAGGATCAGATACAATCTCAACTATATTGGCACAACAGAATGAGGAAGGTTTGGAGCATCCCATAGCATTCTTCAGAAAAAGCTTAGAATATTATGAAGTAAGGTATTCTTTTATTGAAAGGCATGTCCTTGTTGTGATTAGGAGTTTGAAGAAGTTTAGAAATTTGGTTTCCAACAACAAGATTCAGCTATTAGTATCTCATGCTAGATTTAAAGACTTCCTTTTGAACAAGGATTTGAACGAGAAGAGGGAAATTTGGATCACATGAGTGATGGAATATGACATAGACATCAAATTGACCACGCCAGTCTGTGGTAAAGGATTGTGTGAGAAGTTGGCTTCCAAACAACACACCGAGTTAAAAAATGAAAAAGGAGTTGTCCTAGTGCTGCAAAATGAGCAAGAATAACCAATTGATGATACACTCACTCCATATTAGACTAAAAATATGGTGCATTATCTCTAAATAGGTTTGTGTCCTCCAAGATTGATAAAAGTAAAGAGAAGATACTTCAAATTGCAGTCCATTTCATATGTCTTTATTGATGGAATCTTGTTCAAGAAAGATGTGAATGGAGTTATTCTAAGGTGTTTCCCAACAAATTATAGTGAGAAATTGTTGCACGAATTTCATGATGGAGATGCGGGAGGCCACTTTGCTCTGGGAGTAACAACTCTCAAAATCATGAAAGCTGGTTAGTATTGGCCTACACTCTTCGGTGATTTCTATGCTTGGATCCAGAAGTGTAAAAAGTGTGCATTATTTACAAGAAAGGAAAAGCTAGCAATGATGCCCCTTCATCCCATTTCAATTAATCAACAGTTCATGCAGTGGGGATTGAAATTCATTGGAGTTATCAGTATGAATTCAAGACAGGGCCACAAATGGATTCTAACGGCAACATATTACTTCACCAAATGGAATGAATCAGTAGCCCTCAAGGAAGCAAATGAATCTAGCATCTTGGACTTCTATGAGGGAATAGTAACTAGATTTGGTGTACTTGCTACTATCATATTAGATAATGCATTGGCATTCCTTGGCACAATAATAAAATAGTGGGCTGTTAAAAATTGAATTTATCTTGGCACTTCTTCTAATTATTAGCCCCGGGGTAATGGCCGAGTAGAGTCAACGAACAAGAACTTGTTGAGAATTATAAAAAGAAATCTTGATGAAAATCAAAGAAATTGGAACGCAAAGCTCAAATTAGCCTTGTGGGATGATATAATTACACCCAAAAGGGTATCATGTAGCTCTCCATATAAGTTGGTGTACGTGAAAGAAGCAATGCTAACCATATCACTTGAGTTGCCGACATTGGAACTCATGAAGTAGCTGAACTAGCTAAGTTTGAACACATGGAAGCCATGTACGTAGAACTGATGGAGTTGGAAGAGATGAGAGAACATGCAATATAAGCAATAGATAAGGATCAAGCCTTAGTCAAGAATTCATTTGACAAGAAAGCTAAAGCAAGGACCTTCCAAGAAGGGGACCTAGTTCTTAAGTGGGATGCAGATCGGGCAAAACCAGGAAAACATTCCAAGTTTGATGCAATATGGAGTGGTCCCTACATGATCATGGAATGCAAGAGTAATAATTACTTCCAACTAGCCAAGTTGGATGGTGAGGAGCTACAGATTCCATTCAATGGAATCTATCCCAAGCACTGCTACTAAAGGAGTAGCATCTTGCCCTTATATATAGTAGTTTAGAATTTTCTTTCCTCCAAGTGCTTAGGTACATGGCATTGTTGTTAGAGTATATTTATTTTTCCTAAGTTTTTTGGGAACATGTTATATTGCTTTATTATGTGTTGTGCAGTCTACCATGCTCCAAAAAGGAGAAATTACAACAAAGAGACTCAAAGTTCCAAGCAACAGTTGCCATCTTCGAACAAATTCAAATGCAAAATGACTAAAAATATGATTTAAAGAAAGTTTTTAGAGTTTTAATTCTCCTTATCTCTTCAATATTAGCAGCCATGTTTTATACTCTTCACCAAATCATAAAATCAGCAGTTGGAGCATCTCAGGGGCTATAGATTTCAGAGTATCAGATCAGTTTCATGTTCATCAAATAGACTCCATGCCCAATAGATGCTTTAAGGCCAATGATCAACTCATATAGTAGGTAGATGTACCCACGAGTGGCCAAATTGTTATCCATTTTTATCCTTGGTAAAAATGAACAAGTTAGGAGAGACAAACTTAGGAAATTTGGCCGAGCTTCAAGCGGTGAATCTAGAATTCACCAGCAATTTCAATGTTTTAGAACACTTGTAGTTGATTTTTGGGTTATTTTGAGGATATTCACTCAAAAATGGACTTTAAGACCACTTCCATTAGATTCAGAAGGTTTTTTTCATGTGAAATCATATAAATTTTTTCCCTAAAATTCATCTGGGAGCTCAAGTTATGGCCTTCGCAAGTTACCTTGCAAAAACAATTTTGGGCTTGGAGAACTTTTCCCAAAGTGCTCAAATTTTTGGCTGGGGGAACTTTTTGTCAAATGATCAATCCCCAAAAAATTTCATAAAATTATTAAAGAGCCAGAATCCCTTCCAAAATGCTCAAATTTTGGACCTCGGAATCTACTCATCTCTCTAAGCTGCATCTACATCTTTTTATCTAGGGTACTATGCTATATCGTCACATTCTGAGAATATTATTAGATGTAAAATAAAATTAAAAGGCTCGTAACTATTGCTCCAGGTCACCAAACTTTGGAATTTTGAATTTATATCTATCAGGTTCAAAAATGTATGGAAGGGTTAGGGTGTGAGGTACATTAATAATTGGCCACAGTTGTATTCTTTAGCCCCATTCAAATTCATTTACTGATGTGAAATTAAAAAAAAGACCCATTTTTTTTTCTGGGTATATGCTTTGAAAAAATTAATGATCCTCATGCTGGGTCTGCAAAATATTAGCGTTGGTTGATCACATACAGTTGTGGTTATATAATGATAAGGATATTTAATACACGTATATAACTCACCTTTGGAAATGATTGTAAACTTCTATTACAAAGATCATTCCAAAATAACACAAAGGGTTCCTAAAATCTACTCAAATCCCGCTGCACATCAAACTAGGGAAGTCTCTGAAAACAAGTATGAAAACAAACTGAACCAAGCTCAGAAGAGTCATAGCTTTTGCATTCATTAATGAAATCATGCAAAGATCATAGAACTACGTTGTTAGAAAGATAAAAGTTCCTCTTATTGTACACAGGTTTTCAATCAAAAAATAGGTTAGGTCTAATAGCTTAATCACAGGGTGAATCTCACTACTAACACATTGTACAAATTCTATACTACACAATTACACAGACTATCTTGTGTGTTAAGAATGCAATGAGGGAACCCCTAGGGGAGTCGTTTAGCCATGTGCATGCAATTTTACAAAGCACCGAGGAGAACTGACATGAGGCTATTGGAAATTTTAGGAACTAAAACTTCCACCCATAGAATGGTACATTGTCCATATGGTAGCCTATTTCACTTCTTTGCATATCTAGATTATCTCTACTCTATTTACGTTTATACTACCTCAAACTGGGATCTCTCCTCTCATTTACTTAAGGGGATGATAATTATAACAAAACTCTGTCATTAGTTGTGATATGTATGGAATGCATTATTGTGATTATAGGACTTCATATTATAATGTTGGAGGTTAATGTAGATCAGAGGAATTTCTCTTGCTTACAAAATCTTACATTTCGTAATAATAAATCTAAGTATTATATGCCAATTTTATTAGGATGTAAACATATATATGTACCCCATGTTTAAATGTTTTATACTTGCCTCTTTATTTCTATATCTACAGGCTTTACCCATTGTGTATACCTTATTAAATCCTTACAAGGTGCAATGTTTTTATGTTTCCATGAAAATGAACTCTTCATACACTAATTGATGGGTGGTAGTTTCTTGCTCACTATTTTCACCACTCTGTAATCAACATTGCTTCTGAGTACTCCAGCCATTGTCTTGTTTTTCCCAGTACCTTTTTTCTTGTGAAGTCCCCTCTGTAATGTAGTTTTGGGTTCATGTTTCCCTTGGTAAAATCGGTTATTTCTCTCCCAATTCCCTTGTGTAATCTTCTTTTTTTCTATCACATATCTCAATAGTTTCTTCCATGTAGAGTTCCAGTGTTCTAACCAGAAATAGGTTCCTTTAACCAATCTTCATGTTGCCTTGAATTCTATCATCATGTAGCATGTCCCATAACTTGTCGGGAAAATATTTCATGTTACCCAGTCACATTGTTTAGTCCTTGACACTCTCACATGCTAATATTTTAGTGTCTGATGTGCATGTAGTGCATAACAAAACCAAATCTCAATTGCATCATCTGTGTAATTTGTTCCATTATTAAAGCACTCTCTTGATTTTCCATATGTCCTAGGAGTTTGATGTATGATAATGTTGCGAATGTGATTGATTTTTGTCGATGTCTACAGAGGGGGGATATTTCTTTTGATGTTTTGGTCCTCATTTGTGGTTAACCGATCGATGTGTTTAGTCATAAGACTATGTTTCGTTGATCAACGTAGGGAGTAGTTTTCTTAACAAAAGTGATGGGACATGTGAACTGGTAATGTCAAAGCTCTACTGGAGTAGATTTTCTATTTCTATATCTTCAATTCTAGGTGTAGAAATTCGATAAGTGAAGCTTGACATAGTTTATTAAACTTTGGTCCTATTGATGACGTGACCGACATGTGTAAGGTTGATTGATTTTTCTCGTTTACTCATGCCATCACAAATACTCAAGCTACATATGCTACATAAACCTAGTATCTCTTTTCCCAGGAGTGTGCTGATAATTATCATGCTCATCATCTAGAAGGTCACATGATTCCATGGTACGAATGTTTATTCTTCCACCATATAAAGAGTGTTCATATCTATGATCAACATTACTGTGGATGTAGCATTTGTATACTTGGCATGTAACAAAATGTTGTACTTTGAATGTTATAAATCCCCTTAGTAGCAAAATATGCTCCAATCTTACAGTAGGCTGAAAGTATCCCAGTCTTTGATCAATGATATCCATGGATCTTCATGATCTAGATTGTGTATCTTAATAGAATTTGGATATTCTTCCTAGTCGATAAATAGTATACATCCATGACTAATGTTTATGTCGTATTATGTGATTCAGTTATTGATAAATGTAGCTCATTATTAAAATCATTTTGATACTTATGCCCCAAGTTGGGATTTTATTATCAAGGGATTTGGTCCCCCATATCCCTTGAGCATTCTCTAATATGCTTTAATCCATGTTGTTTCCTTAGAATGTACCCTTCAAATTATGGTGTCATACACCTTCGTGCTGGATGAAGTTTCATTCAAAATGTTAAATATACCTATTTTAGAGATGTCATCATGGGCCTTGACCCTAGTCCACTTCAACATGGGTATGGCCTCTATAATTCCAAGCATGTAAAGCATTGTAATTTATGCTCCAATAGGTGGTTGCCATTAGATCCCTTTTGATTACTAGGACTATGGTCGTCAGATAAATGATCGAATATAGACTTATCTTATATGGCAGTGTGTTTTGAGGATGATCCCTGGTCATTAGGGATTTTTGAAGATCACATATTCCCACTCCTGGGATTTCTCTCTAAGTAATTTCAAATAAATAAAATTTAGGAACTTTGGGAACCAATGCAGTAGATGTGGAAAACAAGCATCCTCAAGCTTGAAATCGGTCGGGTTCTTAGTATCTGATTAACTAAAAATGTGGGATTTAGAAGTCTAATTCTATAGTTAAGTAAACATAGTAAGGATAAGAGCTAAATAACCAAATAAGTGTAGAAAGAAAATGACCCAAGCAACTAAGAAAATAGATATGTAAAACCCGAGATTTCAAAGAGAATTAGAAAGAACTCAGCTGATTTGACGATATTGTTGGACTGTGTCACAGAGATGGCCGGAGAAACCTGAGGAGGAAATGACTATGTTGAGATCCAGAAAATTACAGATCTAGGCAATCTGAGTGGACTGGAGCACCTGGATAGGTACATGGGCGCATGTGGGTGCCCTAGTATGAGATACGGGCACCCTTGTTTGTGAAAAATCTTTGTAAACCTCCTCTGAGGTGTCGTTAAGTGATCACCTGTGTTATCTTCCTGTCACACTAGCTTCGCTAAACTACATGATATGGCACTGGAAATAAAAATGAAGATGAGACATGTAAAACTCCAAGATAAGCATCAAACCCCCCAAAAAATAAAAATTCATATAAAGGGGTCGGACTCTCCTCAGCGGCCACAACGGTGGACTTACTAACTGAGTGTTACACTTCATCTCAGACCTGATGTAGTTCTATGTGCTTGTGTGTGCAAACATGTCGTAGGTGTTATTGTGTCAGTCACACTTTGTGAAAGTAGCGAGCAATAACTATGTGTAGAAATCTAATATAATGGTGGATGAAATATAATAAACTTCCCTCCTATGCAGTGTGATGCAAGTGAACCAGATGTGTACCTTGTGATGGAGCTAGATGGATGCAAATGGAGCTTTTGATGGATGCAACCTTAGGTGATGATAGTAGTGCTTAGTGTTTGGTCCATCATTATGGTCTTATAACTTTATATTTATGTGGTGAACTCCTGTTCTAATTTTGTAATTAACCTCGAAACGGCCAAGCACCAAAACTATAGAATGCTCAAATAGCTAGAAAGTGCCCAAAAATTGGTGGGAAAGTGAAAAGAGGATAAGGGTGCCCCGACTAGGACCGGGTGCTTGTGGGCACCCGAGTACTATCCTGAATGCCCCAATCAAGGCTAAAATTATGCAAAACGAGAAAAACTATCTGGGTAGGTATGTGATGAAGGTTGGTAGTGAAGACAGAAAGCAAATTAAAATGGCCAAAAGACTTGGGTTAATTAGTAATTTCTTCGCTCAAAAATCATATGAATAGTAGTATGAGACTGAGACTAAATAATGTCTAAAGTGTTTGATTTTATGACTACAAATAGGATAATAGGATGTACTAAGGAATTAAAGTGATTAATGATAAAATGGGATATTAGATGAATGATAAAAGGGAAAATGTAACAAAAGGGATTAATAATAATTATTGCAATTAATTATTATATGGATGATGTTGGGATATTTGCAGGATAGATTAATCATAATTAATCATGTCGACATTTTAGATGTCTACATATATATAGCCTCCAAAATAATAAGTTACAAAATACAATCGCTTGGGGGCAAGTTCTCATGCATAAATACATCATATATAATGCATCATCTATCATCCTCACTATCACTATTAGTAATCATGGGATTTATAGAACTAGAGGCTTCACAACTCACTCTATACTGCTGGTATCGGTCGATATACCTTTCTAGATGACTCTGTAACATAGAAAAATTCATAATCTACTCTAAATATCAATCCTATAGCTCCACATATTGTGCAAATATATTATGAGCTAGGCCCCCTCCTCCCATGGCCTCTCTCTCTTACTCTTCCTCCACATGAGCCTTAGCATAATCACTCAACAAAACCATGCACATCGCCACTACTATATCCACTAGCTCAAATAAATGGGCATGCTCACCCACAATAACAACAAATAGATTTAGCATACATCCTCCCACGATCACATCTCGGTGCACGTTTCAATTCAAGGTGCATATGGAGGTGTCCACAATCAATGACCAGTACACATTCCCTAAGATCCCATAACAAACATTAGCTATTATACATATCTGCATCAATCAAGAAATAATCAACACATAATATACAACACTAATCAATACTTACATTTCACTCTCGCCACCACTACATCATCTACATTAGGGGTAGGTACCTATCCCTCAATTCCTCCTACCGTTGCCCCACCGGCCACATCCACCACCACTGGGATAAAAACACCCATCTGTGTTTCACCCAACACTAGATATACACCTGAGTGTACCTAGTGTCATCCATCTGTATAGGCTCTATGGCCGCATCCTCCTAATTTAGACCTAGGGGCACTAGCTATGTTCCAGTTGGGCCCAACCTCACCCCTGGTCGTCTCGTTGCCCTGGTAGATTGAAACCATATATATGGATCCAAAGGCATATCCTAGGCCATGCCAAACTACCTTGATAATTACTCACCCTGAAACAACTCAATCACACCTGGGAAATGATCCTCTAACTACATGGTGCGTCGTATGCACTACAACTCCACACCATCCTCTACCCATCTTCCATAGTCTCTATACGATCTCCATATACTGGCCCCATATCCCATCTGATCTATCATTAACCTATATGTAGTCATCCCCATCCTCCTACTACTATTTCCCACCCACTTCACTGCAAATATCTCGGGTCAAGCCCAATCGGCCCATGACCCACTGAGTGGCCTCAAAATAAAAATATGCTCATACACCCACACATGTAAAAAAATATTGCTCCTAGCCCACCACCATGATCCTCCTATTTAAATCTATAAAATTATTTGTAAAAATGGGCCAATACACACCATCCCATACATATCTAGTACTTCACTCCTTGATGCTGTGGAAAATACCATACATCCTGTATAAAATCCCCACTCCACCACCCTCCACTGCCATCAACAAAGTGATCACCACTATGATGAATTTCCGTAATGGAGGAACCCCAGATCTCAAAATGGAATCCAAACTAAAATATTGTCGTGCCGCCCTCATCTAACTACAGACATCCAATATAGACATGATATGTTCTCTCTTTCTCTCCTACTATAGGTAACTATAATATACTATATACATCCTCTAATGCCACTGTCATCTTTCCTATAGGAAACCGGAATGTAAAAGTATTCGCGCACCATCACTTACACAAATCAGTCAACATAGGCATATTATGGGGTATCTCCCCTAATCTAACAATGTGCCCTAGGCCGACATGGTCCAATATATCCCACGTAACATTTGACAACCCCAAAGTAAGCAATGTACTCAAGTGATAACCCACACGAAAATCTCTAGAGTGTATGTCCCTCTGCACAACACAAAACACAATAAAATTATTACTTTAGCACACCATAAATCCTACAAAAATCACTCATCCTAGCATCAAATAAATCAAAATGCACGTATTTCACCAAATAGTGTTAAAACTCTGCCTTTAAATGCTAGTGCCTAGGATCAAGTCACTGGTGTCTAGAATAAATTCATTAGAAATAGGAACTGGGTATTAGACTCCCCAAGGACTGAAATTTCCTATTCGTTTCTATCTTGGTCAAAAACACCCAAAACTACAAAACTTCAAATTTTACTAAAATGACTAAAAACAAGCATATTTGACATTTAAAAATAATAATCATACATATCAGCTCCTCGGTCCTCTGCGTAGTCACAATTGTTTCCACTCTCTTAAATCTCATCAAACTCACAACTCTAACACGTGGCATTATCGTAGTTCAGAGCTCAAATTTCAACTACTCTCGGCATAAATGAAATTACAATTCACCTTTTCACTATTACTATATATAGTAATTCCTATTTACCATATACTATAGTTACTATTTTCTACCATTACTACAACTAATACATGTCACATAATTTTTCTCATATCTTGAGCCTTGTAATTCCATTTATCTTGCCATTTGTGTCATACAGATCATAATCTCCTCTAGCACCATACCATACAAATTTTAACATCTCATATTCAACTCTGGTACATGTACTAATCAATATCTGCTCATACTTTGACAACACTATCCCATTTTATTTCTCATTTACTATTGCAACATCTTATACCTCTTGCTTTCATCTCAATGCTCATTTCTCCACCCTTCTACCTTTTTCTAAAAGGGGGGCATACAATTAGGATCATTTTATAATCCCTTTTAATATATAAAATGATCTATCGACATTCCAAATTCATTACTATCACAACTTTCTTTGATCTTATTCAAACAAAGGTAAAACCATTTTTACATGACAATCAATATTTTATACTATTTCATATCTACTCCTCAAATGACCTAATCTAGGGGCAAAGAAAAACCTCTCCATGATTAATCTCCTAAGTACATATTATTTCAATAAATCTCTTATCATTCAAAATCAAATCAATCAATCGATACAATAATCACATTTATTGTATCTCCTAGATGACCTAACATGGGAGCTACATTACATTAGTATCACTTCCAGATGACCTAAATTTGAAGCCATCCAACATTATTAAAATCATAACACCCGATATTGTAGGAGTGGGGTAAATGAGACATAATTTCCTTTCCTATACTGCTCCTATGTGGGTTCTTCAATCGGAACAAAAAAAATTGAATTGGAACTAAATTAGGTCTTTATCTGTGTGTAGTGGTTGGATCTTTTGGGGATGCAGTCATGGATGGAGAGTAAAACTAGACCTATCTCCCCAACACTCTTCCTCTAGTAGAAGGACACCCAAATCCTCCCATTTTCAAAAAAAATTAGGTTGGGAATTGATTACTCCATACCTCCTTTATTGCCTCAAACAATAATGCAAAATCTCCAAAGTCTCCAAATTATTTCAACTCTTTCTCCAAGTTCTCCTTATGATAGTTTACTATCTCCTTTTGTGCCACATGGATCAAAGTGTGCATCCATGGTTTTCCACGCTACAAGTTTCTACATTCTAAATGCACTTTGCAATATGGCTTCTCTGAACTCTATAGAGGTGTGCTCCTTACTTCCTTTACACTACTTGAATTTCATTCAAATAACATAAAGGGGGGGAAAATGTAGACACAAAATCATGCACATATTACTATTTTACTATGTCGTCAATATGTTTTTTATATGCATGGATCTTAAGAAAGAAAAGTATTCACTAGTGACACCATCTCTTGTCCATCTATGTTTTTGATTTATTTTTATTGTACTTCTCTTCCACATCTGTCATTTATGTATCCACTTCTGTTCAGGGCACATGTATCCCTATTTGTCTATCTTATCACATTTGTCTTGATTTATCTCAGGACACTATTGCTCACTTTGGAACCTAGCACCCAGGTGCTTGTGTCTAATTTGGGTGCTTCTATCCTATTTTTTGTTTTTACACATTTTGACATTTTTGGTTGGCCTTTTCTCGTTTTCATAGTCAACCTTTCATGTCACTAGTGTCAAAATTCAAATAAGAGATTCATATATATACACAATATACACACTATTATTCTGGATGCAAATTCTAAGGGGCAATCATATCTATATATTATCACTACCATCAAATGGATTACATTTTTGGGCTACATATGCTACATATGAAGGGGAAGTGTTGAATTTCATACCACACATTTGCATCTAATTTAACTATAGCACGCTATCTTGGCATCATTTGTGTGAGGGAAACCTAAGGACACTATTTCAAACACAAGAACACAAAACTACAGAAGTCTAGAATGTAGTGCAATGCTTGGTAATAAGTTCACTCTTTGGGTGACCACCAAGATCAATCTAACTTCACATTTTGCATATTTCATTTATATTTAATGTGTTTGTGAGATTTTATAGGTAGTTAGGGTTTTTTTGGTAGGTTAGAGGTGTGATCAAAACCATAAAAATGAAGGTAACATGAAAAAGAAAAGATTATGGAAACAATATTCAGATCAAGAAAAGAAGCAAATCCCAAGTGTTCACATAGTCACCAAGGCCTAGAGTAAGACACCAGCACCTAGGCACCTCTATCCTCGTCTGGGTGCCCCTGTCTCGATCAGTTCATATCTATAGAACTCTTAGCGAGCTTCGTGTGACATCATTCCCTACCAGATCTAGTATACACACAATCCATGACATCTACAGATCACATAGAAATTAGCTAAGTCACATTTTTTTCTATTTTCTTGAGCACTTAAAACTTGTATTTTACTATATTTCATCAGATTATACATTGTTAGTTACTCTAAAGTTAGATTTAATTCAAATTAAATTAAATAATTTTTCATTGGGCTAAGGTAGATTATAGAAATAAGATCATTGAGTTCCAAGATGCTTTGGGTAGTTCAGTAGTGATCACCGGAGTTCAAAGACCGGGTTCCTTGTGTATGATTTCTGTAATGTAACTCAAGTGGAGTATGCATAAAGGATGTTAGATGTATGCCATCAAGATTAGTGATAGGTTTGAGGATGTTCCATCTAGTTCACCACTTGATGAGCATACTATTTTAAGAGAGTTCGCAGATGTGTTTCCTAGTGAGCTTCCTAGTTTGCCACCACGTAGAGAGGTGGATTTCATGATTGACTTGGTACCAGTGCAACCCCAATTTATCGACCACCATTTAGGATGATGACCCTTCGCTTCATGAGCTCAATATTCAGTTAGAGTTTTTCGAGAAGGGCCTTGTATGCCCTAGTGTGTCCCCATGGGGTACACAGGTGATTTTTGTGAAGAAGAAGGATAAATCATTTCATTTGTGTGTCGATTTTAGGTAGATGAACAAAGTGATGGTGAAGAATCATTATAATATTTTGAGGATAGATGATTTGTTTGATCAAATGTGGGGAGACCGAGTATTCTCCATGATTGATCTCAAGCTAGGATATCACTATTTATGGGTTATAGAGGTAGATATCCACAAGACAATATTCCAACTTGTTATGGACACTATGATCACTGGGGTTACCTTAGGATTGACTAATGCACCTACAAATTTTATGAGCCTCATGAATGGGATTTTCAAGCCATTTTTGGATTGATTTGTCTCAATGTTTCTCATTAATATTCTTATATATTCCTACTTAGAGGAGGAGCATGAGGAGCAATTGAGACATGTTCTATAGGTTTTGAGGGATTAGAAGATTTTTGAGAATATGGAGAAGTGTTATTTCTTGAAATCAGAGATTCAATATTTGGGAAAAATCATTTAAGGTTAGGGCATCTCAGTAGATCCCTTAAATATTCATGTCATCTTAGATTGGCCAACACCCACCACAATGAAAAAGGTTAGGATCTTTATGGGGTTGGTAGGGTATTATCACATATTAATGTAGGACTTCTCTAGGATTGTAAATCGTATCACTTCCCTTTAGTACAAACAAAATAGGTTCACCTAGTTAGAGAAGTGTGAGAAAGACTTTTAGAGGCTCAAGGAATGTTTGACTATAACACATATTCTTGCAGTACTAGATTCTTTGGGTGAATTTTTGGTTCCCACATATGCTTCCTTAGAGGGACTTGGGGTAATTCTCATGAAGAAGTGACATGTTATTGATTTTGAGTCATGTAAGCTCAAGGATTATGAGATTAACTATCCTACCTATGATTTAACCTTGCAATAATTTCTCATGCCTTAGTCCATTGGAGGCACTTTTTTTTAATGGACCATTTATTTTGTAGACATATCATTTGATCCTTCAGCACATCTTCTCAAAACCTAATCTTAATGCCCATTAATGGTATTGGATGGAGTTCTTGTGTGAGTATGAAATGGATATCCAATATATTAATGGAAAGGAAAGCATCGTCGTTGATGCCTTGAGTAGACAACAACATGAGCTTGTCACATTGAATCTTCATTCAAACCTATGAGGAAGGATACTTCATCACCTCACAGGTGATAGATTTTATGAGGGTGTTAGGTAGGAGGTTGAGTCACAGAGGCACTTAGCGGGAAAATACACAAGTTACATATTAGAGGTAGATGGCCTTCTTTGATTTCAAAGACGAATTTATGTTCCCAATGAAGGATATTTGTGCAGGTTTATTCTTTTTTAGGATCATTAAGCCCCATAAGCAACTCATCTAGGGGTTAAGAAGATGCATGCAAACTTGAGGCACCAGGGATGTGCCATAACATTGCATAATTTTTATCACATTATCTCGAGTACCAAAGAGTTAAGGCCAAGCACTCCCACCCGACATGTCTTATTTACCCACATGATATTCCAAAGTGGAAGTGGGATGTGATTTCCATGGATGTTTTTGTTGGCCTCCCCACTTCATTGTATCACCATGATGCCATCATGGTGATGGTGGAAAATTTGACCGCGGTTTCCCACTTCTCACCTACTAAGGTCACATATGATGCATTCACCAATTCTATGATATTTATGAATGCTATTATGAGATTGCATGGGATTTTGAAAATAAATATTTGTGATCGGGATTCCCTTTATACTTCAAACTTATGGACATTTTTGTAGTTAACCCTAGGTATGTAGATTAATTTCAGTTCAACTTATCATCCCAAAATGGATGGACAAGCTGAGAGGGTGAATCAGGTGCTTATGGATATGTTGAGGATGTATGTCATGGACCAACAGAAGAAGTGGGAAGATTACATGTACCTTGTCTTGGAGGTCATTAGTCCAATTTATTACAACCTAGCCTTACCACCACACTTATCCCACACCTACAATGTATTTCATGTATTAGTTTTAAGGAATTATATGCCATGTATTTCTCATGTTTTAGATTGGTCAGCCTTGTAGGTGGAGGTTGAAGGGAAGTGGACATTGGACCCCGTGCGTATTATGTTACACCGAATATTATCTCTTCGGGGTTGATACTTGAACCATGTTAGGGTGCAGTCAGACAAATATGATGAGACAACTGCTATATGGGAGGATGTGACACCATTGAGGGATCAATATCCCTATCTCCTCTAGTGACTTCTAGGAGGAAGTCTAATTTTAGGATAGAGGGATGTAGTGCACACTAGCTAGTATGCATGAAGTCTACTATGGATGGACACCATTATGAATAGTTATCTCATTCATATACTAGTTATTTCTTAATTTAGATTTGTTAATAGTAAGTGATCTAATTATTGATGTATGTGGTATCTTTTCACTTGTTTTATTGTATCGAGAGGGTATGATGACATGTGAATTGATTGTGCAGGTTATGTGTTCACATATGAGAACTTGGGACTCAGCGTTTGCACCTCCAATTTCGCACAAGTGACCATCTAGGAAAAAACCTCACCTTTCCTTGTTAATCACTTGGCCTTATTATGTTGGCTTTGAGTAGGTTTGGATAAATCACTCTCCTTGTGTATCTGTCGTGAATAATTTGGGAAAATCTAGTTGTTTCCTTCTTGATTCAGTTTCAATTAATTTATCAAACCCTTATTACACTTATTGTAGGGGCCTAATGATCCCTACTTGTGTTTATTGTGATTTAAATTGTTAATATTGTTTTATTGAGGTGTGATTCCACTTAAACATGAGTTGGTTGGGATCCACCACCCCTCTTTGTGTGCCAATTTTCCCAAACTCGAAATTGGTATACAAGTGGAAATTGGAAATGTTTCTTTTCACTTCAGGGTCATATTTACATGAAAATAGATACCTTGGACCCTACCTATGGGTATGGGAACTCTTTTATAGGTTCAAATGGGGTTTTCCCTTCCATTTGAGCCTTGCTTATCCACATCTCTTAAATAACTTGTTTTGTGGGCCTTCTTAGGATTTTGGAATGTGTTTTTTATTTTTGGATTTTGTTAAATTTTTCAAGATTATCCTCATTAAGACTCTAGTCTTATACTTGATGGGGACTAGGGGTGAATATTATTCATGAGAGGAAGCGGGGTACATAGGTGACCCTATCATTGGGTGAGGATCATTGATATTACCCTTCGTATTCCTCCACCTTGGAGGATGTATGTATCTTTTGGCTTCATTTCTTTGCACTTGGGAGTTTGGAGGAAGAGTTGGAGCTTGGGGATGTTGGGATTTAGATTGATTAGTTGAGAATTAGGCCTCTCAAACTCTTTCTTATGTTTTATAATATGTAAAAATGAATAGAATGAATCTGTTGTTTGTTTGTGAAATTATGTTAAGAGTAAAGTGTATTACATGTGGTTTCTTTTACTTGGCTTCCATACATCTCACTTGAGATGGAATTGGAATGTTGGGAAAAAAAAACTCATCTCCCAAGGAAATCCTCTAAGGTGTGAAAAACCTTGGTAAGGAAGAGGCTTGGAGATTGGATTTTGAGGTTATGTGAAGTTTTGGAGAATGGTGATTCTTGTGGGATAAATATATGATATGGGTTTTCAAATTTTGCTAATGGGCATCCTTGCCCCTCTTCCCCACCATGAAGAAAGTTGGGGTTCTTATTTGTGTTTGGTTTTGGGTGGATGTATTGATTTGTGAATGTGTGTGTTTGAAATTTCAGTTTTTACCCTTCTTGTGCAACATGGAGGCATGCAACTTCTCTCTCCCATGGGATTGGAGGGAGGCTCTCATGTCCTCCGTTCTTGGAGATGGCATGTAATGGTGCTAATAGGTTGGGTGGACAACCGAACATTTTTATTCTCTTGTGTTGAATAAATATTGTTCAAAGAAGGAGCTTGATCTTGGAATCTTGGAGGGAGATTTACCTTCGAGGAGAAAAATATTGCTTCTTGAAAATTTGACATGTTATTCCTCTTATTGGGGAGGCTTATATAGTTGTATTTTAAATTTACTCTTCTTGAAATTTTGTAAGTAAGTAAAGATTGTAAAAAGGTTGGATGGGAGTTAAAATACCACTTGTAATATCTTATGTAAACCTTTCTTGAAAACATTTTTTACTGACCATATGTTTACAAAGAAGCTTATGTGTCCTCTCCTTGTTTTGGGAAAGGGTTGTTTTCAAAATTGTAAACTTTTGGTTGAATAATAGAGAAGAGAATATGGATGGTTATGGAGTTATGTTTGAGCTATTAGTATGGTTATTTTTTATGTATGGTAAAGAAGCTTAAAATTATACATTTGGTAAATGCCTCTTTTTTATGTGTTTTAAAGAAAAAACTAGTTACCTTGTGTTATAAGCGAAAAATGAGCATAGTTCTTTCAGATTCTTGTTCTTATTGATTTTTTTTATTTAATTACCATCAAGCATGTTGATGATTAAATAAACCTTACTATAAATATGAAAAAAGAGATTAGGCCAATTTTTAATAGGAACCATACTTTGCATTAGTTGTAAATATAAGGGAAAAATTGATTGAGTAGTGATGTTTTTGCAATGACCCATAGTAGGAATTCTGGTCTTGAGATTAATTCCTACATCCATCTCTTTGTTTCTCTCTTTTTTCTCCTTGGATTAGGATTCTTCCATTGTATAAATAGACATCTTTTATTTACAAATAACTATGTGAAATCCTCTTGATTGAACACTGAATGATGCTTTGAGAAGCTTAGTTATTCTCTAAATGTGTTCTTCTATCAGGTTTATACCCATTCAAGTATATAGAGAATATAAATTATAGAAATCTTATTTAAAAGGGATATACAATTTGAATAATAGTTTGTATCTTTTATAAACCCTTATATGAATATGTATAAGAGTCCTCCATTTTGATTAGTTATAGAAATCACATAATAAATGCATTCCAAATGTGGGTGTGTGTGTGTGTGTGTGTGTGTGTGTGTGTGTGTGTGTGTGTGTGTGTGTGTGTGTGTGTGTGTGTGTGTGTGTGTGTGTTAATAAACAAAAATAAATGTAAGTTTTTAACCATATATTGTTCACCTATTCCAAAAATTAGGATGAACATATTTCTTTATAATCCAACATTATTAACTGTACATTATTCAACCCACATTATATGGATTTTCCAAACATTTTGAGGATTAAAAAATTAAAAAAATGGTTCATCCATTTGTATATGTGTGTGTACAAACACACATAGAGATTACATATTTTAAAAATAATAATAAAATATAAACGATTTAGAGGGGTCGTGCCCATACCACAACTCATGTCCCAAAACCCTGCACTTTCTTCCCATCAGGTCGTTCGGCCATGCCATAGTATCATTCCTCTCTTCCCTAAATACATACATACATATTTTTGGTTGTCAAATGTGCACCCACGTCTTGGATATGAAAGAACCAAGTTGTTTGAGACAACAATGGAACTGTCACAAAGTTGTGGGACCTTGTGCACTTGAGATAGATCTCTGGAGAATTCCGGTTCCTCTACCTATTTCTACTGCTACTACTACTAATCCTAATGTTGAAAGGGAAAAACAAGCTAATAATGCCAAGGGACCAGGGATAGAAGGATAACAAAATGGAAAGCTAAACTAAAAGGGAGGCGATAGTACTAGAAAGAGTGGGATGTACACTATCTGTTCTGAGTGAAAATGAAGGAGAAAAAATGAGGAGACGGCTAGGCACTCATGTAACATAAATGAGAATTCATTTACACAATTTATTTCATGAAACACAACTAAAAAATAGAGTTGCAAGGAACTTAAAGTGACACGACAAGCATACACTATAAAAGAGAGGGAAGGAAAGAAGAAATATAACACGTTAAGGACATATAATAGTCAAAAAACGTTGCTTCTCATTACTTCTAGGTATGCACAATCAGGTTATAATGGTATCTGAAGGCTGATATTCAAAGGCATGAACCAAATCTAGAGGTATATGACTTAGAATGTAAAGATAAAGAATCCTTTGCAAACACTAAAGGATGCAAAATATCTAACCGTTTACAATGAGCCAAGCTCTTACATTTATAAATGAAGATTGATAAGAGGAGAAGAAGAGAAGGAGGTAAATTTGACTTTGAAAGACTAAATCACCAGTCATCAATGCCTACAAATATTCCATATACAATTTATGAAGTGTGGTTCTCCATGTGTATTTGGCATGTTGGATAAGGAAGGAAAGAATATTGGATCAAATATGGCTGGTTGAAGCAATCAGATCACATATTAATGGTGTGAAAGATGTTTTCTAGCTCCCCACCTACCAAATCTCACTAAAACATTGAATTTGAATGGTCCCAGCATATAGCATATGTCAAAAGCTTTCCAAAAAGTCTAGGCCCATAAGGATCTAAGCACTGGAACAAAAGTTATGACTCTCAGAAGATATGTAGTGTAAACTGGGCACACAAGACATGTGGGACACACAGATTGGTTGAAGAAATGGCCAAATGTTGATTTTTTTTTGTTATCATTTTTACCATGTGTCACTCACTAGTTTATTGTAAGTTTTTGGCACCCTTTTGGTGCGAGAGGAAGGAAAATTGTTTTGATTGGGTGCGTATAACACACTAAATTTATAACAATTGATGACATGCCACAGAAGGGCATAGAAGAAGGTGCAAAGGCATGCATGTAGAAGAATGAGGCGTAGGAGAAAATAGAGGAAGGGTGCACACAAAATTGACGTGTGGGAAAAAATGGGAGAAATAACCAAGTAAGTAATGTATGGTCAAGGTGTAATTATTACAGGATAATGTGCGACAACAAGGAGAAGGCGTGCATGAATGCTAGGGACTTAGCTAATTTAGAAAGAAAGTATAAGGAGCACATGTATGGTGAATAAATGCTGGGAAGAAGGTGGATGCACATAGGGTGCACATAAGGGGAGAGTGGAACAAAGAGGAAAAGGAAAATGGAAGGAAGGACTATGTAGAAGTGGAGCACATAAGGCACGTGAGGAACTGCAGCCAAGGAGATATGTCGAGGAGATGATTGAAGTGTACAAAACCTTGTATTGTAGAACGTTAGAGCTAGAATGTGAATGTAGGTTGTCCAAATAAGTAGGGGATTTATTTGGATAAAAATTTTGGAAAATTTTAGGGCCATCTTCCTGCTAGATGAAGGAGATCAGTATCCTGGAATATCTATTGGGCATGGAGTCTATTATGTGCTTATGAAATTCTGATCTGGAATATTTGAAGAGATACTCCTTGAATTAACTTGAATGATTTCTGAACTTTGTTCTAAATCCTGTAAAAAACTGTTGGAAGATCACTAACATCCTAGAATAAATTAAGAGTGTGCACACAAGTCACGTGAGAAGAAATAACTATATAAAAATAAAAAAATGTGCTCATAGTGCACTTGGAGGAATTGAAACTACTCTAATATATACAATCATGTAGAAGAAACTCAATGGAAGGGTTTGAGATAGATCCCATTAACTAGGATTTGTATCACACCTCCATCAAGATTAGATAACTCAAAAGAGTTAGCCTCCTTGCATGAATTTATGATGCATGAGCCACTCCAAAGTGCATAAAACTTTGAATGTCACCTTGGTTTAGCTCTATCAACATCCCATTTTAAAAGCAAGTCCTTAAGTTGAAAGCTTGAGGCCTAACCTTTTTGTCAAACCACTTCTTCATTGATTTCTGATGTTGTTCTAGCTTGTTTATGGAAAATTTTATTGATTCTTCAAGTTCAACCAGCTCTGCCAGTCTCATTTCTCTCTGGTCCACACCTTCTAATTCCAGTTGTTGGGAAAGTGATAATGAATTAAAATCAAGTATCAAAGAAAGTGTATCCTCTTTTCCATATATAATCTTGTAAGGTGAAGTTCTTATTGAATTTTTCACTATGATTCTGTCTAGCTAGAGCACGTGCGAGACCTTTATATGTCATTGTATTTGGTTGACATTCATTTTCCATTTCATAATTCTAATTAGGTTCTTGTTTGTTGACTCTACCAGACCATTTCCTTGAGGGTAACAATTGGAATAATTATTCAAGTATATTCTAAGGCTTAGCACCCAATCAATGATTTTAGTACCAAGGAAGGATTTTTCATTATCATAGATAATGGTTTGAGGAACACTAAACCTTGTTACAATTCCCTTGAGAAAGTCAACAATGAATGAATCAGTTGATTCTTTGAGAGCAAAAACTTTTGTCCATCTGGTGAATTAGTCCGTAGCTGTTAACACCCATTTTTACCCAATGTTCGAAGGAGGATTTATCATACCTATGAATTCAAGACCCCATTGCAAAAAAGGATGATAATATTGGATTGGATGGAGGGGAAATGCTCCCAATATTTTCTTTCCTACAAAGAAAGTACATTATTTGCATTTCATGACCCACTTGTGCGTATATTTGAATAGGGTATGCAAAAATATTCCTTCCATTATGATCTTCATTACTGTAGAATTAGGAGAGAAGTGTTCACTAGTTATCCATCATGAAATTCTGCTAACACTTTTTCAGTCTGTGTGATGTCGATACACCTCAGCAGCAAGCCATCAAGATTCCTTTTGAAGAGAAGACCATAAATTAGAACATATGGTATTGATTACATCCTTAGATGTTTTCTCTTTTCCTTGTTTAAACTAAGAGGGTATGTGACCATCTCCTTCATCCAATCGTGTGCACCATGGGCTACAATCTATTCAAGTAATGTGCGCAGGAGCTCTTCATCCAGAAATAATGAAGTCTCAAGTTCATTCTATGCGTCCTTAACAAGTTGTCTGCACAATGTGCTACCTCTTACAAGATTTGTGGCTTTAATAGTCACATCATATTCCATGATTTTGGTCACCCATCATGCTCTCTTCTCATTGATTTCTGCTCCCATATTTAAGTCTCTAATATTTGTGTGCGAGACTAAAACCTTGGTGTGGTTTGTGGTGAGCATACTATTGAATTTCTTGAGCGCGTGCATGATGGTGTAGGCCTATTCTCCATGTGACTGTATCTCAGCTCATAATATTTCAGTGTTTGGATGAAGAAAGCCACTGGTAACTCCAACCCTTGTTCATTTTCATGTGTCAAGATAATAACAACACTCGCATCAGCGCCATAAGAATAAAGGATAAAATCCTTAGCATAATCTGGGTTGATGAGTGTTAGTGTGCAAGCAATATCTTGCTTGATCTTGTTGAAGCTTTCTTTCCCTTTTGTTTTCCATCTGAAGGTTGTGTCCTTCTTTAGCATGAGGGTGATAGGGCTCACCAGTTCTGCAAAGTTAGGGATGAATCTCCTAACAAAGTTGATTTTTCCAAGGAAGGACCGTAAGGCTTTCTTGTGCGCCAGCAAAGAAAGAGATAGGATGGTTGAAACACACTCAGGATCAATTGCGATGCCATATTTTGAAACCGCATGGCCAAAATGTTTCCCTATGCCACAAAAAAGTTACACTTTTTGGGGTTAAGAGACACCCCAAATTTTCTGCATCTTTCAAAGACTTTTTCTAGGTGAGTCATGTGATCCGCACCATGCTTTGAAAAGATGGTGATGTCATCAAGGTAAACCAAGATGAACTCATTGATGTAAGATTTGAAGGTAATATCCATGACACGCTGGAATGTTGAGCCTGCGTTTAATAGACCAAAGGGCATCTTTTGATATGCATATGTTCCCCACTTGGTTGTAAACACCCTTTTAAATTGATCCTCTTCCTTGATCAGGATATGATTGAAACCTGAGTATGCGTCTAACATAAAGAAGGTTTCCCTTGATGGAGAAAAGCTTCCACAAATATAGGGTTTCAATTTTTTCTATTGGCCAAGAAAAAAATCTTGGTTGGATTTGTGTTGGAATAATTTATTCATTTATAAAAATCTATATCCCCTATCTAAACCAACCCCCCTATATATGGTTAGTCTAATTTTAACCTAAATCTAAACCTATATACTACATGCTAAAGACGTGACCCTTATATTTTTTAACTAAGCGTTGTATAAACCTTAAACTTTTGTTCTAAATCCTTAGAGCATTGGTTAAAATAATATGGCCATGGACCGCTTACCATATAATTTGGCCCCTTCTAATTTTTTCTTGAAAATTTTAAACCATTTAAAAACCTAACTACTCTCCCCTTAATCCTCCATGTGGCCGTTAAAACTTGTGTGGTTGGATTGCTTAGCATCTTGGCCGCTAAAAATATATTTTCTGTCTAAAAACAACCCCAAGGTGACTCGAACCCATCACCACTCACGCCCAAGACATAAGACAAACTCATCTTGCATTTGTGCTATGTAACGACTTAAGTGCGGCGTTGGAAGATTGCTGTGGCTAGGTCACACATGTTGACTATTTTGGGCTCGGCTACAACATGTAATGCGGTGTGTAAATTTCTTAAGCGAGTTGGTGATGGGCGAGCCCACCTGGCTCCAGTTGTGAGTTCGGAGCTTAGCCTCCATGAAACAATTTTTTATATTATTTTATCCATAGAAAATTATTTAAAGAAAAATTTAAATTATATTTTTATATATTTGAGAATATATTGTTTTTTGAAACCTAAAAAAATTAATTATATTCTTGGGTTGTTCAAATAAGGAAGTTATTGATGACAAGTTAAGTACATAAAACTAACAAAACTTCCTTTACAATTCAATTAAATTGTGAATCTTTCTGTATAAAAAATTTTAACAAGTCAATTTCGGCGTGGGACTTCCTAAAAATTTCTAGCAATTTTTACACTCATAAAAACTTAATTGTTGAGAAGTGAAAAATAAATGCTTTAAAATGTTGAATAGTCATAATAACCTAGTTTTTCTCATCATTTGAATTGTTTGAAAACTTTAAATGGGGTCTAATCATTTACAATTTACAACACATAGATGTTGAATGGGTCAAATTATAACATCTGGAAAATCAGACTGAATGCAATATTCATGGCACATAAGCTCTGGATTGTCGTAAATGGTACAACGAAGGCACCAACTGACAAACAAGAGACAAAATATGATGTATCCACATATCAACATAATGTGCAAGAAACCATGTCCATCATATTGCAAAGCATGCGGGATGACTTCCTACTTCATATTGGAATCAAGAAAGTCTGTGCGAAGATTAGACATAGTTATAATAAATACATCAAGGTATGCATTTGTCAAAAATTATAAAATTAATTCTTGAGTAAATGACGACTCTCATGGAGGGAGATGAAAAGGTGATTAATATTTTAGAAAAAAATTAAAAACATTATATCTCAACTAGATGGGTGTAATTATAATTTGATTCATGATAAATTGTTATATTTAATTATCCAAATGAACATCCATGAGATATTTAGGAACTTCATCTCCATTCTAAATTTGAAATATCAAACTAAATAAGATATCCCTGACCTTTCTACTCTCGGTGCTCTCTTGATCTAGGAAGAACAGGGCATGTCAAATTTTGATTTAAAATAGAATGCCACACAGGGACTTCTCGTACAAAAATCAAAGAACAATCCTTCTAGATTTAATAAGAATCGAAAATAAAAATTTATAACCCCTAGAAAAGAAAATAAATCAGGTAATTTAAGAGTTGGTTTTAATGGGAAATGTCATAATTGTGGGAAATGTGGACACAAAAATGAATATTGTAGGGTAAACAAAAACAAGTCAAATTTCAAAAATAAAAAAGGGAACAAACCAAATCACAATCAAAAGAATAATCAAAAACCTAATGTAGTTATTTTGTATGCTTCATTAGTCATTACTAATCAAAATGAGTGGATATTAGACAATGGTGCATCTAGGCATATGTCATATAGCTCTGATATCCTAACCGATATCATAAAATTTAATGATCAAATCTATCTAGGTGATCATTCCATTCTCAATGTTTAGAGTTAAGGAAAATTTAAAAAAATCAATGGTTTAATAAATGATGTTTTGTGTGTTCCTAAATTGAAAATGAGTTTTTTTTCTCGTTCACGGCTAACTCAAAACAATTATAGTCTAATTTTATCAAAGGATGAATCGTTTATTAAAATGAGTCCAATGCTACTATTGTTGAAGGCATACAGAAGAATGGTTTATATGTTTTAAAGGATTTGCATATGTTTCATGGTTTTTACTCAAAATAGAAATGATATTCATTTGTGGCATGAAAGATTAGGCCATGTTAAATTTAGGAGCATGTATGACATGTCTTTTTTATGCCTTGTTGTTGGTTTTATGTCTATCTTTCATACTCAAGGAAATTGTGAAGGGTGCTTACGTGGTAAGAAATCTGCCAACCCCTTCCATAGTCATCATGATGCAAACTCCTCAGAACCTCTAGAACTTGTCCACAATAATGTTAGAGGACCTTTAGAAGTTCCTTCCCTAAACAATTCATTGTATTTTGTTACTTTCATTAATGATTATTATCGCATGATTTGGTCATTATTTATTTAAACCAAATCATATGTGTTATCTAAATTTAAAGCATTAGTTAAAAATTAGTCTTTTCACAAAATAAAAAGGCTTAAAGTAGATATTGAAAATATAAATGTTGATAAAAACGTTCTAAAATCTAAATTAGTATGTGATTACTAAAAATAGCATTATATGCATATCAAATGACACTTGGAGATGTCTTTGTGTATATTTTGGAGACATCCAATACCGAATACATCTAAAAAAAATTCAAGATTGAAATGTTGAAGTTGTCTTTTCAAGAATTCAATATATTAGTACTATGATGTGGTTAGTTTTTTAAACAAGTTGTCATTAAAGTTGGTATACATATTTTTTTTAACATATTAATATAAGATTTATATATGGTTAAAAGTTAAATCAATAAGAATTCAAGGCTTGGGATATTGGTGAGTTAGAAGTAGTTTGTAATCATCAACCCAAGTTTCATTCCCAATGATTTCATTAGATGCTTTCAATAAGTGGCCATGGGGACACCTTGTTATCCCAATTTTGAGTTTATTGAGAAAATGGAGATAACCAATCAAAAAATTCTTAATGAATCCCTTTTGAGTATTTTTTATCCGAAAAGTTATTTTTGAAAGATGTCTGAAAAGCCTTTGTATCAAATTTTGGGGTTCCCTTAGCATTTAACATGTCAGATATGCAACATGTTCTTTGCTTCTCGATTTTGAATTCCTATTTACACTATGTCATCGTCAGTTTCGGGGATCCGATCACACAAAACATGGAAAATTGAAATGCATATAATAGTGTCCCTTGTTTCTAGATCCCAAAGTCCGGCTTGAACCATGCTATTGGGTTTTGAAACCCAATTTCATAAGAACATCTCTCTATCAAAACACAAGAAGATATGTCTGATGCTTTCCGAACCTGAAACCTGACATGATAAAAACCTCTTTGTATCAGGTTTTTAGGACCTGATTTCATGGTGACATGTGTGGTCAATCTCCTGATTCCGAAATTGGTGCACATTTAATGTCTAGCTGGAGGTAGGTGAGGCACATGTGTTGTCTTAGGTGTATGTCATGCTAGGTTTTTATAAATAGGATAATTTTCCATGTCATTTTTACCTTGCATTCCTTCACACCATTTGAATTTTCTACTTGCTTGCACACCTCCAAAACCTAACTCACATTTTTCTTTGGCGTTTTTCGTCATTTTTTTGAAGCATTAAAGCATTTTTTATCTTAAGGTGAGTGAATCTTCCTCTAGGTCATCTTTTAGTTATTTTTAGGTGATACCCTGGTTTGTATTTGGATGAAATAGGTCTTTTCCCATTTCCCCTTTATGTTTTCATTTTCTTCCTCCCTAGTTAGTTATTTTTGAATATCAATAGAAGGGTGAATATTTTTCATTTTCTGGGCTTAAAATTTTGAAGGATTGAGAGACAAAGGATCAAGGTTTTATGCCTAAAATGTATAATTGGGGTTTGCACATGCCTAGGAAAGTAGTTTTCCTCGATCAAGCTATTTGGATTTTTGTAGCTGCTCGATAGGCTCGGGTTTCTACAGTATGTGTTAGGTTTTCATAGTTGCTGAGAAAGACCAAATTTCCACATGTATATCAGGTTTTCCAAGTCATAAAATACAACACCCAAACCCCTGACCAGTGTATCGATTGTTCTTGGGTGTTCGAAAAGACCATCTTCCCAACTCAGTTTCTCATAATTTCACACTTATTGAGCACGACGTAAAACCTGATTCTCTTCAAGGGATTGTAGGAATCTTTATGGCAAGTTCCTCATGTTTGATTCAGGAAAAGGAAAGGGTAAGAAGGAAGGAACTAAATAAATGAATTATAAGTATCAGGGTTTTGTGGCCCCTTCTAGGATTAACTCAAATTTTGATATTAGGGATATAGAGTTGGGACATGTAGACATGGAA
Source organism: Taxus chinensis (assembly GCA_019776745.2). Taxonomy (NCBI): domain Eukaryota; kingdom Viridiplantae; phylum Streptophyta; class Pinopsida; order Cupressales; family Taxaceae; genus Taxus; species Taxus chinensis. Next base: position 262,894,175 of record CM034147.1, on the reverse strand, counting down.
TAATTTCAGGGTAGAGCTCTGAGTTCTTCGCAGAATTCATGGATGCAATCTCTTTACGCAAGTGGATTACCATCTGGCGGATTCTTTTCTCGTTTCTACTCAGTGTCCTAAGTTTATTCTAGCATGTTCCAGTCATTATGAGTCATACTCAAGACTAGTATAAAACCAAGAGGGAGAAGTAGTAATCAAATTGGATGCTGATTATTTTGATGAACTCCTCAAACTTCCCAATTTTGATGAATATATTGGTAACAAATATTCAATTTTCTCAACAATCATGGGATAATGACTTGGACAATTGTGTTAAATATGTGAATAAGAAGTTCATAATCAAACCTAATCCTTATATATCTAGGTTTCCAAAGACAATGGTTCCCAGGAGTAAATTCAGTTTAAAAATAAATGATATTATTATGCTTCTCATCAGGGTATTTGGGCTCTCAGATGCTAAGGAATTTCACGTATGGATGTATCAATTCATCACCATCATGAAAAATAATGATCAATATCTTCAATTGGGGAACATTTATTAGTAATACTATTGATACTCAAATGAAATTAGTCCTCTCCACAGGTAATTTTTACATGATGTCATATGTCACTTACGCCACAACCAAGATGAGGAATTATCATGGGATGGATTCAAAGGGTAATAAGTCCACTGATCACATCTATAATTTTTAATCCCCAATTATCTATGAAAGGAAGTCTAGTAACATTTCAGAAGGGTTAATGATGTCTTCTTTTATGAGATTATCTATAGATTGGACCTTGGTATGGAAAAGTAAAGAGTCTCGGATGCTACATGGAATGATTTATAGAAGCGGGGTTTTATCTTTTTATAATTCAATGATGTTTACATATTTTGGGGTTTCCATATTTCAGGATCACCTCAATGCATCTTCTTAGATATTTGAGTGATAAATTGATTATCATGGAATTGGTTCTAACATCTCTTAGATTTCCACAAGTTCCAACAAATAAAATACAAAAGGTCATCCATTTCATTCCCTATATAAATAAGGAGATATACATGCTCCTCTAAGTGATCAAATCCAAGAGTGTGGTCTTTGAATTATAAGACAATCTTAAGAAGAACATGATGATGAGGCTAGGCTTTGATTATTGAGGCATTCTTAAGGCTCACATAACATTTGAAACTTCATGTTCTGGAACTCTCGAAGACATTTGGATTGATCTCAAGGATGAAGTTGTAATCATAAGGAAGGATAATAATAGGTTAAATTTAGATAAGATAAGAATATTAAATCTCGCTGAAGTCCCCAAAGATGTGGTCGATAACAAGAGCGTAGTAGAAACTATGTATGAACAAATGGATGGTGATAACGTTGGATTCCCAGCAATCAAATGGTCACTCAAGGAAACAAAATTTATACAAGAGAGAATTTTCCAAACCCTTGTTCGCACAAAGGCATGGTAATATTCGTGGGGTATGCAGCTCAAGGAATCCAATTTCCCAAAACTTCTTTTCACATTAGCATCAGAGGTGAGCCCCTCACATGAAGAAAAGGAATAAAGGTTTAAGACCACCTAAAAATATAAAATTCAATTTTATTCAGTGGTGGAGCTAAGTCTCATACATTTTTCATCTTCTTCTCCTTTTTAACATCAGTCATGATTCTTGATTCTCCTTCTCCATTAATCACTAAAGATGTTCCAGTGAATATTGTAGCTGGTCATCTTATGTGCCTATTCCAATCTTGACACCACCTCTATGGCTATATTCACTCACTAATCACAGGTGTCCTCTTCCATTTCCTCTCCTTCTCACCTCATTTCCTTCCTCTTTTATTCCTCCTCATTTTCCCCTCTCACCTTTCCATCATCACCACTTGTATCTCCCATGGAAATTGTTTTCTCATCCTTATCCCCTCTTTCGAGTGGAATAGGATTGACACTGGAATTACCAGTTTCTTATGGGATCCCAGTCTCCATTCCCCTTTCTCCTCCTATGTCTTCTTGCATTATTACCCACCATTCTCTCCACTCCTCCATCCTTGGTTGCTACTTTTCTGACTCCTCCAACTTCCTCAGCACTTGTCTTTGTCCCTCTCTTAGAGGGTCCTTCTATTTCATCTCCCTTGTAGTTGGCTAGTTAGAATCCGAAGAAGAGGAAAGTATTGATTCTTCCTGAGGCCTTTGATTTCAGTTAATTGAATCCAACACATTCCTCGTCAATCAAGGAAACCCAATACTATTTCACGAATCTATAGTTGATGCATCTGGTTAGAAATTTACAGAGATTGTTCATGCCCACTAATAGATAAAACTAAAGAAGACATCACAACTGTTCAGATTATAAATTACAAGGGTTGATCTGGGAAGGTTACTACTAAAGGTTCTCAACAGGATGCACAGAGTGTCATGAATATTATTTGCAATAATATCAAAGAGACTAAAGTCTCAAGAGATAAATTGAAGGATAAATTTAAAAAATTGATAAAGGTGTTACTCAAGCTTTCCAAGGCTTCTCAGATCCAGATAGAATCTCCTACGCCTACTTCCATTCATTTTTATTTCTCTTCAGTATCTAGGATGGAAAATTTAACGAGAAGGGTAGGTTGTTGATGAATAGACTCAACGTCTTCTTTTTCAAGGGAAAAAGGTTATTATGATTCGGTGAATTCTTTCAATGCTCTAAAAAAAGAAAAGGAAAGATGTTGATAAGCTAAAGGATGAATTCCTTGAAGAAATTAGGAATCTTAGATCTGACTCTAGAAGCCCTTAGTGGGCTTAAAAATATTCACTTCAGAAATCCTAATTAAGGAAGGAATAGTTCCAGATGCAGACAAGCCCTTCAAGTTTTGCAAGGCAATTGAATTTTGGGTCAAAATCCTTAATAAAGCTTGTAGAAAACTAAGATAATCAAGAGATGAAGTGGTGGATGCTATCAATAATATCGATGAAGAATTATCAAATATTTTCACAAAATTCCTGGATGATGGCCTAAATATTCATCTTGTGGATGATCTATATAAGGCATTTCAAGAGTTAATTGAGAAGGAATCTGCAATAGGGGAAAACTTTTGTATGACAACTATTGACAAGTTGATTCTCTGTGAAAATTTTCTGACAATTTGGCCAAGTATATCAAAAAGTATCAAAAGCTTCCGAGGATTGTTAACAACACTTATGAAACTTGTGAAGTTTTGAACCATTACACCTGTGGACTAGATGAGCAGGAATCTCAATAAATGATTTGAAAATTTTAGGAATTTCGTACTAAACAAGCCGAACAGACAAGTGAAGAAGACAAGTCTAAATGATGGGCTTATCATGCCATTTTTGTTTTCCATTTGACATGAATTTTTCAATATTGTTTTGGCATTCCTATGAACTAGAAAAAAATGATTTGGTCTCTGTGTGAGAATCAGTCAAGTGAACTCATTACTCATATTTACTATTTTTAGTATGTTGTTCCAATTGTTTCCTATTTTCACTCCTTCCCTTCTCTATAAATATGAGATGTTGTGGCATTCTAAAGGGTTAGAAGTTTTGGTATGACATAGATTTTATATTTGAGAAAGAGAAAGACTCTGTGTTTTATTTTAATCATTGAAGAATATAAAAGATAATCTATTGCAAAATTTGTGTTGTGGGAATATATTTTTTATTTTAGGTATTGTTCTTATGTTCAATGCTTTAAATTGTTATTTTATTTAAATATTTAGTTTATCAAATCTTTTGTAAGTTATTACAATTTAAATCGCATGTGATTATCTTTTGATCTGTGTTTGCTTAAGAAAAAGCACGTTGTTGCTTATCCCATTCTATTTTTCCACATTCTAATAAAATTATTTCTTTCTTATTCTCTTTTTATCCATTCATTTATTTCTAATAAGAATACGATCTACTGGGATGAGATCCCAACCCCGATGGCTTAGAATAGTGTGAATATTGTATATATCTTCTTGTGTGTTTTAGATTAGTAATAAACTAGGGTGCCTCCCCTTTATCTGAGGAGGGACATTGTTCTGTGTACTGTGGTTGAACCTCATATTTTGTCTTTGACAAAATATCCAACCAACAGTTTTTGGCGACTCTACTGGGGAATATGGATATGAAAGACTAATCCTATCTTACTATTGGCAACTTTTTATTTACTTTTTGTTTTACATTGTCTTTCTAGGGTTAAAGTGGAAAGAAGGACATATACTCATGCAAGTTGAGAAAGAGGTGAAGTTGATCCTCTTTTTGATCTGCTTCAACAACATAATTTCAATCTTGCACCTGAAAGGTGATCCTCGAGACGTACAAGTAGTTTCATCCTTGTGCATAGGAATCATGTTGTTCAAGGTCAAGATACCTCAGTAACTTGTAGAGTGTTACTCTTAGTTCATACTCAGATTCCTGTACATACCGCTTTCAAAAGAATGGTTGGAAAACAACCACCGCAAGCTCCAGTCCCTTGGGGTCCTGTTATTGGTCCTCTTTCATTAGCTCCACCATTACATGATTTTCACATGGGTCTCATAAGAACATTCCAAAATTCAATGGTGATGCAAAACAACACCCGAATGAGCATATGGTTGCATTTTGTATAGCTTGTGGGGTCTTTGGGGTGGCTCATGAAGATGTTTTTGTTCGGTTGTTTGTTGAAACACTTTAAGGCACGACTGCATAATGGTTTTATCATCTTCCTAATGCATGCATTACAAACTAGGTGACTATGAGAACATCGTTTGAGGAAAGATTCAAACCCTCAAAATATTCACATGCATTTTTGTCTCAGCTCACTCATATGAAGAAGGAATCACATGATCCTATGTGTGATTTTGTGGCCAAGTTTAACAAACTAATCCACAAAATTATAGAACTTGCAGTTCCTACTCTTGAAAATTAGAAGTGCTTCTTCATCAACAGCCAACTTCCTAAAGTGAGTTTTCTACTTAGGATATCTTCCATTCCTAATTTAGTTGTTACACAAGCTATGGATACAAAAATTGAAGATGATCTTATCTTAGTAGGAAAAATAAGAAGAGAATACTTTGAACCTTAGAATCAAAGTTCTTCTCAAGGTACCACTAATCCCATGATTCAGAGAATGGATAATGATATAATAAATTTGAAGAAGAATATGTCTCAACATACATCAAATTACCCTTACAGGGATATCCCTAGGAGGAATTTCAACAATAAAAATGGTGCTCCTATGAGAGATAGAAATTGATTTTCCTCATGCCTAACCAATATTGGCTATTAAGGCACCTCTTGTTAATGCAGCTGTCGAGGTAGTCGAAGGGGATGAAGAAGAAGAAAATGAATAGGCTAATGATGCTTTTAAAGTTTTTGGTTATGTTGATGATTCATATGTTGATTCAGCTAATGAATATAATATTGGGTATTTGGAGTATGAAGAAGATGATTATGAAGCTAGTGGCCAATCTTTCACTTTTTTTTACTCGATCCCATAATCCAAGGAAAGATATTGAGAAACCCAAAGAAAAAGAGATTCCAATAGTTGTTGCCAAAAGAGGGACTCCTCTCCCTGTGTAACCAAAGGAAAAATAAGCTACCAAGAAATCCACTACTTCATCTAATCCTTCTCCTTCCATTTGTTCCCAAGACCGGTTCCCTAAAGCCCACAAGTAAATATTGAAGATCTGAGCCTGTAATTGTTCCTTCCTATACTATTTTTGATATTATTGATCATGCTAAGAGAACCAAGATTCAAATTTCTGAAGCAGAGTATTTGCAGTCTAACCTAGAACAGTTTGAAAAGCTTGACAAATTTATTAGAAGTACGACTGTCATTCCACCTAATTTTTCAGCCTCAAAAGGAATCCTACCCAATCATTCTCATCCTCTATCCCAAAATAACATGATGGTAACTTCTCCCTCAGGGAAGATCGAGCCATTTTATTTATCCTTTCTCATAAATGGTTTTAAACTCAGTAATTACATAATTGATTCTGGAGCCTTAGATAATATTATGCCTACAAAGGTAGCCCATTCTCTATGACTTACTCTTACGAATCCATTTGGACACTGCTACTCTATGGAAACCAAACAAGTTCCTCTGATTAGTCAAATCAAGGATGTGCATTTTACTTTTTCCTCATTCCTTGAAAAGAGAGTCAGATGACTATTTTAGTAGCATATATCCCAGCAGCTCATGGTATTTTTCTTGGGAAAGGTTTTTTTAGAGATTTAGGTGGAGAGATTTATATGGATTAGACAAAAGCTAAGATCTCGGTCAATGGAACCATGTGCATTCTCAAACCCGAAGCTCAAGAAAACTATCTTTTCACTAAGTTCGATGATCCCAAATCTCATATTCTTTTTGAAGATGTTGGTTTGGGAAACTAATTCATGACCTCAAATCAAGACTTTCCTTATGTTTTAGTCATGAAAGAGGATTGCAATGCTATTTGGAATTTATATTTTGATGGTAGTTGCTCTACTTCTGATCTGGCGTAGGAGTAGTACTTGTTTCTCTAAAGTTTGAAATTTTTCCTTTTTTATTTAAATTACAGTTTGATAACACTAATAATACTGCCAAATATGAAGCATTTTTATTAGGATTAACAGTGGAAAAGGAGAAAGGGATCAAGAATTTGAAAGTACAAGGGGACACAGAGTTAATTTTCAATCAAGTAAGGAATGTTTATCAAGTAAATAATGATCATTTGAAACATTACAGGAATAAATTTTGGGATTGTATTGAAGATTTTGATGCCTTTTCAATCAAGGCAGTGACAAGAGATCATAATGACAAGGAAGATTCCCTTGTAGTATCTACTTCACTACTTACTTCCCATCCCGAGTTCAAAGAAGATAAGTATACTATTGAGATATTTTATCGACCAAGTGTCCCAAATAATTATTCACATTGGAAAGTCTTCAATGATGATCAACAAGTCTTGGATTTTCTAGAGAAGTCTGACAATTTCAACAAGCTTTATTTTGAGGGTTTAGAATCAAATTTTTGTGAATATTTTTCTGATTCTGAACAAGATGATTAGTAGGTGAGTTTCTTCAGCTGAAGGGAAACAATATTCCCAAAGGATTGGTGTCACTTGAAGGAATTATTTTATAAACATGATTGTTTCATTCAAAAAAAGAAATAATTTCGAAAGGAAATTCATCTGTTGAAGTTGAACATGTTAATATAGGCTCCCCTAAACAACCAAAAATTGTGAATATTGGTAAGTGTTGCTCTCCTCAGGAGAAAACAAATTTTTTTTCACTCTTGAAGAAATATATGGACGTATTAGCATGGTCCTACGTATATTTGAAATCCTTCAAGCCCAAAGATGTTCAACACAATATCCCTATAAAATTGGATGCTCAACCATATAGGCAGAAAAGAAACATTACTAATCCCAAGATTTCAGGAACTATTCTTGTTGAGATTCAAAAGATGTTAGATGCAAGGATTGTTTTCCTCATTCATCATTCCACATGGGTGGCTAACATTGTTCCCGTACTTAAGAATAATGGAGAAATCTACACATCTGTGTTGATTTTTGAAATCTCAATCAATCTTCATCAAAAGACAATTACCCCTACTTATCATGGATGAAGTATTAGAAATACTCACTGGCTCTGAGATGTTATCTATGTTAGATGGATTCTCAGGATATAATTAAGTTGAGGTGGTTGAGGAAGATCAACATAAGACATCATTCAATACTCCATGGGGAACATTTACTTATCAGAGGATGTCATTTGGGTTGATTAACACCGGAAGCTACTTTTCAAAGGGCTATGGACTAGCATTCAGATATTTAATGGGGAAAATTATTGTAGTGTACCTAGATGACCTTACGGTCTTTTCAAAGAAATAGGTATGATCACTGTGATCACTTGGAGTGGAGTTTGATGAGGTTTGGCAACATGGGATTTCCTTAAATCCTAAGAAGTCTATGTTTGGGGTAATAGAAGGAAAAAATTGGGGCATATTGTAAAAAGAAGGAACTAAAATTGATCCATAATGGTTAAGGCCCTACAAAGTCTCACCATGCCTACAAGTAAAACATGCGTACATTATTTCTTTGGGAAGGTTAATTTCTTGAGATGATTTGTTCCAGACTTTGTTGATAAGACAAGAACATTGTGGAGATGATGAAAGTAAAAGTTCCCATTTCAATGGAATGCTGAAGGAAAGCTTGCTTTTGATGAAATCAAGAAAGTTATAGCTCCATGCCCTATTCTTGGTATGTCCATATTTCCAAAAGTATTTTATTATGTATAGGTATGCCTCTGCTCACATTATATTCACCATATTGATGTAAAATAATGATGAAGGAATAGAATCTCCTATTGCTTTTATGAGTTGTCCTTAGAAGTAACATGAACTAAAAATGTCTCAAATTGAAAAACATGCATATGTCGTGGTTAGAGCAGTCAAACATTTTAGGTATTATGTTTTGAGTTCTCATACATTAGGTTCTTTGTTCCCTGATACAATGGTAAAATCCATCCTTACTCAATAGGTATTGGTAGTCATGAGAGGTAATTGGATTTAAGTTTAAGAATATGATCTTGAAATCAAACCGACAAAGCTGGTAGAAGAGGTTTATGCCAATTAATTGCTGAGAACTATCCTAAAAAATAAGTTCAAACAGATGAGGGAATTCATGAGGAATTACCCATGGTTCTATTTGTGAGTACGACAAATGAATGGTATTCTAAAATTTCTTTATTTTTAACCTATGGAGAATGTCCTACACATCTAAGTTCAAAGGAAAAGCATACATTCAAGTTGAGGTTATCAAAGTATATACTCTAGGATAATGGTTTGTACAAGAGAGGGATTGATGGAGTGTTCCTTTGATGCGTGGCTAAGATTCAACAAGGTAAGATTTTGGAAGCATTTCATAACTTGACATGCAGTGGACATTTTTCATCATCCGTTATGGCTCACAAGATCCTACGAGCAAGATATTATTGGCCCACTCTCTTTCAAGATGCATCTGAATGGGTAGCTAAGTGTGAAGCTTGTCAGCATTTTTTCTGTCATCCTAAATTGGCAACACTTCCCCTAAGGCCCCCTGTAGTAATCACCAAAATGAAGAACCTTTCCAACAATGGGGAATATATTTTATTGGAGCACTAAGAGTTGAATCCCACATCTAGTCGAAAAATTGGGCACAATTATGTTTTGAACTGCAACTGATTATTTCACAAAGTGGGTAGAATCCATTCTAGTAAAACATGTTTCTTTTGAAGTTGTCTGTAACTTCATTAAAGAGAACATAATAGTTAGGTTTGGCATTCAACATCCCTCATAAGATCGTTGTTGATAATGCTTCCAATTTTTCATCTTATGAACTCACTGAGTTTTGTTAAGGTTATGGGATCACTTTAGCTCATGCATCAGATTACTATCCCTAAGGAAATGGCCAGGTTGAATCAAGTAATAAAAACTTGGTGACTATAATCAGGAAGTTATTCGATGAGAACCAATGAACATGGCACAAAGCATTGTATGATGCATTGTGGGCTGATTGTATCACTCCTAAAAGAGCTATAGGGATGTCACCATTTCAGGTGTTATATAGAGTTGATGTATAAATTCTTATCTCCCTGGAATTGCCAGCTTTGAGGTTGGCTAAGATAATTAAGATGACACTTTCCAAGATTCCATTGAGAAAATAATTATGTACCTTATAAAGTTGGAAGAAATCCAGATCTAAGGTAGGCAGATAGGATCATGGAACATCAAGAAAAGATCAAGAAGGATGTTTGACAAATAAATCTAAATAGCGAGATTTTAGGTCAAAGATCTAGTTTTTCTTTGGGATAAAAGAAGAGAGCCAAAGGGAATGCATGGTAAAATTTGAATCCCTATGGCGGGGTCCTTTCAAGATTCATCAACCGAATGGAGAAAATATTTTTTATCTTTCATATCTCGATGGAACTCAACTCCCACTACCTCATAGCAGGTAATATCTCAAGTTGTTTTTCCAGTATGCAAGTTATTCTTGCATTGTACCATAATTTACTTTTATCATGTGTTTTCTTTTTGTTGGTGTGTTTGCTTTCTTTTCTTTTCTTTGGTTTTGGTGTGTTTGTTTTTGTTTGTGTCTCTTTCTATTTTTTGAATCCATTTCCCAATGGTTCATACTTTGGAAATCTAAGTTCTCTTCCTTTGCTTCATAAAAGAAAGTCCCCAGTTGGAAGCCAACTGTTATCTCATTTTTGTGTTTATCAAGAAAATGGAGATAACCAATAAAAAAATAATTCTTGATGAATCCTTTTGAATTCTTTTGATCCAAAACGTTCATTTTTGAAACATGTTTGAAAATCCCCTTTGTATCAGATTTTGGAGTTCCCTTAACATTTAACATGTAATATGTTCCATGTTTCCTGAATTCTTGAAAACCCGATTTGACACTGCATTTTCAGGTTTCGGGATCCGATTGCACAAAACATAGTTGAATACTCAAAATGCATGCAAAGTGTTCTCATGCTTCCCGAACCCGAAACCCATATGACTTGAACTACATGTTATTTCGTGTTTCAGGATCCAATTGCATCGAGGTAAAAACCCGCCAAAGCATATGTTACATGTTTCGTACGTTATGAACCCAAAATCCGGTTCTAGATGTTTCGAATTGCATTGGGGTACCCAGCTGGAACTCAACCTTGATACATGTTAACATGCCTTTATGTTCTCCGAATCCTAAAGTCTCGACACTATTAGAGACTCCCTTTGTACTCGGATTTTCATAATTAGATGATGACATATGCAATCAATTTCCTTATTCTGAAATCAATGCATTTAATGTCTAGTTGGAGGGTAGGTGAGCACACGTGTTGGACCTATGTGTAATTAATGCTAGGGTTATTTTATAAATAGCAGAATTTTCCATGTCATTTATTTTGTACTTTACATTTTTCACAAACAGTCATGGATTTTCCACCTGTTTTGCACCCCCAAAACCTGATCTCACATTCTTTCTTTTGGATTTATTTCTCGAAGGTTTTGAAGCATTTTTCACCTTGGTAGGTAAGTGAATCTTCCTCTATGTCATCTTTCAATTCTTTTTAGGTGATACCCTGGTTTGCATTTGGATGAAATAGGTATTTTCTTGTTTCGCCTTTATGTTTTCATTTTCTTCCTTCCTAGTTAGTTATTTTTGAATATCAATTAAAAGTGGTGAATCTTTTTCACTTTTATGGGCTTCAAATTTTGAAAGATTGAAGAAAAGGATCAAGAGCTTTAGGAATGCCTAAAATGTATAATTTTTGGATTTTGTACATGCCTAAGCAAGGTATTTTTTCCTTGATCAAGCAATTCAAACATTTGTACCTTGCTACATTAACAAGCTTTGGGTTTCTGCAGTGTGTCAGACTTTTCACATGTTGTCCCTGAGCAAGATTTCTCAACTTCCCGGGAAAACTCCCACAGTGTGTCGGGTTTTCCAAGTTGCAAAACAACATCAAAATCTTGACCAAGTGTATTCAGGTTTTCTACAGGTGTCGACATGACCATCTTCCCAACTCAGTTTGTCAGACTTTCACACTTGTTGAGTAGGGTGCAAAATCTGATTCTCTTCCAGGGCTTCTAGGAAATTTTGTAGTAAGTTCTTCATGTCTGATTCAGGAAAAGGAAAGGGTAATAAGGAAGGAACTAAAGAAATGAAGTACAAGTATCAGGGTGTTGTGGCCCCTTCTAGCATTGATTCAAATTTTGATATTAGGGATACAGAATTGGGACATGTAGACATGGACGAATTTTGGGATAGAGTTCAGAGTTCCTCACAAACTTCATGGATGCAATATCTTTGTGCACAAGTGGACTACCTTTGGTAGCTAGTGGATTTTCCATTTCTTCTTAGTGTCCCGAATTTATTCTTCCATGTGCCAGTAATTATGATTCGATGCTCAAGGTTAGTGCGGAATCAAGGCGAAGAAGTGGTGATCAAATTGGATAATGATTATTTTGATGCAACTCCTCAAGATTCCCAATTTTGAAGGAATATGTTGACACAAATCTTCAACTCAGCTCAATAGGCCTGGGATATTGACTTAGATAATTGTGTTAAACATGTGAATAAAAATTTCCTGATTAAACCTAAACCTGCTATAGCTAGGTTTCCAAAAATGGTTCCCATAAGTGAATTCAGTTTAGAAATAAATGATATTATTACACTCCTCAACAGGGTATTTTGGCTCTCCGAGTCTAAGGAATTTCATAGATGGATGTACCATTTCATCACCATCATAAAGAAGAATGAGCAGTATTTTGACTCGGGGAACCTTCATTAGTGACACCATTGATACTCAAATGAAAACAGTCCTTTCCACAGGAAAGTTTTACATGATGTTCCTTATGTTACTTATGCATTGCCACAGGATGAGGAATTATCATGGGTTGGATATCAAAGGGCAATGAAATCAACTGAATCACATATTATAAGTTCTATCCTCAGTTGTCTTTGAAAGGAATATCTAGAACATTTCAGAAGAGTCAATGACGCCTTTAACGACACCTTCTATGAGATTATCTGTAGATTGGATCATGATCTTATAAAACGAAGAGTCTCAGATGCTGCATGGAATGGTATCCAAGTGGGGTTGCATATTTTTTCAATTCAAAAAGTTTACATATTTTCGGGTTACCATATTTCAGGAAATTCCAATGCATCTTCCAAGATATCCGAGTGATAAATTGATTCTTATGGAATTGGTTTGACAACTTTTGGATTTCCATAAGTTTCAACAAAGCAAACACAAATTTGTGGGTTTTTATATTTCAGGAAACACCAATGTGTCTTCAAGATAACCGAGTGATAAATTGATTCATTTGGTTCTATATCAATTTCAACAAAGAAAACATAAGGTCGCCATTTTATATATATCAATGTTCGTCTATGATGAAATCCAAAAGTGTGGTCTGATGAGTTACAAGGATAAGCTTAAGAAAACTATGAATTCAAGACTATGCTTTGATTTTCGAGGTGTTCTTAAGGCTCACAGAACATTTCTAACTTCATGTTCCAGATCTAGACAGACATTTGGATTGATCTCAGGGATGAAGGTTCCAATCAGAAGAAAGGATCAATAGCAGGTTGAATTTGGATGAAATAAGGGTGTTGAATCTCACATAGGTCCATGAAGATGCGGTTGATAACAAGAGGGTTGTAGAAACTAGTTATGAAAAAATGGATGGTGACAACACCAAATTTTTAGCAGTCAACATCTCATTCAAGGAAACAACATCGATGCAAGAGAGAGCCACTCAAAACCTCATCCACACAAAGGCATGGTTGTATTTATGGGGTATGCATCTGCCCAAGGAATCCAATTTCCCAAATTTTACCCGTCACATCATCATCAAAGGCGCAGCCCCTCACATGAGAAAAAGATAAAGGTGCAAACCCACCTAAAAGGGTAAAATTTAAGTTTGTTTGTAGTGGGAGTAAATCTCAACATGTGTCATCTGTTGGACCTTATTCATTAATTTTGATTCTAAATTATCCTTCTCTAACAATCACCAAGTAATTTCCAGTGAGTATTGTAGCAGATCAACATGTGGTCTCTTCCATTCTTGACACCTCCTTCGAACCTGTAGTCACTCAAAAATTGTAGGTGTTCCCTCCCATTTCCTCTCCTTCTCACCTCATTTCCTCCCGTCCTCAATTTATTTCATCTCCTCCTCATTTTCTCCTTCTCTCACCTTTTTTCCATCATCACCACTTTTTTCTTCAATGTCAAGTGTGTTCTCATCCTTATCCCCTCTTTTCGAGTGGAGTAGGATTGACTTTGGAATTACCAGTTTCTTCTGGGATCCTAGTCTCCATTCCCCTTTCTCCTCCTATTTCTTCCACCATTTTTACCACCATTCTCTCCACTCCTCCATCCTTGGTTGCTACTTTTCCCACTCCTCCAACTTCCTTAGAAATGGTCTCATTCCCTCTCTTAGAGGAACCTTCTGCTTCATCTCCCTTATGGTTGACTAGTCAAGACTCTCAAAGAAGAGGAAAGTATTGATTCTTCCTGAGGCCTTTGATTTCAGTTAATTGAATCCAATACATGCCTGGTCAATCAATAAACCCAAGACTATTTCACGGATCTCAGTTGATGCATCTGGTCAGAAATTTATAGATATTTCCATGCCCGCAACAAGATAAAACTAAAGAAGACATCACAACCGTGGATTACCAAATTACAGAGGTTGATCTTGGGGAAGGTTATTGCACTGAAGGTGCTCAACAGGATGCACAGAGTGTCATGGATATTCTTTGCAAGAAGCTCAAGGGAAACTAAAGTATTAAGAGATGAATTGAAGGAGAACGTTGAATAATTAATGGAGGTGTTACTCAAGCTTTTCCAAGCATTCTCAAATTTAGATAGCATCTTCTATGCCTACTCCCATTCATTCTGATTTCTCATCACTACCTAGGAAGAAAAAAATTAATGAGAAGGGTAGGGTTGTTGATGAATGGATTCAACGCTCTTCTTGTTCAAGGGAAAAGGGTTATTAATGATATGTAGTGAATTCCTTCAATGATCTAGGAAAAGACAAGAAAGATGTTGATAAGCTAAATGAGGAATTCCTTAAAGAAATTGGGAATCTAGATCTGAACTCTAGAAAGCTCTCAGTGGGCTTAAAAAAGGTTCTTTCAAAGATCCTAATTAAGGAAGGGATAGTTCCATATGCAGACAAGTACTTTGACTTTTTCAAGGAAATTGAATTTTGGGTCAAAATTCTTAATGAAGCTTGTAGAAAACTAAGGCAATCAAGAGATGAAGTGGTAGATGTTGTCAATAATATCGATTAAGAATTATCAATGATTTTCACAAAATTCCCAGATGATGGCCTAAATATTCCACCTGCGGATGATCTATTTAAGGAATTTCAAGAGTTAGTTGAGAAGGAATTTGCAGTAGGGGAAAAATTTAGTATGACAACTATTGACAAGTTGATTCTCTGCAAAAATGTTCTGAGTAATTTGGCTAAATATATCAAGAAGTACCAAAAGCTTATAGGGATTGTTAGCAACACTTATGAAACTTGTGAAGTTATGAACCATTACTCTTATGGACCATATGAGAAGGAATCTCAAGAAATGATTTGATATTTTTAGAAATTCTCCACTAAGACAATCTAAACAGATTGACGAAGAAAGACGAGTCTAGAATGATGGGCTTATCACGCAATTTTTGTTTTCCATTCAACATGAATCTCTTTCAGTATTGCTTTCGACATCGTATGAACTAGCACAAGGGTTGACTAGGTCTCCATGCAAGAATAAGTCAAATCAAATTCATTATTCATGTTTAATATTTTTAGTATGTTGTTCCAACTATTTCCTATATTTCATCTCCTTCCCCTTCTTTTATAAATATGAGATGTTGTGGCATTCTAAAGGGTTGGAAGTTTTGATATGACATAGAGTTTAGATTTGAGAAAGAGAAAGACTGTGTGTTTTCTTTTAATCATTGAAGAATATAAAATATAATCTATTACAAAATTTGTGTTGTGGGAATATCTTTGTTATTTTAGGTATTGTTCTTATGTTCAATGCTTTAAATTGTCCTTTTATTTAAATATATAGTTAATCAAATCTTCTAAAAGTTGTTACAATTTAAATCATGTGTGATTATCTTTTGATCTATGTTTTCTTAAGAAAAAGCATGTTCCTACCCATTCTATTCTTTCCACATTCTGATAAAGTACTTCTTCCTTTCTATTCTCTTTCTCTCCATGCTTATTTCTTTCTAATAAGAATATGAATACTGGGATGAGATCCCAACCCCGATGATTAGAATAGTTTGAATATTGTATATATCTTCTAGTCTTTTTTTATTAGCAATAAACAGGGTGCCTCCCCTTTATCTAAGGAGGGACACACCTTGAGGTAGGGGTCGAAATTCTCCAAATGAACCAATCAGAACATAGGAGGGTACTCTGAATGTGGATCACTCAGTCGAAATTAATGACCTAAGACCATCCCCATTCCCCACTTAGATAAAGTGCTCCTCCACCACTCTAGTTCATAACTCTAGTATAATAAAAAGCATTTACCATCCAATGTTTTGAATTCAAAGTCTTGGGATATTGGTGAGTTACAAGTATTTTGTAATCATAAACCTAGGTTTCATTCCCATTGAGTTCATAGGATGTTTTCAATAAGTGGCCATGGGGACACTTTGAGGTAGGGGTAAAACTTCTCCATATGGACTAAACAAGACAAAGTGGGCTGCTATGAATATGGATCACTCTATGGACATTAAGGACACAATCCCACCCCCATACCCCACCTATAGAAATTTCTCCTCCACCACTCTAGTTCATAGCTCTTGTATAATAAAAATATTTTTCCATCTAATCTTTTTCCAATGGGGTTAGGGTGGATTGGCTAAGTCAAACATTTGTGTCCAAATTTACCCTAGTTCGAATCCCTCTTGGTGTGATCCCCTTCGGGGTAGTTTACTGGTGGCGGCGGTTGTTACATCACCGGTGATTTCATTGAAAGATTTTGGCAGATCTTTTGGTGTTGGTGGAATTAGCATTGTCTGCGGTGGTAGAAAATTACAGTAATTACATCATCAGTGGTGGCGGAAATTGCATCGTCAGTGGTGGCTTGGTCTTCATTGGTTCTGAATTTTTGGTCATGGTTGGTGGTAGAAAAATTATAATATATTTTTTGTCGATGTATGCATTATAAGGGTGGGGCCCCATCAACCCTTTGGTTCATAGCTCCGTTCAAAAGTGTTTACAAATCTAAAAAAAGAGTGAAATCAATAATGATTTATATTATTTTTATTATGATAATGCATGTTTATATGGATATTGTTATTTGAACCATGTTGGTGTTGTGTTAGATAGAAAATATACAATTAGACATGTGTCATTACTTGGAATAGAAAAATGTAGCCGACAATCTACATCTCTTCTACTGAAGCATAATATAGAAGTGCGATGGAAGCAATGAAAGGAGCCATGCAGATAAATTGGTTGTTGGAAGAGATTCACATGGAAGTTAAAGCAAATACTCATCTTCTGTGTGATAATCAAAGTTGCATTTCTCTTGCCAATAATCCAATTCGGCTTCAAATAACAAAGCATATAAAGATACATATGCATTTCATCTGAGAGAAGGTACTCTGTGGTGAGATAGATCTCCAGTACTTCTCTATTAAAGATCAAGTTGCATATATGTTTACAAATCCATTGTGTGTTGTAAATTTATGCAAGTTTCGTGCAATGTTTTACCTTTTAGAGTTTCCATTAATGGGGAATTTGCATGACAATGCCACCTCCTAATGGATAACCATGTGTTTTCTCCTTCACCTATATACTTATGCTCCAAATTTAAAGCATTGTAAAATTTATTTTTTATGATCTTAGTAAACTTATAACTCTAAGTTTATTGTGTAGCCCAGTAATGTTACATCATGTTGTAAAGGAGGTCCTTACTTTATAAAAGGATCCTAGAGGTGTTGGGATATATTTTCCATGACAAACTATGATATGTAGTCTCATAAATCATGTTTATCCTAAACCATCACTTCTAATTTATGGATTCCAAATCCTTTTGTACCAAAATATAAGTTTATCATATTGAAGGTGTATAAATCCTTCAAATAGAAATAGTGAGATGTAGTCTCACAAATCATGCTTAGCCTAAATCATCACTTTTGATTTATGGATTTCAAATCATTTTGTACCAAAAGGTAAGTTTAGTGTGATGAAGGTGTATAAATCCTTAAAATATGATATGCTAGCCTAAACCCTCACTTTGGTTTAAGGATTGTAAATATTGTTTTATAAACAAGTAATGTATGCATATAAAGCCCACTTAATATTAAAGGGGGGTGTCAAAACAATAATATTAAGTGTTTTATGTGATATAAACTATAGTTTATAATTAAATAAATAAGAATATATTATATTTCTATTTATTTAATATAAACTTCAGGTTTTTGGTTAAATTTATTATTAAAATTAATTGAATATGTGGAGGGGTGCTTATTGAGAAGACACACCAGGTAACTCCACTTATATAGGTATCTCGGGGCCTGATAATTACATTGAATTAGGCTGAATTAAATAATATGGAGAGGAGTGAAGTGGTGGTTATTTACTAGACTGTAAATTGTTTCTCTATAATGGAAAGCTACTTTCTATCGTGGTTTTTTACCCTTCATGGTTTTCCACATCAATTCTCATGTTTATGTTATATTTTTATGTGTATTACATATAGTTTAATTTGATTTATTTAATTAATCTTTATATTAATTTATTTAGTTAATAAATGTTTAAATGCTCAGATCTCACACCTTTTACAGATATAGGTTCTCTAAGGTGGTCACATTTTCAACACTTTACATAGCTTCTAAGACATCTCCTTTAGTAGCACACACCTATTCCTTTTGAGCCACATGCTCAAACATCGTTTTTTACACATGCCTCAAAAGAGGGGCCATATATATAGGTTTATTCTACATTTTAAGGAGACATAGATAGAAATCTTGTGGCATATGCATGTATAGATACGGTACAGGAACCAATAAATGCACTCATACACAAAATTTTGGGGAAAAAAATAAGAGAGGTTTGAAATGGTACGCTTTGGTCAATATTGTATGGTACGGTTCTGACCCCCATGCATTTTTGACTAGGGGAAATTTTAGTAGATTTTTCATCATTTTAAAATTTTAACCTATATATGCAAAAAAAATTACAAATTCGCACATTAAAATTACTATGTAAATCAGTAAAGGGGTATGAATTTTTTCATTCCTTCTTCACATTAAAACTCAATTTTAAGAATCTTAGGAGCATGGGTCTCCTTCCTAGTTCAACATTGTTAGTATATTTCAGCATTTATTTCAGTTCATACTCAGTTACTTGATATATAGGGAGAGTTTGGTAGCACCAACTTTCTTTTGTATCATATGTCCTAATTTGCAATGTGTGATTCATGGTCTTGTGGAAGATATCAAAGAATATAATGGCATCATGGGTAGGCTTTCCTCTTCTATTACACTTAAAGAGGAATATATCAGAGTTGTTGAATAACTTTGGTGCATGGTCTTGTTCCTTTACATGGGTGCATCTGTACCTCTTTTTCCTTCTCCTTCTTGCATACTTCCATGTTGGGTTGCATGCACCCAAATGATTTAATAAAATTAAATCTAAGATAAGGACACTTCTGATCAGATAGATAAAATAGTAAATAAGCAATATCAAGAAAAGGAAATGCAAGCAAGAGTGATAGGTGGGGTTTAGAGAATGGCTCATCTCATATACATGGGTATGAACCAATTCTGGACTGGAAATTGATTTGGAAGGGTAGATTCTGGGTTGTGTAATATCTATGTCTAGAAATAGATTGTACCAATTTTAGGGACAACAAATCTTATACTAGGACAGGGTCATATGGGTGTTAGTGTTTGATATGGGCACTATTTTCTATAAAGTGGATCAAGATCTAGTTCCTTTTGTGTCACTCAGTGTTGCTTCTTGTTTGTTGTAGGTGGTGTTAGATTCATTTTATCACACATGTACCTATAAAATAAACCCTAGCTACATGCACAATACTCAAGTGCACATTGGATAGTAAAAATATGCATATGTTTGATTCAAACTGACCTCAATGGTCACCCCAATGTGATTTTCATCAAGCACTTCACTACATTTCAGACTCTATGTAGTTCGTGTGTGTGTGTGTGTGTGTGTGATTAGAATAGTGTCTCTTGAGCTAAGATGCCCTACTATCATTTGCATAAGAAGATAGTGGCCTACAACTACTTTGTACCATATCCAAATGTGTGGTATGGAATTCAGAATAAACCTTTTTATGCAGTGAAGTATGCATTACCAAAATGTAGGCCTTGGTATAGTAGATGGAAAATATTAGCTCCTTGTAGTAGTATGTGCCTCTTGAATGAACTTCCCCCTAATGAGTTTAAATAAGACATGTGTATATATATGATTCCATTGCTTAAGTTTTTTCATTAACAAGTGAAAGGCTGCCCAAGATGGATAAAAAAAGACAAGAAGGAAATAACATTCAAAAGATCAGAAAAGGAAGTAAAGTGGACACATGTGCCCAGAGGGGATAGTAGTGCTTAGGAACTCTTGTCCTTAATGGACGGTCTTGTATAGGGTGCTCAAAAGGTTAGATACTGAAATTAGAGCTGAGTAGGATATCAGATGGAATACAAAACTATAATTTGTCAATCAAGAAAAATGAGCAATAAAGATAAAAAGGATAAGAAGGATAAAAGTAATGTCAAGTTAATGAGTAATTCTATTACTTAGAAATCATGCATATAAATGCACATCATATCCTTGGGAATATACTTAGATCAAAAAGGAGAGACCATTTACACATCAACAGAAAGGTTCCTCTTTTTTCCATTGTTACCAAAACCATTAACAAAAGTATTACCATAATACATTGTTATATGTTCCCTTATGCAAAACATACATTTCCATCGTTCATTACTTTATAGTCCACTTTAAACGAACGTAATATTACTATTCATAACACTAAATAAATGTAAAGTACAAAAACATCCACTTTCTAGTTATAAATATCCCCAAGGAGAGAATGTTTTATTGGGTTATCCTAACAATTATTTAAAACTTTTAATATTGCAATGATTGTGTGACCCTCTTAGTTGGGTCTCTTTTGGTTATCTGATCTTCTCCTAGTTTTTATTTCACAAGTAAGATTCTTTTTCACATCTTTATAAACAAAATCCCCGCTATGCAAGGTACAAATTACTCCCCAAGGTGGTGCAAAATCGAGTCTCAAAAAACCGTAAGCCAATATAATCATACTAGATACTAGGATTTTTTTCTTCAATTAAATGAAGGTTCATCCACACACTAGACACTACATACCATCATTAATGTTTCACATTTCACGACCTAACAATGGTCATAAAAAGGTTTAACTTCAAGATTGTAATTTTCCTTTTTTTTCCTAAGTGACATTTTCAACTTTACACACCTTCACAAATGTTATAAATTCATAGGGGTTAATTACTCACATAAGTAGCGATATTAAAATTTCTCTCATTATTCAGTGTTATCATGTGATTCTATTACGACTAGGATAGAACCTTTTCCCTTTTTATAGTTGCGTAAAGATCATTTGGGAGATAAGATCTAGACATACAAAATATCAATCACTTGTTTACCATTACCATTTCCTTTTCATTTACTCACACAAGAAAGGTATTTCTCACTAGAATTAATGTAATAAAGATATTTTCTTTACTTATTTCTTAGATTAGGTTCCTAAATTTACCATAGCAACTACATTACATTTCAAGAGGTACATAGTACTACAAGAACAACATACTAATGCTAGCATAATTCCTAATCCTTTTTAAACAACACGACATCCCGCAAAATAGTTATATTTTAATTTCGCAAGTATAAAAATACAACCAAATATGATATAAACCATTTATTTTCCATTTTAGAAAAACATAAATGGTAGGAAACCATATGCATATACACCTTATTAATCATTTTATACCATTGCACTACTTATAACCTAGAAAACATGTAATCATATGTTAGTGAAAACGTAGGCATGGACAAACCTGCCATAAAACATGCTAACAAAACCCCCAAATCATTTTCGGGTTAGAGAGATAGAAAATTATTCATTTTCCATACTTGTTTCAATCAAACAACCCTTTTTAAGTTTGAGAGAGAGGTTAGAGAGAGAATACACCCAATTTCTTTCACTCAAATAAATTAAATCATTTCAATAACCAAAGAGAGTGATGGATAGTGAAAACAACTTTTGATTCATTACATTCAAGTTTTAAAGGCTTTTCAAAGTAACATCAAGTTCTATGAATTCTAACAAACTTTTCCTATCTTGTTGTCGCTATAAGAGCCTATGTACGGGTGTCAAATCACATAATTTTTATTTTTCAACAGTATTGATTAAGAGTAATAAACTGTATATTTATACTCTCTATACACAATTTCAATCATCACACTAGTTTTAAGCGTCGAACGAGTCTTAGAGACTCGACACGAGTCCACAACCTTTGTTGCATTGCTACACAAATCAATCAAAATGGCCACGGAATGGTCCTACAAAAATGACATAGTACCCCCAAACAGAGTGATTAATTACTCCAACCTATTCTCTATTATACAGAGAATCACCAGAAATAGATGAGATCCAAAACCAACTAGTGAGGCTCAAATTAAAATAGCCTTTCGGAGTCTATTAGCTGAAATCAGACATTTTCCCTTTTACAAACTAAGCTAAGTGGGCTCATAAACAGGTGTGCAAAATGCACTTTTTAAGGATATCTAAAACAAAAAACATTATGTTATATCCCATATAACAATGAAGAGGTATACGAGGTCAAATTTTATTCTAGGATCCATAGGCACAAAATACGAAGTGGTTTCTAGAGGGTTAGGTCATAGGTGAACAGTTGCTCCTAGTAAACCATTTTACAAAGCGGTCGGAAACCCACTTCACAACCATGACCAACAAGCATTTAGGAAATGTTTCTAGTTTGATATGGGTTCATCATATAGTAATGAAGAGGTTACGATAGTTTTCACGTAAAAGCGAGGTTGAGAGGAGCTTTTAGCACGTCATTTTAAGGGGCTTTATTACAATTTGAGGCTATTTTAATGTCCTAAGTTTACAATTAAAAAACCATTTTCTCTACTAGTTTGACTAGTTCTAAAGCACTAGCAAAGGTAATTGTGAGTAAGATTTGTTCTTATCAAGTATAGTGCCTGGAATTATGGCACACCACCCAATGCATCAATTTTTGACATAGTATTACACTGTGTGGAAATTGTTTTATGTGGTTTTCAATGTGATTTAAAATAATAATACCAATGCATTACTGACAAGATAAATTCCATATTAAATGTTTCATTTACTATAAAATGAAGTGGAAGTTTTGAAATTAAGTATGAGAGGAGGTAAGTAGTACATGCCTATAAATGGACGAGACATGGTTGAGAGGTACACCGAGTGGTTCTATACATGCTCCAAAGGACCCCATTCATTGTTTGACGAATAACCATAAACTGTTCCAAAAATCCCATTTTGAGTAGCCCGAGGAATCATTCCATCCATGAGGACCATGCTTCTTTTAGACATCTTTGTGAAATCTAATTTTAGATCTGCCCTCTTATTTTTCTTGAGAGTTTCCAAGGCCTTCTCAACAAGCCCATTTTATGCATATATGAAAATTATTGCTTTTCTACCCCAAACCATATGCGATCAGCAAGCACTAAGAAATAAAACCCACACAGTTGCCCCCAATTTCTCTTCCTAAGCACCCATCAAACACGTCTACACAACCACCATAGGTTTTTTTGGCATGGTGATGATAAATTTCAGAGCTACTTCATGACATCTGGAGTGGACAAAACCTGTCAAAATAGCATCAGTTTACAAACACATAGATAACAAAGACAAGAGTAGGACATTCCATTGTGCACACATCATAACTATGTATGCATACATTTCTATCGCGGCTGAAAAACTCAATGAAGTTTGCTTTTATTATGCCTTGATGGGTGTTCATATCTTTTCGTTTGAGCATAGGTTGGTAGCACACTAGAGATAAGGGTTAGGCATTTAAAATGGTGCCCACGTAGACAAACATGTGGTTATCTTAATTAATAAAACAAAAATTAAGATTACATGATTTGGGTGAGTTTCGTACACTCCAATAGAGCTCCAAACATAGTATAGGCTAGACGAATGTTGGCAAAGGTTATTGAAACATGTTTTACTCCTTCTACGCCCCTCTTGAGTCTCAAATTGTGTTAGTGTAGGCTATTATTTATCATTTTATTTGTTTATTAGGATAATTATTGCACTTGGGTTATCCATACACTTATTGGGTTAGCTTGCTTTGGTATACTAGTTGTGTGGAGTTAGCTTACTAGTTGTGTTGAATTAGCTTATCAGTTGTATGGAGTTAGCGTGTTAGTCTTGTGGAGTTAACTTAACTATCAGTGTCAATTAGTGGGAGTTCTTCACCAATGATCTAGGTAGTATTTGCACTTCCCTCCTCTTATATGTACATCCTAATTATTGAGCTAATTTATGTAATGAAAAAATGGATTATGATGGATTTCCATATATGATAATTTAGCTCTATGTTTACAAATCCTTTTGTAAGGTTATTCTGGAAAATTCCTCTAAGTTTATTAAATGTGGGGTGTTATTATCATTTGAGATATTCACAGCTTGGAACAATCTTCTTATCATTCCTTCATGGTATCAGAGTGGTAGATGATGTAGAAATCCATCTATAATTTTTTTTTGCAAGCAAGGGTTTACTTGTTTTCATATATTTGGAATTTGTTATCACATTGTTACAGTATCCATTTTACGTAAAATGGACAGCTCTACTAGATTTCAAAGGTGGTAAAACTCGTGAAACAAATGGAAAATTGGCCATTGAAGGGGACAGTTTATTATTTTAGTTTGTTGGTTTTGTAGAGATAGACAAAGATGCATAAAAATATGCTTGGAAATCCATATCGGAAGGAAATATGTGCCCGGAAGGTAGAAAGTCCAGAAAAAATGGTTTCTGGGTTTTTTTGTGTTTTTTGCATTCGATACTAGTTTTTTCTTCTGCTTTGTAAAGTTCCTATTTGGCGAGGATCTGAGAATATTAGAAATCTATATTTGCGAGGTAACGAGGCAGAGGTAGAAAGTATAGAAAAATGGTTTTTGGGTTTTTCTAGGTTTTCTGTGTTCAATATTATATTTTTTCTTTCGTTTTGTAAAATTTTGGTTTGGCGAGGATCTTGGAAATCCATGCCAAGGTTTGAGGATCTTGGAAATCCGTACCGGTGAGGTAGAAATTACAGGAAAAATGATTTTTGAGTTTTATATGTTATGTGTTGGGTTTTTTTCTTCTGTTTTTCAAATTTCATGATTGGCGAGGACTTTGGGATCTTGGAAATCCATGTCGACATCTAAGAATCTTGAAAATCCAAAAAAAAATATTTCTTAGTTTTTCTAGGTTTTCACATTCGGTATTGGTTTTTTCTTCTTCCGTTTTACAGATACATAATTGGAAAGTTTTTCTAGAAAAATTCAATTGAGGAGAAGTGAAGGAAAAAGACATTTTATGTTTTTTAAAATAAATATTAAAGCACAAAGTAAAAAAACTTGTAACTTTTGATAGGTAACTCAAAATTGAGTGTTGTTTTTTTAAAAAGTGTTTATTTTTTTGTGTTTTTTCCATTAGGACTATTTATTTTGAGAAACACATTAAAATAATAAAATTTCATTATCGTAACACACACTTAACTATAAAGTTACAAAATCTGAGGGGTGTTGTAATCACTTGCCTACACATTTTTGGCTAAGCTTGATGTCCTAAATTGTTGAGTGTTGAGTTCTTGTATTTATCATGGATTCTGATAATGAGATGCTTCTCTCCTAAGTTTGTGTACTTTAGGAGGATATGGTAAAATTTTTGGAATAAAATAGATCACTTAAAAATAAAAACTCTCTTCTTCATAACCTCGTTTATGACAAGGATAAATTAATCCACTCTCTACAGAAAAAACTTGCTTACTTACAACATCATCCTCACATTGTGGACTTTCACACCTCTACTTCCGTCCCTAGTCCACTTACAGATATTGCTCTTGTACCCACTGACCTTGTTTTGTTAGTTTTTTATCCTACTCCTTTTAATGCTCCTGAGCCTATTGCACTTGTTATTACATGTTCTTCCACATATGTGCCTATTGCAATTACACACTCCATGTACCCCACTTCAGCTCCTTCTACTCACCTATATGGATATTTTAATAAGAATACCACTACATTCAGTTCTTGCATGCTCTATTCTATGGGTTTCACTGGCAGAGGCATTGGTAGACATTCATACGGTATTACTTCCTGTTAAATGGAATTCTCGCCATGACATTCGTTTTCGAGTAGGTACTTCATTGGGATCACACATTGATACAACTCCTTTTTTGTTGACTTGACTCTTTCTCAGGATCATGAGCTACACATGAGTCCTGCACCTTCACTCAAGCCTGAGAGATCTAATATTTCAGTTGTTAGACATGATCGACCTGACACACATTTTGGTGTTCATTTACATGAACTTGTACATTTTTCACCGAATCATATGTAGGCATCTTATTTATCCATATGTATTAATTTGGGCTGGATTTCTAATCATTCGTGGTGGCGACATAGATATTATTTGAGAGGAATCTACAAGCGTGGCTCCACCACCATTCATTTTTTTTCTCCACTTTGTATCATCTGCATTGTAATGCTCCTTATTTTGAGAAAAAAAATTAGTAGGTGTAGTATATCTCTCTTGTATGTTGAGAGATTGTGTATCTGTATTTTTGACATTTTTTGGCATGTTGACAATCTCTCTTGTGGGGGAGCTATTTTGGTTAAGCCCAGTGTTCAAGTAGTTTTTTTTACAACTCATATAGATTTGTAGCATCACTCCACCTATTCAATAATACTGGAGGGTGTGGTGTTGATCCTTCTTCTTTGGGTCTTGTGTCCTTGGCTTGTTGCCTTAGCTATTCTTGGATCGTGGCACTCCTCTTTCTTTGGATCTTGTGTCATTTCCTTGTTTCCTTGGTTGTTATTCTTGGATCGTGGCACAACTATTTTTAGTAGTTGATCGAATTATGTTTGGTATTTTTTGCACTTTCAACATCACTCCATTGATAGTCTCCTTATGCGGAGCTATTCTAGTGCACCCCAACGTCAGTTGTTTTTTATTTTTATGATCAATTAGTGGATTTAGACCATAGTAGACACTAAAATTCTTCAACATTGTATGAGTTTTTTATTTGAGTTTCTTGGGATACCTTGCAGTGGGTTTTTTCTATCTACTTTGTTATTACTAGTTTTGGGTACCTTACGGTGTTCTTTTTTCCCAATTATTGTATGTGGGTACCTCATTAGGCCTTGTTTTTAGGGTTCATTTTTAGACACCCCTCCAAAAAATTATTATAGAATGGGTGGCAAATGTGCCAAAAAAGTTATTCACATTGTTGGCGAATCTTGGAAAGGAGGGTTTCATGACGGTAGTGAATCCAAGTTTTTTTTAACTCTATTACCATATGGTAACACGTATCAGTTGACAGACGGTAACAAACCTTGATTTTTCATCTGATAATACTTATTGGTTTCTGAATTTTTACACACTTTTTGTTGTCAATCGGTAACATGTTTTTTGTTTTTGGTTGGTAACAGAAACAAGTTGTCGTATGACAGGTTCATAGACCTTACCACCCGATAAAACATTTTTGTTGCCATCTGGTTTGTGTTCCAAGAACCATTAGCATACAGGATCTTTTATCCCATGTCAAACGTCTTTTCATTCATAATTATAGTCGATAACAACTCAGGATATTGACGTCATCTGGCAACACAAAGGGGTTGTTGATAAAGAAATTAAAAATGTGACAACACGAGGATCTATGGGATAACATGAACATCAATCAAATTACAATTTGGCAACATGACAAGGTTCCAGGAGGAGTGAGCATCAACCATGAAATGTGCATGTAATGATAGGAAAGGGTCACAACATCTCAATTTCCTCATAGATTCAAAAAAAGGGAAGGAGGAGTACAAATAGGGGTGTTGTGTAACCCCCAGTGCAAGTAATCATACCTCCTCAAGTGGAGAAGGGGAGTTACATTTTTGGAATGGAAAGTAACTCACATATAACTCACTGACAAATAATGGCACATATGACAGAATTTGAACCTATCATAACCCCTATGACACTTAAGACCTATGACCTCACCTAAGTGAGATGACTCACCACGTGATGTAGAAAATGCACATACTAACACCCTCCCCTTCATTGTAACTTAGGATGAGGTGGCAAGTCAGAAATGAGAAATGGGTCCTGGAAACAAATCTTGATGAGGAACCTATTAACAACAAGGATCTAAAGAAATGGAGGAAAACCTAGTGTAAAAAATTATCCATGACAAGAGATGAAAAAGCACTCTCTAAAAATCTAAGAAAGATGCCACAAATGGGTTTAGGCACTGAGGCACATGATAAGGTACATATACAGATGAAAATAAACACATGACCTTCAATTGCACTCGAATCCTCGAGGTTGTGTCGAGGCAGTCGATGTGAAAATGTGGATGGATATGGCTAGCGTAACTTGGTATGTGGATAGAAGTGCATGTAAATGGGATGGACAAGTTGTAAAGGAAAAACAATGTCCTTGATGTGTAATAACAAGATCTTCTCATCAAGTGCAAGGAAACCCCTTCTAACCTGAACTGGTTTGATAGATGGATTTGAAAGAATAGCTACACGACGACTCCAGTCAATGTCCAGCTCTATGGAGATCCTCTCTAGTGGTTGTGGTATGTGTTGAAAACCAACGGGTGCCTCGTAAGTATTTTCAGAAAAGCTCATGAAATATGCGAGGGAGACGTGGATCCTGATAGTATATGGTCGATTATCTAGAGCGATCCAAAATTAAAAGGGTTGGATGAGCTTCCTCATCCAGAACACTTAGGTGTTTGATGATTTCTGGTGGAAGTGGAGACAACCTAAAAGCTAATGAGCATAATCCTGTGTCATGGTTTAACTTATCTTTGGGCCCTTACGGTTGGGGAACCCACGGATCACAACCATAAACTCTTGGCGGTTGCGGTCCTTATATGGTCATGTACGTTTAAACTCTGTTGTCAGGGGCAATCTAGTATTCGTAGGCTTTGTTAGCCGCGATATTCAAAACGTTTAATTATTCAATCTTCTCAACTTATCATACTGGTGTTCTAAGGATAAGAAGACGGTGTCCCGTATCTATGTCCGTAATTAATGTAGGTTTTTTCAGTTGTGGGACCAATGGATCACTGGCATATGTTTGTTCTTGTCATGGTTCATTTATGGTCATGGATTGCAAAGATCTAATTTAATCAAGCAACTAACAACTAATTGAATGGATTAAAGCTATTATATTTTTTAGTACTTTCAAGATATAAATGAAATAAAACAAATACTGAGAAACTATTCTAATAAATTAAATGTTTTTTGTGCTTTTCTTGAATTGAGAAGAACCAAAAGAAACGAAAAGCTTCTAATCTAACAAATAATTCTTATACAGATAAATAACTAGATGTAGTTATTTACTTTTGCAATGGTGTAACTAAATCTATATTAATAAAATTAAAGCTTCTCTAAATTACTCTAATTAAATGAAATATTTTTCAATAAGTAATTGTGGATTTGTTAAATCGTCTCCTATCTCAGATACATGGGAAGATTGAAAGCTTCAAAAGATTTTCTTCCTCTGTAACCTCCAAGATAGAATTTGTGCGAATCTAAGGGAAATCACAATAAATGATGGATATATTATCTCTATGTTGGCAAAGAAAGCTTCCTCCAGATATACTTCCCTCCAAACCCATAAGGATAGTGAAGGAATAATCTATCAGCACAAACTCCTATGGAAGATGTAAATCTTTTTTGAAATTGACTTAGCGATTAGCAATGAAGAAACTAACTTTTTCTACTCTATTTGATATGTGTATGCATATGATTCAGAAACAATAATATAAATAAGTGAAGAAACTAACATTAACCCCAACCTAGAAATATAAATTAATGGCAAATCTAGTTATGTTATGCTTTTTCCCCCCAGTTTGTCTTTTCAATCTCTTGTGTTCACATGATACCAAGAGATTAAGAATTTTGTAGAAGCAGCAAAGAGAAAGTGTTGGAGAAATGGCAGCTTGATGGAAATCTGGTAGCAATGCAAGTGGAAGAGAGATATCAAAATTGAATAGAGATTGGCTATATAATTTCCAACAAGAATGTGGCAGCTTAGTAATACAAGAATACACAAAAATGATCTCCGATCATTTTCTAGAGAACAAGTGATGATTTTATAGAAGTTGGTTGGGTTGTGCACTAACACACTTGGAAGCCATGGGGTATCGTATCAACACATGAGGAGGCAGTTAACAAGTCAATCACAAATCACAAGTAGAAGAGGAGATTGTCACAAGCCACTCAAGCTTAAAATCAGCTAAAACAAGTAAGAAATGTGCTCAAAAGGTGAACTTAAGTGAAGCAATCACCCATTAATTCTCAGGTGAATATTCTGGAAAACGTGCACAGGACTATCACCCTGTGCAGAACGGCAGTTACAGGACCATTTCCCTACTAAGGCGGCAGTTACAAAAATGTTTCCCTTCCTTAGCAGCGGTTACAAGACTTTCACCCAAGCAGGGCAGTGGTTTTGCAACTAAAGGCCAAAACTAAGGCAAAATGAAGCAGGAAGCTACAGAAAAGGAAGAAGTCATTGAGTAAGGAAAACTATGCTACAAATATTAAGCTTTAAGGAGGTTTAGGTGCTTGAAAACCTTTGGAAAAGACATGAATCATCATTGGGGACCTTTTATACCACTTTCTGACAATGTAGCACGTGTAATTTTGGGTGCATACAGTACCCATGTATAAAAGGGAAATCTCTCTAGAAGAAGAAGAAGAGAGGAGAAGGAGACAAGAGGAATACAGAAGACAGATTTAAATTCTATAACTCTAGGAAGTCTCCAAGAAGAGTGTCGATGACATGGTACTTGGCCAATATACTGAAGAAGAGAAAACAACACCGAACTATGTACCTACCCTAAGGAAAGACATAAATGAATTACTGGAATTCAACCCACTTTGTGGAGGAAACCGAAGGCAACATTATAAATAACTCTGAATCTGGTCCATGAAAATGTGACATAGGTCTATAGAATGAGTGCCAAAGAATCGAAGGTGATGCCACGAGCATAGAACTGTCAGAGTGTGAGATAATAATATCCCACAAAAGGATGCCCGAGTGACGTGAAGGAAATGAAATAACCCCCACAATAGAAAGAGGATCCACAAGCAAGGGTGGATCAATGATGATTTCCTGAAAAGTGGAAGTGATAAGAGTCCCAAGAGGGGAAATCCTAACAAAGGAGATAAATGAATCCTCCAAAACACATGTAGAAAGATGAGGAAATATTTGTACTGCATCACAAGTAGGCACTGTGAAAATACAATGAAGGTCTAGCAGATACTCATCCCAAGAAGGGGGATTGAAAAATAGAAGAGTGATGTCGGATAGGTATGAATCATCACATGAAAGTAGAGGAGTGGAAACAACCTTTCACACTGGAAGTGGAAATGATGATGATTTAATGATTATATGAGGCTAGGTATAAGAATGCTCAATGTCTGATGAGATAATAGGGGTGTCAACATACTCTGGAATAGGGCCAAGAAAAGGATGAGAGGAGTCCTCAGTAGCACTCTCGTCATCATAACTAGAAGCACAATACTCATCATCAGGGATAGAATTAAGTGACTCTCTGTCAGTATAACTATCATCACGTGAAGAAGAAGAGGAGACAACTGTATCAACAGTAACAATAGTGGAAGTATGTGAAGAGTCTCCAAGAAAATTCTAAAATATGCTCCAGATGGTGTGGGGAGGATCCGAATTTGCTACATGAAGGCGGAGAGGTCTAGATACATGTAACATCAAATGACCAACAACATATTTGCACGTGTCAAGATATTCCTCGTGATGACAAGAATCAGTGGGTGTAGGAACTGACCCATGTAGAAAGGGAGTAAGACCCTCATGAGAAAAGTAGCATTCCATGAAAACACAATATGATGTGTAGTTCTCTCTACCAAGAAGAAATGGAGCATGTTGTAAAGCTATCCTATGACACTCAAGTTTGGAAAGAGCATCCTCCATGATGTAGAAGAAAGAAGTGCAAGGTGCACGAGAAGAGGGTATGTGGATACAAGAAAGATTGCAAGACACTGAACTCATCCAATAATGCATCTACGTGCAATACAACACCTAGGAAAAATGATAACCCCCATGTTCGTGACACTTTATAAGTAATGCATGATTATAATAGGGTGTTTTCATGTGACATGGGACATAAAACCACTCACCTTGCAGTAGGTGATGAATCACACAAGTGTTAAGGCCACAATAAGTCCTAGTCAGAAGCAAAGGAACAACATGCAATCAAGCACAAAAGGGCATAAGAAAAACAAGGGTATAACATTTTTCAATATGAGATAAGGCTTCTCACATCTTTAAATATAGGCTCTCTTTCTGCAAGGTTGTGGTAGACGCGCTCACTAACCGTAGAAAAATAGAAGCACTACAACATGATAGCTAGAAAAGTGGCCTGGAAAATCCCAATAAACCTATATAGAGGCCCAAAAAAAGCTACTCCCCCCTTATAATGATGAATTTTTAATTAATTTTCCTTTTAAATTACTTAATTAATTTTAAAAAGGGGGAAAATGTGAAAAAACTCAAAAAGGAGGTGAAGGGGCACTTAGGACTCAAGAGGAGCTGAAGAGAAGCTCATCCAAGCTACTTGGTGAGTTAGGGTGAGCTAGCTCGGGGAGCTCATGGCGAGTTGTGCAGGAGGTGGCCAGCGAGTTGAGTTGAGGTGACTCAGCCAAGATAAGGGGTGGTCACACCAAGTTTCACTAAGTGAGGAGTCACAAAGGGATCCCAATTTGGAGGTTGTGCATGTGTAGAGTTGGACCAGAATCTAAGCGCCAAGTTGTGTCCACACATCAATGTAACTGATATGTATGTAAATAGAGCTCAGGTCCACATGTCGAAGATCAATCCACTATCGAGCTAGTGCAGGAAGGATGTGTAGGGCATAAAACTATCGATGAATGTTATGCAGTAGGTGAAACTAAAGGGAATCCTAGACCAAGGCAACAGGAAGCACGATGCGACAAGGTTGTGTAAATATGAACCAAGGGCCAACTCAAAACACAGAGGTAGGCTCGAGCAGCATGAGAAAAGGCACGAATGGAGGAAAAGATCAGCGAGGGAGCTCAAGACCAAGTAAATGGTATGAGGGTGCATCAAATAAGCAGGTCGAGAAGCCAAACCAGGGGCATCGAGTTCAAGACAAGGTGGAACAAGTGCGTAGAGCTCAATGACTAGTGTTGTGTTGGGAGTTCATGCAGAGAACAAGGTAACAAAAGAAACCATGCAGTCAAAGTAACCCAAATGCATGAGAAACAAAGTAGATCAAACCAAAAACAATGTGAGATAAGAAGGAACAATGCAAATCGAGCCACGAGAAGAAGTGGCGAGCTGGGAGATAAGGAAGACGGGTGAGCTAGGGGAGCTAGCTCGGTTCTCAGCTTGGCAAGCTGGGGCTGAGTTAGGCCTAAATACTATATTTCAAAACCTCAAAAACTACATAGAACCAGCACCAAAAAAATATGAACTGAAACCTAAATTTGCAAAGCACCTCTAGAACTACATGCAAGGCCAGTAAACCCTAGAAAACCACGAACACTCGATCCAAGCACCTCGAACAATATTTAAACCCAAAAATGATACCAAATCAATGCATTCAACGCACAAATGGAATGTCTATTACAACACTTACACATGAAACCTATAAAACACAAAACTGAGAGCAGTAGAGCAATGGTAGACGGTGAGTAGTGAGGATCCCAACAACGTGCTTTGATACCATGATGAAGAAAGTGAAAATGTGACAACATGAGGATCTGTGGGATAACAAAAACACCAACTGAGTTACACTCTGGAAGCATGAAGGGGTTCCATGGGGAGTGAGCATCAACCATGAAATTTACATATAACGAAAGGAAAGGGTCGTAACATCTCAATGTCCTCGTAGATCTAAAAAAGTTAAGGGGTACAAACAGGTGTATTGTGTAACCCCCAGTGTAAGTAATCATACCTCCTCAAGTGGATAAGGGGAGTTACATTCCTGGAATGGAAAGTAACTCCCATTTGACGCACTAACACATACTTACGCATAATAATTCATATGACATAATTTGAACCTATCATAACCCCTACGACACCTAAGACATATGACCTCACCTAAGTGAGATGACTCACCACGTGATGTGAAAAATGGACACACCAACAGTTGTCGAGTGTCATTTAGTTGTGTTGTCGCATAGTATCCTATGGGTGTTTTTTCTCGATAATATTCCCTTGTTATCGTTCGTTCCCAGATCCATGTTCCCATCCTCGATCAATAGTCCCCTTCCACACACACACACACACACACGCACACACACACACACACACACAATATACCCTTTCCCATTCATTTTGTCCCATTTGCACTTGTAGTTTTCTCCAAACTAGAGTTTTTCATAGCGTCTTCCACTATTGCAAATGGTTTGTTCTACGATCCTTGTCCACTTCCAGTATTAGCCACACATGACACAACTGGATCTTCACATCACAAGTACACAGTACCCATACAGGTATTGCCAACACCCCTTTTTTTCAAAAGATCAAGATTCAAGAATCATCAATCATGTAACCAAGATAAAATTCAATTAGCACTCCATTATTTGCTTACGTAAACCTATTGTATCCACAATTACTACAACTATTGAAAGACCAAGAAATTAAAATTCAATTCGATTGGATTGGAAACTCAGTGTTCTATGGACTTCTTTACATGCCTCAGTATGAGATATAAGCCAAGTGTTAAACAATTTAATGCATTTGTATAATAGTTCTTATGGCTCTTTCATAGTTTCATTACCATAGCATCAATTTTTCATAAGAATAACCCCTAATGATATTCATCATCTAACAGGGCTACCCCATCAAAACACATTTCCTGTATCCACAAAAAAACATTCTACTTGATGAGAAAAAGAAATTTTTAGAGTCTCACTACAAGCTTTCTGTTAATGTTGAGGTTAATAATTCCTCCAAAAGAGGGATTATCACACAATCAATCAAAGACCTATTTTTCTTGGACATGGTCGAATTTTTCCAAGCCCACATTGTTTTATATGGAAGATACACTGACTTTCCTCAGTGGTCAGTGTATTACCTTCTCGAAACCCTTTCTGGTGTTAGATTCAATTGGTGTACATATCTTTCAACAAGGATTCACTCTAACCTTGGAAAATCCATTATGAATCCTAGTGCAGTTATTTCTTCCTTTTTATTCTCACTTTCTATTATGAGGGTTTTCACGCATTAAAATCAACTATTCTAACTGCTCTATAGGAGAAGATGGATAAATATGTAATGTCTATGGACCGACATTTAGTGAGTATTTTGTTTTAAAAGAATTCTATCTTCATTCTTTTCATAAAAATAATTATTTTAAATCAATTCTAAAAAACATATAATATGTTTTCAACAGGTCAAAGCAGATGAAACAATGGCTCGACGTGTTGCAGTAGTTCACACACATAACCCTGCTAGGCCTTAGGGGTTTAGAGAGAATGTTGCGGTTGATATCACCATGACCGATGACTTTATAGCTATCACTAGCACCCAACATCCTAGAAGTAGAAGAAAACAAATGCACAGTTCTTTTAAATCATCCCACAACGAAGACAGAATGCATACTAAGGCCAATTGAGGTTTTAAATAATCCATAATTTACAATCGTGTTAATTTTGATAGTAAAAAAATTTATAAACTAATGATAATCTGATTCTTGACAATGACATATGTCATTTTCCAAATGTGCAACCTTGTCCGACACATCACCCAGACACATGGTGTCTATTGATATATACACTACTTACATTTCTTAGTAACAAGAGATCTAGTCTGCACAAGTTCTTAGCCCTTCAAGTTCAGTTATGAATAAATCGTAGATTTAAATTTTATTTATATCAGTCTTTCTTTTAGGATTTTATCATTAAATTTAACTAGTTTTCCTTAAAATCAGGGCTTGCAATTCCACCACCCCCTTCCATCCAGTGCCACAGTATGTTGATTATGAACAAAAAAAATCACAATGTAATAAATCTATATTAATTTCATTCTTTTTAGGTGCTTAGTGTTCTCTTGTTTGACTTCATAAATACAACATACTAATATTGTTAAATTATTGATGCTCATAGAATTTTTACAACCTCAATCTCATTTTTAGGATGCCACCCCTACTTCTCAGTGCTTAAGAAGTACATCACACCCACCTCCCCTTCTGCCTCATGGTAGGGGAAAGAGGATAGTGTTCCCTGGATTGAGTAGGTTGACGCATAATTATACAGTGTCAGAGTTCCCCAAATTTTCATTGGGTGGTGTGTAGAGTGTCAGAGGCACTTTTATTTTAAATAATATAGATATGGATGAGGAGTATCTTGGTTTTGAAGGCCTTTATGAAATGACAACATCATGGAAACATATCAAATATCTTATTCAGTCTACACAGGAGGATCTTCCAGTGCCACAACATCAATCCAATTCAAATCCTCCTTCACCATTTGTGGAGGAAAAATTGGATGATGACGAGAAAACAATATTTTTGTCATTGACATTCTTGTGGTTGATAGTGCTACATCCATTGTGAAAAAAATTGTTATTCCTGATATTAAGGAACTGAGGATATGGGAGATCATATTGAAAGCTCTAATCAAAGAAATTGATGAAATATATCGTAATTTTTCAAACAGGGAAAAACTTTTTTCATTGATTAAAAATGAACCGATGACAATTGATTTTTTACTTGCTCAAGCACAATCTGGTAATTTTGTCACCAAAAATATTTACAATGATGATAATGTTTTAACTATAATTTTTAATAGATTGGTGAATTTGAATGCTAAGGCACATTCTTATTACAATAAGTAGATTAGAGACAAAAAAAACTTATCACTATTGTAAATGTTGAGAAAGACTTGGCCTTGGTAAGTAATTAATATTTTGAG
Source organism: Taxus chinensis (assembly GCA_019776745.2). Lineage (NCBI taxonomy): Eukaryota > Viridiplantae > Streptophyta > Pinopsida > Cupressales > Taxaceae > Taxus > Taxus chinensis. The sequence goes on along the minus strand of CM034147.1, from coordinate 262,857,480 downwards.
AAATATATTTTATTTTTTTATACTATTTAGTTTTATCTACTTTCTAACTATGGTTTTTATACGTGCAATAAAAATACCAGACATTGAATACTGATGTGTAGGAGTTGGATGAGCACCTGAAAAAAGTGAGAGAAAGTGTTCGTGGTGTAATCACCTTCAAAGAGAAACTTGTTATGTTAAACAAGAAGAACAATACATTGCGAAATATTATAAAGGAGCATGAACTGGATCTTGATATTCTACTAAAAAAAATTTGATGAGGATCCTAATCTCCTTTCAGCAGAAGATGCAACTAGCGAAGATAGACAAAATCTAGAAAATATTAATACAGCTACAAAATAATTAGTTGAGTCTGGTGTTATAAAAGATAATTATATTAGAACTATAATATTAAGTGCATCATAATATATAGTTTATATTTAAATAATATAGAATAAACTATACTCATATTATTTAAATATAAACTTTATATTAGGGGTTGGTTAAATTATTTAATCAACTAATTAAATCAGGGAGGTGTGCCCCGTCACTTAATATGGTTATAACCCTTCGGGTTATTTAAATATGGCTATAGGTCATATTCAATAAAATCACGTGAATCAATGGATTCCAGGTAAATACATGGAGTGGAAGTGAGGAAGGAGTTACTGGACTGGCGTTGCAAAAAGTTTCTCTATAGTGGATTATTCTTTCGTGGTTTTTTACCCATTTCTGGGTTTTCCACGTTAAATTGTCATTGTGTTATAATGTTCTTTACTTTATTTTATTTATTTCATGTTTATAAAGTTGTTTATAATGTATATAAACATTGTTTGTTATATTAATTTAGTATCTCGGCCCTAGCATGGTACCAGAGTGAGATTAATTTATTAAATATAATTTAATGTAACCTAAAGTCATAACGGTTGGGGTAGTTAGTTGAAATATTTGAAATATTATTTAACCCCCCTCCTACCATCTTCCCATGTTAATGGATTAGTTGGTTTGGATTGATGTGGGTTGTACAGGTGGAAAGTTATTAAGTATTTTCAACCCACCGTAAAATCTGAAAGTGAAAGGATTTATGAGGACCTAAAATCAAAGGTTTGGGTAAAATTTGTTTGAAATATTTCATTAATCTTATATAGTTTCTAAAGTGTGTGCAGGTGGAAGTAAATACATGGGGTTAAAAAGTAGTAAAAACAAGACACATGGTCTCCTATAGGGAGACAATATTCCATAAATGTAGGAAAATAAATTTTCCTATTGGCTCTTGTGAAGACCCATGGAATGGGGCCAAATAAAATTCACTCTCAAAATTATCCACCTTGGGAAATACTGTTCAAAAATTATTCTCTTGGACCCACTTCATACACAAGTAAGTTTTTTAATAGTTTGCAATATTTAAATATTTATTTTATTATGGTTTAAATGTGCAGGAAAATAAATGTATTTGAGGGTAAAATGGAAGGTCTCCCAGGATGGAGACAACCCTCCACAAAAATAGCCCATCAAATTTTGTGATTGGTTGGATCATAAGAGATCTTGTTTCTAGAAATATAATAACTATGTAAAATCCTAACATTTGAACCTAATCCTAACTGATAGACCCCATCCTTTGGGGGAGAGGACAACCTTGATTAGCTGGAGAGGCAATATAGTGATGACAACAATGATCATTGAAGTATATTATTAAACCCTAAAATTGTTGGCCACAACTTCCTAGTCAATACTTATAGTTTGTTTGGGCTCAACCACAGAAAACTTATAATTTCATGGTGGAATTTCGAATCGCAAACCTTGCTTCCACGTAATGAAATTCAAAAAACTATTTTTTATATTTTATTTTCTTTCTAAAATATAATTACATAATACCAAATTCATGTCAGGTGTTGTGCATGGTACTCAATATTTCTATTTAAGGAATTTTGTCATTGATACAGGCACAACAAGTAAAATTGTCTGGTCATGTAATATATCATTTCATGTGATTTTTGATAAAGAAACGAATATGTAATCAGGATGCAAAGAGGCTTGTAAATAGCAAGGGAGAACTCAAACATGAACTTGAAGCTTTAAATGTCAGGTGAATATAACTGGTAATAAATATCAGAGATATAGCATATGCAGTCTATTTTTATTTCCCGTAAATGCAACTCGTCAGTAAATATCGTCATTTCCTTGAAAGTATATTCCTTGAGGCATTTCATAGTATCTGAAACTTATAGCTATCATGTGCATATATATTCTTTATCAATCATCATGTAAACTCCGAGATTAGGACTTTCAAATCTCTCTTAAAATGGAGTTGAGATTCAGAACATTTTTCTATCATTATCTTTTATTAATTCAAATTTATGGCTTTAAATGATTTGACCCCCTCTTTTACATATCTTCATGAATCATTTTTTTAGTTAGACTACACTATATTTGTCATTATTTCCCAGCTTCAGATATGGAGTTCAAATAGGCCACTTTTATATGCCACATGGTCGCCTTGTCCCTCAAGGTTGACTCACACCTCTTAACTTGGGCCGTGGTTTATTTTTTGTAGGGATGTTAATCCCAAATTTGGATTGTAGTGGGTGTTATAAGGCTTTATGATCCTTGGCCTTTCCATTCATAATGTGGTTGTGGCCACATTAAGCTCTTTTTTCCATGGAGTATATATAGCCCATCATATAATAAGGTGTAGTTAGTGTATATGTTAAGGGTTTTATGATCCTTGGCCTTTCCATTCATAATGCGGTTGTGGCCACATTATGGGAGGGGTAGAATGTAAAGTAATAAGGTGGTGGGCTACGTGTAAACCATGTAGCTCGCCCTCCATTAAATGAAATTTCCCAATGCAATAAACAACTCGCTCGATCCACGAGATAGCTCACTGAGCTATGGAACTCGTCCTGCAATCCTAATAAGGAACTCAGTCGATTTAATGAAGTTGATATCATATACAAAGGAGCATAGCTCTACAAAATATATATATAATAATATATATTATATATATATATAATTTTTTTAAATTAATTTTTCTTCTTCGCTTTTAAACTTAAATAGAATTTAATTCTTTTAGGTTTTAAACTAAGAAAAAAAGTTAAAATAATTAGTTGAATTAATAGCATATTTTTATGACATGATCATCATCATCGTCATTTATATGGAAAATTTAAAAAAATCACTCACATTTCGATAAATTACGGTTATTATTAAACTAAAATTTTGTATTTTTATATTATTGGTTTAATTCAGGTCCTTTTTTTGTCGAAAATTCATTAAAATACGAATTATATGCACTTGAAAAGAAGGGGGTTGTTTCTAAACTCATCTTGTAATGTTTTTTTCCTCCATAAAACTAATTTAATTATTGAAATTTCGATTAATACGATTGTCAAACTAACATTATCATGTTTTTTATCACAAAGAGTTGATTTTTCGTCAATTTCAAAGGAGGACTAAATTATAACTTGCATTTGAATCAGGGACGCTGCCCCTCGACCTCACCCTGTATCGTGAAAGGGAGCATGCCAAAGGTTTTTCCTCCATAGACCCCGCGAGGGGCATTATTCGACCCTGTTGGGGTCTACTGCCCCTAATTACCCGTTCCCTAATCGTGTGTCAATACCTTATGTGAAGAAAATCTCACCTTTGTTTATTAAAGAAGTATCAATGGATAAGTTTGTATTCATTATTCTAGCATTATTTGGTCATTATTGCATATATTTTATCTATTTGTCTTATCATTTAAAGGCTAAAGTAGATAAGGAAGTTATATATGTTGTTGATAATAAATTTCTAAATTCTAATTTAGTATGTTATTACTAAAATATTATTACATGCATATCAAATTACACTTGGGGATGACCTTGCATTTATATTGGAGACGACCAATACTAATTCCATCTAATATATTTTTTCAAGAATACTATGTTGAATTTTTTCAACATATTTTAACATAGTTAGTTGCTAATCATATTGCTATGTTAGTTTTTATACAACTAGTGTTTAAAATTTTACCTATGGTTAAATGTGAAGTCAATAAATGATTTCTATATGGATATTATGACATTAACCATATTGATGTTGTGTTGGATATACAATATACATCTGGATTTGTGTTCAATTTTTTTGGTGCAGGAACCATCACTTAGAACAACAAAAAGCAACCAACATCCTCCATTTCTTCTACTGAGGCAGAGAAGTACAATGGAAGCAGAAAAGAAGACATGTGGCTGAAGCGGTTGTTGGAAGAGATACACATGAAAGCTTAAGGGAGTATTCCTCTTATATGTGGTTATCAAATTTGTATTACTCTTGCTAAAGAATCCAATTCAACATCAGAGAATGAAGCATATTGAAGTTCATATGCATGTTATCCGGGAGAAGGTTCTTTACGGTGATAAAGATCTCCAGTTCTAAAGATCAAGATTACAGTTATGTTTATGAGCCATTGTGTGTTGTAAAATGTTGAAAGTGTGTGAAATGTTTGGCCTTTTAGATTTTTCATTAAGGGGGAGTGTGCATGCAATGTCACCTCATAATGGTCGTCTGGTTGATTGAATCCTTCTCCTTTATACTTCTACTATGGTATAAAATCATTGTAAAAGATTATGATCTAAAGTAAACTGATAGATTTAACATGTAAAATGATAGAGTTTACGAGAAAAATACAGTCCAATGTGCATATGTTTGTAAAGGATAACCTTGTGTTATAAAAGGATCCTAAAGATATGGTATAAGAATATTTCCATGAGAAACGGTGAGATGTAGTCTCATAAATCATGTTTAGCCTAAATCATATGTCTGATTTATGGATTCCAAATCCTTTTGTACCAAAACGTAAGTTGAGCATAATGAAGGTGTTATAATTCTTGCAAAAATACATGTGTTAGCCTAAACCTTTAGGGTTTATGGATTTGTAAATCTTGTTGTACAAACAAGTAATGTTGGTTGGATCCCACTTAATATGAAGGGAAAGTGTTAGAACTATAATATTAAGTGCATCATAATATATAGTTCATATTTAAATAATATAGAATAAACTATATTCATATTATTTAAATATAAACTTTATATTATGGGTTGATTAGTTTATTTAATCAAATAATTAAATCAGGGAGGTGTGCCTCATCACTTAATATGGTTATAACCCTTTGGATTATTTAAATATGGCTATAGGTCATATTCGATATAATCACGTGAATCAATTAGATTCCGAGTAAAAACATGGAGTAGAAGTGAGGAAGGAGTTACTGGACTGGTGTTGTAAAAAAAATCTCTATAGTGGATTATTCTTCCGTGGTTTTTACCCATTTAGGGGTTTTCCACGTTAAATTTCGTGTCAAAGTGTTATGATGTTCTTTATTTTATTTCATGTTTATAATGTGTATAATTTTTTTTGTTATATTAAGTTAATATCTCGTCCCTGACAGTTCAAGGAAAAGGATCCAAATGAAGTAAAACTATTGATTTAAATCATTGTATTTGTCAAATGAAAACAATATCTTGATGTCAATCAGTGTATTTGTCTCATGTTTGTTGTCTTATGAAAACATTATATTTCTTTCAATCTTAAGTTGATGAATAGTAATACATGGATTTACATTGTATAATTTAGTTTCAAACATGCATGAACTCAATATTGAAAAAATATATGTAAAATGTACATTTTTCTCTTGAATCTGGATGGTTGATTCTTCATGTATAGATAGATTTTGATTATAATTATAGTGTATTTTCAAATCTACTGAATTAAATACAAAAAAAGTTATCTCTAGACTCCTATGTTTTTTATTAATCTCCAAAATCTTGATGGGATATATGGATTATAATATATTTGCGAACACTTGTGGATTCAATATTGAGAAATCAAATATTGAACATACTTTCCTAGTAATGTAATTAAATTTAATTACATCATCCAGTTTGTAGTTTGCACAACTAGTTACTATATGTTATTTCCAAACATTATAAAAACATAAAAGCGATTTAAAATTTCCAAGAATTATATATAGATTATATGTAAAGGAAAAATAAATAAATTAAAATGACGAGTCACAATATATATATTTCAGAAAATGAAAATGTTCAATTATTTGGTAACTGAAACAACCCTATCTTGAATGGTCCTTCGTCACTTATTTTATCTTTTGCACTTGTTGTTCTACCAAAGTCCAAGTCATTTCACCATGATTTGAGTCTCCATTGGTTGTTATTTTATTAACATCTCTCCACTTTGTAAGGGATGTCCAAGTAGCTAATGTTCTTTCATATGGAAATGTCTCCACTCCATATCTTGAAACATACAATCTCAAACAAATTTCTAGATTTTTGTCTAATCTATTGTGAAGTTTTTATTTTAAAAATATTAATACGTTGAAAACCTTTTCATCTTCAATTGACCCTAGAATCATTATTTGTATGAGTTCATACAATTTGAAGTATTCACTTATAGTTTCCCTCATAATGTTATTGTGATACAGATTTATCTACAATAGTGTGATAGCTCCCTTTTCTGTTGGTTCATTAAGAGTCTTATATTGATCACTCATTGTCAAGGAAAAATGTGTTGACTGTGACCATTCAATATACAATTCAATTATCCCCATTAACATTTGAATATTTTCAAAACTAATCCATTAGTCTAGACATGTATTTTGTAAAACAATGAGTTTTTTGTTCTTCACCAGTCATTGGATTCCATAAACTAGGATTTACAACTCCCATGGCCTCAAGAAGATCACTATTCTTTAATCGTTCTCTGATCTCAAAAGTTAATGTTTCATATATCTTCATCAATTTTTGCCTTATATCAGACATTATAGCATCAAATAGAAGGATTTTCACTGCTACTTCCTCAATATCATAACCTAGGACATAAATATCTCTTTGGAAAGTGTGCATTTGTATGTTTTTTCCATCAACTAAGATACAAAGATGAACATTGACATTGATCTTCAAATAGCAGATGGGATATTTTATATTTGTTAAAACCTTCCAACTACTGAATATTGGCTTCTGAAACTAGTCTTAGCTAGAATATAAGTTATCCAAAATCATACATACATGTTTCCTTAATTTCATAAAATCAACAATGTATATAGATCTTACCTAATCTTGTTTCACCAAGTTATTTATTTCCTTCAGCATTGGAAAAATACCGCATAATGTTAATAATGTCTCCAAATCATTCAAGCGGTATAGCAGATCTTTTTTATTTTCCACTTCTCTACAATTCTTGAACATATACCTTGTTAATTACCTGTATTCCTCAAAAATTATGCAAGTTGGATCATACAAAGATATTCATCTTGTGTCAAAATAGTTCAACCCTTTTTTACCATTTTTAATTCCAGCAGAAAATTTATGAAACTCCAAAAATATGTTAGGACTTCTTGACATGTATGAAATCAAATCACATATAAGCTCTTCCACTTTAACAACATTTAAAAAATTACTTACAAAATTGTAAGTGAGATTCATTATATGAGTCATACAGTGAATAGGAATCATATACGGGGAAATGGTTGTTTGAAGGAGAATACAAAGCCCAATTTTGTGACCTTACATGATAGATGCCCTATCAAATCCAACACAAATCATCTTCGTAGATATTGAATGATCATCCATACCATTTCTTTCTTTCAAATTTTTAACAACTAGTTTGCATAGGTTCTCAGAATTACAATTCTCCATCATTCTATTCATTACTAGTAGATGATTTTCCCTCAAATGGTTATTGAAATTGAAAGTTTAGACATGCATGCACACCCACAATGTATTGTCTAATTTTGTGACCTCATCAATTGACAATGAGATCAAATTCACATTTTTGACCTTCTCTCTCAAATCAGTGATTTCAATTTCTATCATACACTTTTCCATTTCCCAAGCACTGGTATCTAACCAGTGTGCTATTAGAATGTTTGAAAACCCATTAGATTGAAATAATATCTTATAATCAAATAAATATGAAATAGGTCTTCCCTTTTTTTAAATGTGAAATATTGTTCAAAATTATATAAGTTTTTCCTAAAGACTTGCATCAGTAGCTTTTGCAAATTTAGCCTTTGCTGTACCACCTTTCTCAACAAGGTCTTGAAGATGTTTAAGATGATTTTCATATTCTGCTGCATATCTCATATGTAAACAATATTCTTTTTTTTTCCATCTAAATGTTTTTATTACAGTTCCATCTTCTTGTTTTTTTGACTCATATACTTTCACACAATGCTTCTTTATTGTGTCTAACTTGAATTACATTTTGTGGTCTTTGCCTAGTTTCCAACTACATATAGTACATCTACATTTGTTCGGATTATTAGTAGTGTTTTCTATCTAAATAGGTTCAATAAATGAATATTTGGATTACCATTCAAATTTATAAGTCCTTCCTAAAGTCCACTTCCCACTCTTACGTTTTTTATATTTGTTTCTGTAATATTTATCTGAAGTTTAAGTTTGATGGCAATTGGAATTATCATTGCTATCAATGTGTATTGAATTACTCTGTTGATTATGAATTTCATCTAGCATAAATTCACTGGTAGGGGTTACTGCATTTGAAATAAATTGATTTTCTTACTACAGCTTTTAGTAAATCAACATATAAAGTAACATTAGCATAATAAGAGTCAAAATTACCTATTGGCACAGGTGTTACTGTGGGCTGACTAAAATATTTTGAAATTTCCATGTGACATTTTCTTTTTCCTTGGTTTTTTTTCATTTCAACCAGGGGTCATTGTATGGGTGATTTCGAAGTCTACATATGTGACAAAAATATTAAAGTTTAAAATAAAATCTGTAAAAAATAAATTCAAGACATTGTAAAAACTAAAGCTCATGCTACATGATAACATGGTAACATGACTTAAGCTACCAAACATGGTTACATGAACATGTTATCGTACTACCACACGGTTGTAAAATTGTACACCACAGAAAATTTACTTAAATACAAGTTACCGTATGGTAACTCAAATACATGTTATCGTCTGGTAACATGAGGTTCTACCGTTCGATGTTGTCCAATCATGTTACTGGCCAACGTCATGTATATAAGTTGTCATCTGGTAATAGTTCTACAAAAATTCCTTGACAGTTCACACTTCTCGCTTATACCTTCATATTTTTGGCTTATAGTTTTTTCTTTTTCACAGGCTTATACGCTTTTACCTTCGGCATCGACTATAGATCTCAAAATTAACAAATTTTAAAATTATATTGTATTACTAAATTATGGTGAATTAATCATATATATAATAGTATATTATAATATAATGGTGAATATACCAACATTGGTTGGCCCCTACTGGAAACACTAAGGAGAAATTAGGGTCAAATTTATTTATGTAGACACAAAATCACGCACTTGGGTACATTTCTAGGTCTTAAAATCATACTAGAATTTACATGGTTCCTAAGCAAGAAAAGTAGTGGTTAACAACTATCTTTGGCCTCTTTACTTTTTTTATTGTTTTATCTTTATTCTTGCACACCCTACAACCCAGTAGAAATTTTATTGATTTATCTTTTATGACTCAAGATACTATTACCTAGTAAGGATAGAAGCGCCTAGACGCTCCTACCCCCTTTGGGTGCCCCTGACCCTTTTTCACCTTACTCACTCCTTTTGGGTCTCTTTTATCTTCTAGGCATCTTTTTCACTTATGGGTCAGCCTTCCAGTTGTCAATCACGAAATTAAAACAATGGAATCATATAAATACATAGTTGTGTGTTCAAAATAAGGGACCAAACACTAAGCATTATTACTATCACCTAAGCTTGCATCCAAGAGGCACCTAAAGAACTCAAAAGCATCCATTTAGAGTCCATTCATGGGACAAGGGAATGCATATTCTGCATACACAGCATAGGAAGGGGAATTTTATTTTATTCCATCCACACAATTACATTCTAGAGAAAACATAGTTTGTTATCAAGTGCACTTGCACAAGGGAATCCTAGGGCACAATTTATAAACACACTCACAAAAAATACATGGAGTCTGAGATGTAGTGTAGCGCACAGTTGTAAGTTTACTCTCACGGTGACCTTTGGGGTCAGTCCCACTCCCCATATTGCATCTTTAATTTTAGGTTTGATGTGGTTTGTGGGTTTTTGTAGGTGAACGTCTATTTCATAGGTTACATGTACTTTTGGCATTCATTGTGTGACTATCAAGCGATCAACATGAAGCAACAACGACGATCTTGTGACATAGTAAAAACTACATTCTGATCATTTGCACAGTCACAGACACCCAGAATTAGTCACTAGCACCCATGTCTAGTCGAGGGCACCCATGTCTGGCCTTGTCTGTGCATCGTAAAATTTACAATGAGCAATAACGATACACTTCCCAATCTATTCAACACTTTTCTCCACCCATATCAATCTAAAATAGCACATAAAGTAGCTAAGTCCTCTCTCCTTCTTCTTTGCTTAGGGTTTCATATTCTAAATCTTAGCTTGTTTGTGTCATTTTTTATATTTTAGTATTTATACATCATTTACATCAATATTGACCCTAAAATATTAGATTTAATTTAAATTAAATTAAATCATTTAGTGAACCCGTCTCTTGAATCCAACCTTTCGTCTATGGTTTTACTTTTATGCCCATCACCCATAGTGGTCATTTTGGTTCCCTTGAGTCCATTGAGCTTCCTCCATTTATTCGTAAATCTTCTAAGTCAATGAATGAGTCTGATAACCCTTTTGCTAATTCACATAATTTTCCTCTAGAAAACATTGAAACTTATGATAGCGAACAATCATATGATGAGGACACTAATGTTGATCAAGAACAGTTAGATAAGCTCACTAATTTACATCTGGATTTACGCACCAATCCTACGCCTATTCCGCCTATCCTCAATGCTTATTTTTTTTCGAACACTCTCAAGATGTTGTTTTCGTACCTCTTATAGGTTCTTCTTCAGTTTTCATCACCTCTACCCAACCCCTTAACATTCCTACTTCCATTCCTATTTCTAATGCTCCCCTCCTTTATCACAATGCTTCTAATCCATTACCTGGTTCTTCTTCTAGTAATTAAGACCTAGCCTCTTTATATCATGATCTACAAGTTCAAATCTATGAACTCCAGTTAGCTACTTCACGTTCTTCTCCATCTCTTGACTCCTATTTTCTACTTCACACCCCTTTTGCACCCGCCATTTCTGCATATCTGCTTCCTCCAAATTTCATCACCCCTAAGTTTCCCACCTTCAATGGCCATGATGACTCTCAAGAGCATCTCATATATTTTCATGTGGCATGTCTCAATTATGCAGATAACCATGCATTGTTAGTTATTTCATTGAAGTCTTCAAGATTACGCCATGTGTTGGTTTTATGATCTACCTATCCATTCACTAACTTCTTTCACACATTTAGCCAATGTTTTTCTTTCTCTTTTTCCAATCAATACTGGCACCAAGATCTCTTATATGTAACTCATTCAAATTAAAAAAATATATAATGAACATTTAGCTGACTATGTTTTGCAATACAAGAATAATATCGCTAAGATGACCAAAGTACTTGATGATTTGTAATTACAAGATCTTTTTGTGTGAAGCCTCTTACCACCACTTCAGGTGAGTGTTATCTTTGAAACATCTCCTTAATTTGATCAATTATGCCATACGCTTAAAATGCATGAATTCAAACTTCTATCTATGGGCAAACTCAAATATCATGACACTCCGTCATCTTCTTCTAATAAATTCCAAACTAAATCAACATTCAATCCATCTCCCAATCCTGCTGAAGCAAAGGCCACTATCAATTTCATCTCTCCTCTTGAAAAAGATCCAATGAAATCCTTCGAAGCGTACTTTTACTAAATTACCATATGTGCCTCAATTTTTATTTCCTCAACTACTTGAAAGAATCTAATCACTCTTCCAGTTCTATATATATAGTTGTGCTCTACCATCCGGTTGCCCAGCATATAGAGAATAGAGGGGCAGCCCTTATCTATAACTACCCAATGGAGGAGAGGAGGTAGCATCCATCCATATAGAATAGAGGGGCAGCCCTGATCGACTATGCGGAATACGGACCATTTGACAAGCGGGGAGCATATAGAGTATACCCAGAGAAGGGAGATATGGGGTATCAACATTGGTATCGTATTTATCGATATCGGCATTGTATTGATAGATCGTGCAGCTGGAATGTTGGTATTTCCCATCCCATCTCATCCCATCGAGGGGTGGGTGTATGGTACATGGTGCACAGCTCCTTATCTATATCTGGAGAATCTATAAAGTAGAGGCCAGCCCACCCACCCATTAACGTTTGGCCGTTTGATCCGATAATCCGGTCATATTCAGACGTCCCGTTCGGTCCGATAACCACATATAGAGAGATCTCAGTCTGGTTTGTGCTCTGCAATCCATCTCCCAATCCCACTGAAGCAAAGGCCACTATCAATTTTGTCTCTCCTCTTGAAAAATATCCAATGAAAACCTTCGAAGCGTACTTTTACTAAATTACCATATGCGCCTCAATTTTTATTTCCTCAACTACTCGAAAGAATCTAATCACTCTTCCACCACCACTCAATATTGATCCATCTCATCGTCGTGGTCACAATTATGACGAAAATGCTAAATGTGATTATCACCAATGCATTGGGCACTCTACTGATTGTTGCTTCAAACTTAGGCATCTCATTCAAGATCTCATTAACAATAATTCACTCAAGCTCCCTGATTTATCTACTTATAAGCCAAACACCGATAATAAAAAGATAAAAATGTTTAATGATCCTTTTCCTAAGCATGACACGCAATTTGTTGATTCGTCTGTTAATTATACATATCGAGTTGTGATGCCTCCTTCATCGGGACCCCTTGATTTCCTTGTCACTTCTGCTAATGCATCACCACTGTCCATATAATTCTTCGATCATGATTATCATGAAACATTCTCCTCTGATTCATTACACATCAATGCTTCTATTGGTTCATACACTATCAATAAGACCATGATTTATCTAGAGGCTCCTATCAGCATGTGCTCCATAGAATTTATTATGGCAATAAAATGTCCAATATCTACTATCACATATCCAATTCCTAATTCTTTTAGCTACATCAGAATGCCCATTACGGTTAGGCTTCTTACCATGCTTGTGACATTCATTGTGGCATTTTCAATTGAAGGTTGTGACATGATCTTAGGTCTTCCCTAGCTCCGCGTCGCTCAAGCTATTCTCTCCATACAACATTTATGTCTTAAGTTCATTCACAATAAGTTATCCCTATCAAAGGTGTCCCACTATGTACACTGTTTCCTAAACCTAGTCTTGATGATATCCTTCCACCACATACACCATCTAGGCCTCCAGGTACTCTCAAATCTAAGGCACATTCAACGCCTAGTTCTCCTATTCGAACATGTTCTCATTCATGACATTATCATCCACATATGTCCACTAGTCCATCTTATATGCATAATTCTTGTACTCAGGAAATCCCTTCACATAGGTGTTCACTACCTTCTTCACCACATAGGTCTCCTTCACATGTACATCATTACTCTCATACTCCACCAATTTTAGAGCATTGTCACATGCCTTTATCTCCTCGTACATTGGGTGGAGGGCCCTTTCCTTTCATTATTATGGGATAACCTTCTATCCTTCTCACACTTGGGGGCATCACACTTTCTTTCCCCCCCTATTTTTTAATCTTTATCACTTGTTACTAGTCTCTACACTTACGCTTTATGCTTCGTGCTTTTCATCTAGTCTTTCTTAGTACTCATACACACACATTGTATCTTCATTACCCTATGACGCACTCAAGCTCCACGATTCACACTCAACTTTTGAGGGTCTAGATCTAATATTAACCTCACCGTATTCACTTTTCTTGCTCTATGCTTCATGATCTATCTTTCAAGCACACATTTTTCAAACCATTTCCCGATGATGCACTCTTTTTCTATGGTTCATTCTGAATTGTTGACGGATCTTTTATAAATTAACCTCATCTCATACACATACACATCTGTTGAGGGAACATTGCTCCTATCAGATTCACATTGCATTTCATTCCATCCCACTCATACATTGCATATTGCATATCTTGGTTGCACTTACTCTTGATTGTTTATACTTACATGATGCACTTTTCTTACTATGCTAGTCAGATACTTAGTATGTCATTATCTTTATCATATGCACATGTGTATTCACTTGATCTTTAGTTGTGAATGCATATTTCTTATAGCTTCTTACATGCTGCAATTATGCTCGGTACGGTGTCTTTTGTCAGACCCACTGAGGCTCCTAGGGGAATCTACATTTCCTACTCTCACACATTACATGTCCTATTATTCCATTATTTACTACTTCTATTTCCTATCACATTACTTTTCACTGATACATGCATGAATTGACACATTATTTATCTTTCTAACATGCTAACGTGTGCTTCATGTCCAGCATTTTCCTTGCATGACTATATTCCACCATGGTTGTCTGATCCATTTTACTTGTCATTGTTTTTTATTCTATGCCATTATTTTTGGGATATGCCCTATGTCTTGTTTGATCACTGTTTGTATGCTTTTTTCCACTTCAACCCTAATTGTCTTGTGACATTTTGAGTGATGTCCCATGTATGAAACCCACTTTTCATAGTCCACTTTTTTTACACATTTGTTTGATATATTGTTTTCTATTTCATGCTTTTTACTTTTCTACTAACACGTGCTGCTAGCCACTTTGTTTGAATGTGCCTTGGTTTCTACCATGCACATCCCCTAACCCTTGTAGGTATCAACTTCAACACATCATCATGTCCTCTCTTTTGGGTCACATCCTCCTATAGTCATTGCATGCACCCCAAATAAGGGGTCATACATTTGGTGAACGAATCACCCCTATAGTAGCTCAGAGCTATAGTTCAGTCCAGCATAGTACATAATCAACACAGGAAGACAGTCACATAACGGACCAGAATCATACTCGGGTCAGAACTACAACACACACACACACCAACACCCAAACTTATACACTAGCGCCCGAGTGCTCCTGACCTCTCATAAGAACTAATGTTCTAGGGAAGATATAATCAATTTCTCATATCAGCACAATCTACATAAGTCTTCAGATCATTTTTGTAGTTACAAGCACAATCCTCTAGCAATAGAATGCATTCTATCTCCATTTCAAACGAAACAACCAGTACAATTAGAACAACTTGGGACATCATGAACAAAACAGGGACACACCATCTATAATGGTATTTATCAAGCAAATTCATGGAAGGAGAGTAAAACTAGACTGCCCAAAAAACTTCCTCTTGGCGTGAGATCACCCAAAAAAATCGCACTTAGCATGAGATCACCCAAAAAACTCACACTTGGCATGATATCACCCAAAAAATCACTCTTGGTGTGAGATCACCCAAAAAAACTCACTCTTCATAGCATTTCAAGACACTTTTCTATCCGTTTACACTCTTATACATCAGGTGCACACTTTCCCTTACACACGTTTGCATACTTTTACATACTTATACACATTTTTCTCTAGTTTATCATATACATGACTTTGAATACATTCTTTCTCTTCTTTTTTTAGGTTTGTCCTTACAAGAAAAACAATCATAAGCTAGAACAACAGTAGGTACAACAAAACACATACGCTTCACTCCTAGGGTCACTTTCCTTTCCTATTCTCCACACTTCACTTTACTTCACTTGTCCATTTGGCACACATTTTGCCACACGTTCTACAGGATCATAAAGTATGCATCTCTTATCTTCTTTATGTTATCGAGTGTTCACTCAACAACATAAAGTGGGGGAAAATGTAGACACAAAATCATGCACTTGGTTATATTTCTAGGCCCTAAAAGCATACTAGCATTTACATGATTCCTAAGCAAGAAAACTAGTGGTTGAAAATTATCTTTGGCCTCTTTGATTTGTTTATATTTTTCTCTTTGGTCGTACACACCCTACGGCCCAGTTATATTTTTATTGATTTATCTTTTATGACTCCAAACACCAACACCCAGCTAGGAGAGAAGCTCCCGGATGCCCCTGACCCTTTCTCACCTTACTTGCTCCTTTTGGGTCTTTTTTATCTTTTGGGCATCTTTTTCACTTATGGGTCGGCCTTCCAGTTGTCAATCACAAAATTCAAACAAGGGAGTCATATAAATGAATAGCTAAGTGTTCAAAATCAGTGACCAAACAATAAGCATTATTACTATCACCTACGCTTGCATCCAAAAGGCACCTAAAGTACTCAAAAGCATCCATCTAGCATCCATTCAAGGGATAAGGGACTGCATATTTTGCATACATGGCATAGGAATGGGAATTTTATTCTATTTCATCCACACATTTACATTCTAGAGCAAATATATCTTGTTATCAAGTGCACTTGCACAAGGGCATCCTAGGCCACAATTTATACACACACTCACAAGAACTACATGGATTCTGAGATGTAGTGCAATGCTTGGTTGTAAGTTCACTCTCAGGGTGACCGGCGAGGTCATTATAACTCCCCAAATTGCATCTTTATTTTTATCTTTGATGTGGTTTGTGGGTTTGTGTAAGTGAAATTATATTTTACAGGTTAAATGTACCTTTGGAATTCATTGTGCGACTATCAAGCGATCAATAGGAAGCAACATCGATGATCTTGTGACATAGTAAAAACCATATTCTAATCATTTGCATAGTCACATGCGCTCAAAAGTAGTCACCAGCGCCCCAGGTGCCCCTGTCCAATCGCAAGTGCCCGTTTCTAGACTTGTCTGTGTATCGTATAATTTACAATGAGCAATAATGATACTCTTCCCAATCTATTCAGCACTTCTCTCCACCCAGATTAGTTCTAGATAGGGCATAAATCAGTTAAGTCCTCTCTCCTTATTTGTTTAGGGTTTCATATTCTAAATCTTAGCTTGCTTGTGTCATTTTTTATATTCCAGTATTTATACATCATTTATATCAGTAGTGAATCTAAAATATTAGATTTAATTCAAATTAAATTAAATCAATTTAGGACCCGTAAAATTTTGGCGAATGTGTTACCGTATGGTAGTAAAAAAAATCACCAATTCCAAAATTCCAAAATCCTAATATTCAACAATTAATGAATATTCACCCCTAAAATGAACCCTTCTTGTTGTTGGGACCCACCTTCTTTTCCACCCACCTAAGCTATGCTTACGAGAGGGTGTTAGTATAGGTTATTATTTATCCTTTTATTTTTTTACTAGGATAATTCTTGCACTTGGGTGATGTAGGAGCATTATGGTGAATAGTCAATTTTGGTTTGCTTTTACATTTTTGGCTTGTATGAGGTGTATTAGGTGTTTTTATATTAATCTTTAGCTTCATTGATCCGTTCATGGGTGGTTCTGATCTCCTAATATATTTCCCTCCAAAAATGGAGTATTCAAAATTTGAATTTTCAAGTCTAAGGGGAATGGGCCTAATTGAAATGTAAGGGTTGAAATTAATGTAAAAGGTAATTTTAATACCTTACAAGGGTAAAATAAGTTGGCTAGTCCTATGTGAAAGAACATCATGACTTATGGTCATTTAGAACCCTACTTGGTCGCCCTAGGATTAAAGGTAACTATCTTTCTTCATCATAAAGAGAGGAGGATTTTGAATAGGAGATAGTTAGTGAGGTTTTGAAAGACTTCAAAGAGGTGGAGAAATGAGGAGAGAACCCTGGGGCTCATGAAAGTTATAAATCAACATTTTATTCAATGGAATGAGCTTCATGGTTGATGGAACTATGTATAAAAGGTTTCTATGTCATTGATATCGTATGTTTTAAGAAGTGGTGATTGTTTTTAATTTATATATTGTGCATGAAAGTAATCCTACAGGGAAAAGAGAGTTGTGAAAGGTTTCGAAATGAAGAAGGAAGTTTAGAGACCCAAAATGAGCAAGACAATCCAAGGTTTGAGTCTAAGACTGAGAAAATGAGGTAAGGTTATATAGATATTTGAATAATTGTCAAAGAATTAAGGAATTGATGAATGAATTATTGTTGAAGGACAAAACAATGAACACTACTTGCATACAATGACAGAGGTTGATTGAAAGATGAGTCTAATTGTTGAGAAATTGAAGAGTTAGGAAATTGTGCATTATTCTTGTTAGCCACCTGTGTGTTGAAAGTTTTTAGATAGACTCTTAAGCTTTTTCAAAGTGTCAAATTGGGTTTAAAAGATACTCTAAGGTTTATAAAAAAAAATTGAATCATTATTAAGTGCTTGAAAGATTAGGGTTTTGGTATTTAGCTCTATAGTCTTACATGTGACTATGTGTATGTACTTGACTGAGAAAACTTGTTGACAGACCCAAAATTGGAATTTGAGAACATAAAACTTGTGGTTCATGAGCATTGTTATGGGAAAGGAGGTTTTTAGGGAAGCCCAAGGGCTTTTTACAGAAGATAAACTTTAAATAAAATACCTTGTAGTAAAGCACAGTGAACATTAAGCAAAACCCAGTCTCTCGGGTTACCCTGTTACCAAATAAGGAGTTCTTGTGAAATTATAAATTTATGGTTGACATGCAAGTGAGGGCCTCAAAAGGTGAAATCTAGAATTAGAATGTTCTTGGAGAGTTGAAAAAATGAAGAAAAATTTGAAAATTAAATTGAACTTCAATTGTGAACTCAATGTCCTATAGCACATAGTTCAAGGCCTAAAGGTGGAATTTTTTTATAACATTATTTCCTCCCTTTGAAGAAGTATTCAAGTTTGTAGTAAGAGGTATGCAAGTAATTGTGAGGTTTTAGCAAATCCACAAAGGGATTTAAAGAGAATAGAAGGTCTAAACATCCATTACATAGCTTTCTAAGTCATGTATGTCCTGGCTTAAGGGTTTTGAGAGAAAGAGCTAACAAAATACAAGAGAATAGTCATTTAATAAGGGAAATGGTTTTTGTAGATGAGTAAAGAGATGTTGAAAATGGTGAGGTTATTTGGGAGAATTCAAAAAAGGTCGAAAAGCTAAAAGATAAAAATCTCAGTTCTAAGAAACAGTGTGCACAATCATCACAAATCATTAATTTACTGTGGTTTTTACAAAACTAGTCTCAATGAAATAGTTCCAAATATTGAGGAGGTGAGGTGATAAGGTTATAAGTATATGAGAGATTTACATCTTGAGGAAACTACTAACTAAGAAGCATTTATAGACTATATTGTTACAGTCAAGGAGAGAGGCCTTAAAGGAGTGAGGGCCTAGTAAGGGGAAGATAGTGACTTAAATAATTGTACAAAGGAGTGGCTAAGAAGACCAATGAAGGGGTGTAAATGATAATATTGAGTTATACCAAGCAATCAAATGAAACCTAGAAACTGTCAAACCAGAGTATAGGCAACTTTTGAGTGTATAAAGTAAACTAGTAACCTTGAGAAGCTAAAAAGTGGGAAATAGCAATTAAAGTGATAGAATGGAGTTGGATCCTTGTAAAGTACTTGGATAAGTTTGTTTTAGTTGAACCTAGGTGAAGATAAGTTGGAGAAACAATGGTAAAAGAGAAACCCTAGTCTAGGCCTTATAGCATTAGCCTAAGGAGTGAAAAGTTGAGCTGGGAAAGATGCAATTGGAGTTAATTTATGAAAATTATCTGAAATTAATAATGGGGAAATGGGTCTCCAAATATTATTTCACTTTTGCATAAAAAATAGTGGTTTTTTCTGTACATAGATATTTGCTTAAAATCAAGGTTGCTTGGATTACTTAGGCAAAAAACAGTAGGAGAGGAATAACTTTGTGTGTGGAATTGGAAATTGAAAATTGAAAATTTGTAGGATCTCTAATGGACTTAAATGGTGTTGTAAAATTTTACTAGTGAAGCATGAAATAGGGTTTTGTGGCTTTTATGCTCAAAAATGTACTTTTGGAGGGCTAGTAGAAAGAATGAAGGTATAGAGTGAGTTTGAGTGAAAAAGAAGTGTTGAAACTTGTTCAAGTATATGAATATTGTTGATAGATGAAATCAAGAATATTTAAAGTGTTTTCAAGATTTAAAGCAGTTACATATAGCATATAATGATGAAATGCATGTTTTTAACTTTGAGAAAGGAGAAAAATTGGTATGGTTTTGAATGATGTTTTCAAGTAATTGCTCTAAATTGTTGGATGATTGTTGATTGACATTAGTCTCTGCATCATTGGGTTATTCATACATTTATTGGGTTAGCTTTCTTAGGTGTACTAGTTGTGTTGAGTTAGCTTACCAATTGTGTGGAGTTAGCTTGTTAGTCTTGTGGAGTTAACTTAACTATCAGTGTCAGTTAGTGGGATTTCTTCACCACTGATATAGGTAATAGTTGCATTTCCATCCTCCTATATGTACTTCTTAATTATTGAGCTAATTTATGTAATGAAAAAAATAGATTATGATGGATTTCCATATATGATATTTTAGCTCTTTGTTTGCAAATCCTTTTGTACGGCTATTCTGTCAAATTCCTTCCATCTTATTAAATGTGGTGTGTTATCATCACCTGAGATATTCACATATTTGAACAATATTCTTATTTTTCCTTTCAAATAAACCTATTATAGGTGGTTTTGGGTGAAACAAAACATCTGCACCTTCCATAAGCTTCCACATCTTGTATCCTTGGCCACCCAACATTACAAACATTTTATAGCATATGACAATATTTATATCCCTTGCACTTTGATAAATGTGTGCACCTACTCTAATGATCCCATTATGGTACAGGTTGGTGGTATGTTGGAAAATAAAAATGAATGGGTTAGAAACCTATTTTTTGCAATTGGGGAGATAGGTTGGCTGCCTTGTGGAGATAACCATGCTCTTGGTTTGGCACAGGCAAGGAGGAAAGCTGGAAAAGTAGTGGAAATTGGATATGGATGTGGATTCTTGGCTTTACAACTTCCATTGTATTTTCTTAAAAGTTTCAAAATGCTTTTCAAAGAACCCATATGCACAGGAAAAGAGTGCTCTGGAAAATGCTAAGTGATTGAATCTTGAACATCAGTCCCTAGCATTTGGAAGAAACATCAAGGCCATATGAGGATCCCCATAATCTTCAAACCGCGCAATGCCCTTATCCCAAGAAATCAATCTCATTCTTTGCAACTAGCTCTTTAGCTGAAAAGCTCTCCCATAAGTACATAATGTTAAAAGAATGAGATTGGAAGAGGTTGGCAGTAAGAATTCGGCAGATGGCATCGACATAACAAGAAACATGGTTAATAAATACAGCATTGGAAAACACACATACAGAAAACTCCCAAATGTATGCGGTTCAACACATTCCAAGAGAAGGTGGTCCATAAATCCCCAGATGGCATGCAAAAAGTAATAAAGCATGGATTTATGTCAAAGTTTATTTGTTCAAATATTCTAACAAAATTTATCCGTTATTCTTTTTTTAGATTTGAATTACAATTAATTTGTTTATTTATTTATCTCAATGAATAAATATATATATATATACATCTATATATATATATATATATATATATATATATATATATATATATATATATATATATATATCCAAATCATTTTAACCAAAACCATAAACAAACATTAACCAATATCCCACCCTCCTAAACAAAATATTATTAAAATCACACTTATAATAATTATTATTATTATCTTTCCACGGTAATAGTCATATAGGCACATCAACACCATCCTGACATGTCAAGGTGTTTCGAAAGGAACTCAGAATTAGTTTAATATATTCCACCATATGAAAGGTTTACACTGGTTATGGAATGACATGTCCCTCCACCCTTGAAGCTCAACCTCAACCCAAAACTTGTCGAGTTAGGATCGTACACTTACAAACCAAGTAAAATGGGGTAGGGTACTACAGATCAGTACATAATAATATTTTTCTTATCTACATAGAGAAGTATAATAGTTGTTTCTATGCATGGTATAATAATTTCCACATGTCATTCCTAGATCAACATTGTTTCCATTGAGATGGTCAGTATTGCGATCTTTGCAAGCATAGCATAATACTCAATTTTTTATCTACAAAGAGCAGTACAAATGTTTCCAAGCATGACATAATAACTTAGTTTTGTTTTTAGATGGTCCCAATAGAATTATGGTTTTAATAAAAATGGAAGCTTATGGTATAATTACATACTTAGTGGGTAACTATAGTGTAGGCTTCCTGTAAACACTCCTTTTCTATCCTTTTTGTTCTTAGTGCATGTATATGGAGAGCATTCCCTATTTATGCCATCTTAGAGGAAAAAGATGCTAGAATTTTTTTTGATTCAATTAATATAAGAGTAATTAGAACCCCTTTTCATGTAAACATCATGTAAGATGTAAGGTGATACTTCTTAGGTTTATGATCAAGAACATGTGATAGAGTAATAATACAATAACTTTACAAAAGAATGTAGAAACAATTGAAACAAAAATCTATACAATAGATACAAAAAATTATATTAAACCCATAACCCCAATATAAGATGGAAATTGAAACCCCATTTATGTGCAATGCTAAGACAACATACTCTATTAATAATACTTTCCACATGTAATCCCTAGATTAATATTTTTTCGATCAGTTGAGATGATGAATACATAATACTCTATTTCTAATCTATATAGAGTAGTACAATAGTTATTTATAAGCATGTCGTAATACTTTCCACATGTCATCCCTAGATAAAAAAAATTCCATCGAGATGATTAATACTACAATCTTTACAAGCATGACATAATAATCAATTTCTGATCTATAAATAGAAGTACAGTTGTTTTCAAGCATGACATAATAAATTAAAATTATTTCCATTAAATGAATATCGTGTTCATTAAATAAACATGGAGAAAAAATATTTTTAGACATACACATGGAAATGTTTCCAACAAATTAAATAACTTAATAGTGGAATATGAAAAATGTTTAGCTACATTTACTGAAAAAAACTAATTCGAACAATAATTTTTGTATAAATTTCAGAATTATGGGGCAAAGATCCTCTTACCCATTCCATAACAATTATAAGCTAGGTCCCATTGGTGCACATCCCAAGAAAATTACACAAGAACACGAGGTTGCAGGCTCTTATGAAGATAACAAAATTTGAATGTTGGTCCCACACACCACTTGTTTAGAGGTTGGGTTTGATCAGCTAAAACTAAATATGAATGAAATATATCAAGGAACATTAGCCTCTTATGAAAAAATTCTTCTTTCACGTTTTCATAACCTTCCATAGTTAACTCCAATGAATTAATATACATAAGAATACCAAGTGGCACAAAATGCATAGAAATATTTTCATAGGTAACAATGAAGCTTTTATTTATACATGGTATTTCCACAAACATTTCATTGCAAATCATGTTGTGGTAACTAAAGTGATTGAAAATATTTATTTAATAAAAGGTGAATATTGTGACAATGCATTCGATGTGGTTACAATAATCCAACGTATGAAGGTAATGCATTATGTATATTATATTTTTTAGAGGTAGTTAATCTAGTAATGACTACGCTATCATCACCTTTCATTTCTAGAAGTTGGAAAACTATGTGATTTTCATCAATTTCAATGATAAAGCAAAAAATAATGTTTCCCCTGTCCCAATTGGTTGGAATTCACCTTCTAATAGAGCTAATTATAAACAAAAATCAACAAAAATTACACCAAAAAATAGAGCACATAACACTAGTACACAATTCATTGTTATGAATGTTATGTCAAACTCCATCATAGACCAAAAATAGAGTTAATAGTAAAAAATAATAGAACTTGCACAAAAAAATAATGTGCATAACATTCTATAATTATTTGATATTAATACTACAAAAAATCAATCCTAAATGAGAAATTTTGAATTATAAAATGAATAATAATATTAAAAAAATATTACCATCAATAATTTTAATTAGTATTTGATTCCTTGTTTTTTGTAAAACAACTCATGTAAATATAAATTAATACCCTCAAGAAATTTGTGCTCTCCAGCAATAACATTCTCTTGACTCTAAAAAAGCATTACCCAATAGAAATACCTGTTTAATAGAAACAAATGCTAAAAACTACCAAATTTATACATGATATGGAATGGTTAATGAGGATTCTTTACATATAATTGAGAGAAAAAAATTCTAATAAATGGGGACATACAAACTTGACTTGATGGTAAAATATGTTGGATTTGAGGTTGATGTCACAAGCCACTCTAAATTAATGAGTTTATTCCCATCAATATTCAAAATCTAACCTACTCTTTCTAATAGGGAAACATCTAAATTGGATCTCATGTAATACCCTTGCTTGATAACTACAATATTCTTATCTTTTTTGTCATCAAATTCTTCCAAATCAGTTACATTCAAGAGAGGTTTTATTTCACAGTATGAGGGATGGTGTAGCATATCATTTCCCTCTTTATCTATATAAACCATATATGCAGGGAAAAATTTGTGCATAGTTTTTATCCATGAATCATTCATAACAATAATGTAAATGTTAGGATCATCTTCATAATTGTATAATTATGTCAACTCAAGGTTTCCTATGTGAGACTCATGAATAACTCTACAGATAACTACATCTTGTGAACTATATTAACCATAGTTTAGAAGAGCGTCAATATTAACTATTGTTACATTCCCCTTCACATAACAGTTTCCCGAAGGAGAACAAAGATAATTCGACTTATGCTTCTCATTTCCTTCAATTTTTGAATCATTTCTAATGGAAGATGGAATTTTTTATTATTAAACGAAGATTTATGTTCTAACAATGATGTTCTTGACTTCTTTCATTCTTGTAAATATTATAAAAGAGTACCATCATCTTCAATCTCATTACTAGTCATAGATGATGAATATTTGACAATTCCATATTTAGTAACAATGCCATTTTTTGGTGATTTTTGTTTTTACTGTTAAAACCCCCAAAGAGTGCCATTATCTAGAATCTCATAACCTTGAAATCTATCACAATTACTGGCATAATATTATGCACCAAATCAAATTTCTTCCTCAACAACTTCATGTGACAATTGAATGCTTGTTAAGGGTAGCAATTGATGTTGTTTTTAACTACTACACATGACCAATCAAAAGAAAAGAAAAAAAATGTAGTAATTACATCAAGGATTGGGTTAAAAATTCTATCATGTTGATTTTTTCCCAAACAAAGAAAAAAATCATTAAATATGAAGATGAATCTAAAGAAAGATACCTCAATGGAATAATTTATTGGATCAATCAAATGCAAGATTTAATTTTAACTATAAAATTTAAAAAAATGGCGAGAATCTGAACTGGGTGATAATTTAAGAATGACTTTGACGTGTTGTTATATTAAACAACCGAAAAACACAATGGAAAATATTTGTTGTGCATGCTTGGACAAGTGGCAAACACAATGACCATTTTTTGTGTTTGAGTAACACAATTGATGAAAATAAGTACAATTTTTTGGTTAAGTTTGTATAAGATGACCGAGAAACATAATAAAAAATGTAATGTGTTTTAATCAAAATATTAGGGGAAACTCCATTATAAAAATAACCAAACAGTGAGATATACATGTAATACAAATAATATTGATCAATCTCACATTACAAAAATCTGCAATAAACAAAAATCCTGGTACTTCCAAAAGCAAAATTTTCATTAAGAAAAATGAAAACAACTAACAAATGTCACAACATACCTATGAAGATGTGAATCTGCATTGGCTTTGGGATTTTGATGTTAGTTTCTTTAAAATTTTGGTTTGGTTTTGTTTTGTTTCAAAATTGTTGTATTTTGGAGTTTTTTAATTAATTTTGTAAACAGGGGTAGGTTATTTTTTCAAAAACTGGACAACTTTTATAGAAACTAACATCTTAATATTTAATGCTTGAGTTAGATACGATCAACATAAATATTTTCTGATTGAAAGTTGTTACTAAAAAGTAACATGAATTACACAATAAAATAACATAAAAATATATGATTTCATTTAATTTATTAAATGTGAATTTTTTTGAGGTGGCTAATTTCTTATGTAGGTTAATCTTATATGAATGTGGT
Source organism: Taxus chinensis (assembly GCA_019776745.2). Taxonomy (NCBI): domain Eukaryota; kingdom Viridiplantae; phylum Streptophyta; class Pinopsida; order Cupressales; family Taxaceae; genus Taxus; species Taxus chinensis. The sequence continues at coordinate 262,831,431 of CM034147.1, read as the reverse complement.
CTTACGTTGGAAAGGATTATGGAATCTTTGGTATTACATTGGAAAGGATTATAGAATCTTTTGAAGTACATGAATTATGGTATAAATTGTATAACCATTTTCAAAAAGAAAAATGGTTAGGACAAGTGTGCCATGATTATGCCTGATAATTGGATTTATTCTCTTCTTGTATCACTTCAATTTTTTTGATAGAGTATTTAGAATTCCTCAATGCTGTTATCTTAGTTAACATTTAACACAGGGGATTGTAATCTATTTTACATGCATATGATTTATTAAGATAAAAAGGTTGTTTTCATAATGTGTTTTACGAATATAGAATTATCTAAGTGGGGCAACAAGCATGCTTATAAATTGTTAATAACAATGAATTGTCTATGCCTCACTTAAGAAATAAGGTGCAAGGTAATAAATCATATTATAGCTAAAGGTTGAATCTCACATGCAATTATCACCTTAAGTTGGTCCTTTCATTCTAAAAGATAAACAACTAGACCTATGATGAGTTAGATTGATAGAACCCAAGTGGTCTATATGCCTAGGACCATGATGTTCTAGACCTATACACTTATTAGGAACCCACAACTAACTCTTGAGCATATTAAGTCCTTTCACCCATTTTAGGCTAGGCTAAACATTTTGGTACACTAAAACTCAAGTTTGGTCACCTAGAGTAATTTCATAAATCAACACTAGTTAACTTTACAAATTAGGGTTATATGTTAGAGCTAGCAATAATCTAATCAAATTGATCAAGGGTATAACAGTGATAGGGAATGATCCTTACTTCCCCAAATTATGAAACCTTAGAGACAAGACTCCCAGGTAAAGGAGAGGATGATTAACTTATTATGGGTATGCATATGTGATGGTTTTTAGTTAGTTACAAACCCGCTTCCTCTTAAAGTATGTTACTTCAAAAAGGGTACTTATGCTAAGAGATTATAGTTTAATTTTCAATGATGTTAATTTCTAGTATCAGAGTAGATTTCAACCCTAGGGATCTCTCATTGGCACAAAAGCACCTTGTTTGTGTCTCCAGGATGGTTAGAACATGTCGCAGAAGAGGTGATTCTAATAAAAGAAATGAACGTGGGAGAACTAGTCATAGGCCAATTTCACGTAGAATCCATTTTTGAAATTAAGGAACCCCATAAAGACCAACACAAAGAGGCTAACATGAATGTAATACGTCAGACACTTGAGACTTTGAGGCATGGTTAGATTCCTAATACTCCCTCATTTCTAAGATGGTTGCCAAACCCCCTTCACATGGACGAAGAAATCATGGAATTAGGTCTAGAGGTGGAGGAATGACATCCCATGCCTTGGGAAGGCTATAATCTAGTACATGATCCAAGTAAATGTCGTTTTCCTAAGTATTCAGGAACAAAGGTTGGCAATACAACATAATTATAATTGAAATATATTAAAAATATTTAGGATTGTTAGAGACAAACATAAATGGCATGCTTTTAATTGAGGTTTACTATCTAGAGGGTGATGTTAGCCTTTAGTGGCATGACCTATGCAACTTTAAATAATATGACCTCTTGACTCTCACTTGGGAGAAATTAGAGATGTAATTTAGGAAGAGGTATTTATCCACTTCTCATTGGGAGAAGAATATGTTTAAGTTTCATGAGTTCAAGTGAGGTAACTATTATGTATCCAAATATGACTCTAGCTTTTTGGGTCTTCTTCATTATGTCGATTACATGTTAGTTTTGTTTGGTATTTGCAATAGATTCAAATCATACGGTTGAGACAAAAGAAAAGTTAAGGATAAAGAATTTAGCATGAGTTATAGAGAAAAATGTGATCTATAGGAGTACATTTATTATCCCCAATCAGAAGAACCTTAAATACTTGGATCCATGATGCACATTCAATAAATCAAGGAAATATTCTAGCCAATTAGGGAACCAATCATATTGAGGTTGTGTTCCTCCTATATTTTAAAGAGATGAGAAAAACCACCCAATGATGCTCACAAATATATCTACCATGAAAATCATAGGAATATTCCTCCTTTTCTTACGAAGGTACCAAATACAAGTGCTAATAGAGTACTTATTCCACACCGCACTCGTTATGTTTTTGATAGTTGTGATCATTACAAGAAAGACTACCTAGAATTTCTGACTAGTCAGTTAGTCTTACATCCTTTTATAATCCTAAATTTTTACAGGTCGGTTAGTCTTTATCATGCCCATAGGTTTGTTAATTCAATCGATATTTTTCCCAAATAGCATTATCTGATTTTCGTGCATGGAGTTGCATTCCATCCTTATCGCAATCATTATTTCGATGTTTTTCCTAATTAGTCTGCCTAGGTTTATAGATTTACAACCTAATTTTATCAATGTTTTAGTGTTTTGATGCAATCATGCATTTTTAGGATATTACTACCTACCTTATTGTCTATATTGTCACGTCTCTTCATTTTTCAGTTGGTGATATTGTTTGGTAAGAACTTCAAGCCCCCTCACAAACACCCATCCAATATGATCACTTACACTTGGTTCCCTACCTTTTTTGGGTGTCCTCTTAGACATGAATAGAAATGGTTGAGAACATCATTTTGTCTCTTTGGGTCAATTGTACTTCTTGTAGCTCAACTCTTGTAATTTCTCTACTTTTCTTTCATTCACTTACCCTCTCTTGTGACAAAATTATCAAATTTTTATGTTATTGTATCATCCCTTTTTATATCATGCTTGGGGTGACCCAAGAAATAACCCATTATCCACCTTTCTACTACACACTACCTATCAATCCCACCAAATTTGTTATTGAGATAGCAATTTTTTCTATAGTGTATTTCTAGGTACATCTAAGTGTCGTGGTTTGTAGGTTCTCGTTCATAGCATCTAGATGTGGGCTTTCTTGTGTTAGTCATAATCCTTGTACACCTATTTGATCATCCTCCAAAATCCGTATGGAGGAGAAAAAGAAAAATCTAAAAGAAAAGGAAAAGTTAAAAGCCATATTATTAGAGAAAATTAATAAAAGGAAACATAAAAAGGTAATTATTACAAGCAAAAAATACAATAAATGTCAATCCCAAACACAAATACGTGGTATCCTCATATTTGGCACATCTCCTATTATAGTTGAAAGCTCAAAGTATATAGTTGGCCTCGTTACAAAGCTCGAGGTCCTTTGGGGTGTCGTAGGTTTCTTGAATGGGTAGGAGGTCTCATATTTATCATTCAATGCCCCTACTTTCTCACACTGATACCTAATCCTCATAGTAGGCCTATAGTTCCTTAAGTGAGGTCTTAAAGAATGGTGAAAATGTTGTTAGGAGGTAAGATAAATATTTACTATCATATTTGACACAGGATTTCTTTATACTTAAAAAGCTTGTCTTCACCAATTCCTACATATTCAAGTTCCTCCATACTCCTTGATGTCGAAAACTTATAGTCTAGCATTTTGATTAGCGTGTGTTGATTTCAGTATAAAACTTGTGTTCATCTTGTAGAACCCAATTTTCCTCCCTTTTACATCGTTACACCCCCTTGTCAGATAGGCTAGATTCCAATTCTTTTTCATCTCTTTGATATCTTTTTCTCCATCTCATTTTAGGCATGTTAGCATTGAGATACGAATTAGGGTTTAAGGGAATTCCCTTATTCAATCCTTACTTGAGTATATTTTGCATCTCTTTGCTTTCAAGATGTGCTATTTCGATCATTGTCACCTCATATCTTGGATTTCTCCTAGTTATCTTAGGATTATAAGTCTTCCACCATAGTAACCTTTTATTTTCAAGATTGTTAGTATAGTTAATAAATTTTTCCCGTATAACACTTTTCATCCTTTATATTTATTGGTTAATCAACTTGATGTTCTTATATACCCCTTTACACCTTACTTATGCCTTCCTCATTATTCTCTCATTTGTCCATGAGGTCCCCCTTACCTTAGGGTTTATTGCTTATTTATCTAATTTATCTTTTAGTGGTCATTTTGAGTTGTGTATTGTTTAGGTTCACATTACATGTCTTTCTACACTGTGGATACAAACTATGTGGACACACTCATGAGAAGGTAAGTATACAAGTAGGTATGTTTTATGTGAGTTCATTCTTTTATTACTTTCAGTTTTACACATCTTGTTCAGTATTTTGATTTTAGTGTTACGTGTTATTTTCTCAAAGACTATCTCGTGTGCACTTTTTATGGCATATGATGATCTTCGGATGGGGCATATGTATACATCTAATTTTTTCCTTTGTTCACCTTTGTTCTTTGTATGTATCATTAACACATTAGCTTCCTATGAGTGGTGTCCTCAAGGATACTATCAAGAGAAAGGAGTAACCAGAAATAGTTACATGCATTCTTCATTGGTTGCATTGAGTTGGTCAATGATGATACTTATGAGATATCTTTGATGTGTAGCTTGATTATATCACACCTCACATATTTGCACACCCCTACAATTGTATTTTATATCATTTTTATAACATTACCTTAGTATCCTCTTATAGTCATCCCCATATGTACTTGCAGCACACACATACCTTCATCATTTTCCCCTTTTAGCGCCCCTGAGTCCCTCTCCGCCAATTTAATTTTCTTGTTTGACCTCTCTAAGACTGCACTTTTTGTCTAACAGTGTCAATACCATTAAAACATTTGATTTCCCCAACCAACGGTATCGACCATGGTCAATATTATTCAATGAATAATTTTTCATATCCAACGGTATCAACTATGGTCGATACTATTGGCTAGCATAAACTGTTAATGCTATCATTTTGTTATTTATACCCTGGAAATGAGCACTCATTCCAACACGCATTCATCACTCATTTTATCTTTTGGTTCTCACCATTATACCCTTAAAGTCTTTGAGGTATTGAATGTGGTCATATGTCTTATTTGGAGTTCACACTTGTAGCAATTGGGTACTTAGGATCTTCAAGCATCAGAGTTGCACTTTTCATGGTCTACCCAGCCTTTAGAGTCATTAGAGTTTTCAACTAAATTTTTTCCTAAGTCTTCTCCTATACATTTGAGGTCCCCCACTGTGCACTCATTCCAACACACATTCATCACTCATTGTATCTGTTGGTGCTCACCATTCTACCCTTAAAGTCTTCGATGTATTGAATGTGGTCATGTGTCTTATTTGGAGTTCACACTTGTAGCAATTGGGTACTTAGGATCTTCAAGCATAAGAGTTGCACTTTTCATGGTCTACCCAACCTTTGGAGTCTTTGGAGTTTTCAACTAAAATTTTTCCCAAGTCTTCTCCTATACATTTTAGGTTCCCCACATCAACTCTCCCATAAGTTGTTGATACCCTTGGGGGAAGTTAATCCGCCATTAGTGTCTTCAAGTAGGTAAGCATCTCTAATCTCTTGTGTACTTTGTTTCATTTCATATTTGAATGCTTGTTGATGTGGTCATGCGTAAATTAGGATAAGGCAGCATATTTTTTATCTATTGCATTATTTAACTATCATTTCTACGTTATAATCCCCATTTTAGGACTTGCAACCTTATATAACCCTTTGATCTTGTGAATCTTTCTTTACAGCCTCCAACCTTATATAACCCTTTGATCTTGTGAATCTTTCTTTACAGCCTCTTGGATCCCTTACCTTGATACAATCTGACTTAAAATCTTACTATCATGAGCTAGTTAGACACCACTACCTTGTTCTAGATTTAGGATTTAGAACACGTTATCTTCTATAGAGTCTAGAGTATCATATTCTTAGTTCCACGTCTCCGTCAACTTACAACCTCAAGGTGTGCACCTTTAGCACAGCGCCCTTTATTATCCTAGTCCAGATTATCCCTTAAAGAGAGACCAAGACGATCTTTTATTTGGGCATTTTTTATTTACATCGAACCTATTCTTCATCGATGTCATAGTAACATCATTTTATTTCCTTTGATATCTGTTTGACCACTGTGGTTTTAATTATTTGCCTTCCATTTTCCTTCATGTCATTTTCTTTCTTGTTCTTATTTTGTTTCAAGTCTCACACCTGATTTAGCTTGCTTTCTCCCATCCCAAAATCATATATTACCTTTCGCATGATGATAACGCAACTATTAGGACATTGTGTCTCTAAGCAAGCATATTTCTTATGGAGTCAATTGGCAAGTATGGAATCCTCCTCATTTACTTTTCCTTCTCATTAATTTCTTTTCTACTCAATTCCTCATTTTCACTGATTGGTCCACATCTTCTAAACTTGTATTTCCTCCATCTTTTTCCAATTGTGACATTACATTATATTGTTTGTCATGACTACTCCTACCATGTTTAGCCCTCGTCTTTTCCATGTCTTGTGGTGCCATGATATGTATCATGCCTACTATTGGTTCATGTATTTCCCTACATTTCCCATGATTCATATCATGCCTATATTAAGGGAAAGGACCCTTGATTGTACTTTCCATTATTAAAGCTTGCTCACAATGAGATTTGTTTGTTTGTGTCGTGCATTTTAGATTCAATGCTTATATTGATTTTTCCTTACTCATAGCGGGGCACCATATTTTTGTGTTGACATTGTTTATATCTTACCTACAATGGGACAACCAAATCCTTCAATTACATGGCTTGCATCCACCCATTTTGGACATACTTATTAATTACATGTTGTCCATTGGGGCATGTATCTCTTATGTTTACATCTCTTATATCTCAGGCTCACTTGGTACAATATTACACTTGTGCTTACATGGACTATATATCCCATGCCCACTTGGGGCGTATTACACTCGTGCTCACATAGATTATATCTCAAGTTCACTTAGGGTATCGCAGTTATGATTGTATGGATTATACTTTGTCCCATATAGGGTTAAACGTTCTTATTACATATGTGTTATCACAATGAGATCTAACTACATGCTTACATAAAACTTTTACTTTCCTATCACACATGGTGTTTGCAATCCATTTCTTTGATATACATGATTCGCAAGTTCATCCCAGCCCTCAAAAGATGGCATATATTAGGTTGATGTTAGCTCCAAACCTACATTATACTTCCTTTCTCTCTTATATAGAAGCAATCAAGTAACACCACTTTCTACTCCCTACTTAAATTTATAAAATGGTGATGTATAACGAAAGACATTGCAATGCACAACAAATACAGACTGGTCCAAGGAGATCATAAAGAGGCTATACAAGCACATTGAGGATCCATGGAAACAGCCATTGAAATATATTTTATACCCATGTACTATATATGAGTAGAGTTTTTCAGCCATCACTTCCCTAAATTGGGCATAAGATTTTATCCATTATGCGTTTCTTTTGTGATGCATATTTTTTTACCGTGTTTATGTTATAGTGTTCATTTTAAGACTTGATTTGCCTTGGTGTCTCTGGACACCCTACGCTATTGCAATCAACCTTAATTTTTCGATGGAAATTTATAAATTTGAGACAGAACAACCATTTCACTAAAAGATTAACCATCCATTCTACAAATCACATCAAAGGTAGATAGAAAGCCAACAAGCCTCCCTCCCACAAAGGAGCATCTATTATACAAATGGGTGCCACTGAGAACCGACCACCATCTCATCAAAGAGTATTTCCTTAAAAGCTATAAAAGTGTAGCAAAATATTCTTTTAATGTTAGTTTCCTATTTGGTAGCTAGGTTTTCAAAGCTTGCTGATAGCTAATCGATAATCCTGGCCTACACTATATCAACACGGCATCTGTGCTGTTTGCTCTTTAATTCTGAGAACGAGAAAAGCAAACATATAAACTGAGAATTGAAGTGTCAATTTCAGACAATGTCTATTCACGCATGCATTTTCTTATAGCTTAAAGTGACGTACAATGCCCCATTTGAGTTTGTGTGGTTACGGCAAAGTAATTTCAGCTGATCAGTTCAAGTTAGTGCATCAATATATTAATCAGTTAAAAGGAAAAATCATTGCTTCACACAAACAGTGGCACAGAATCTGAAAATGTCAATGTGCTTGATAGGAACCAAAGGGCCAAATCCATCACCTTTTACTACAAAAAAAATATATTTACAGAATCCTTTTTATCTTCATTTAATGAAATCTGGCTTCACATCCCATCTACTCATCTTCCGGAGCTTTTGAGGTTGCAAAGCATCATAGTCTTCTGTAAAATGGGCATGTGGCAATGTAATCCTTTTATTAGGAGAATGGAACTTCTCTCCAACTTTTCCACTTCCATGGTCATGGCTGCATACATTCTTCGGATCTTGGAAACCTTTCTTCTCACGTGGCAAGGAAGGTTTGCTGATAACTTCCACAGACTCTCTCTCTTTTGTTCTACAATAGTTTTGATCATCTGTCTCCTTTTTCCTATAAGAAATGATTTTAGCTTTTTCTAAATTTCTCTCATTATTTTGCCTGTAATGGCCTTCACAGAAATTTGCTTCGCGATTACGAGAAATACCTTGTTTTAAAGGTTGTTTGCCAATAGTTCGGACTTGATTGTCCCAATCTTTTCTTCTGGGTCCATCTCTTTGATAGTAGTTCGAAGAGTGGGGTGATCTCTTTTCATTGTAGGAAGAATTATTGTTGGAAGGCTGCCATGAATGTTTTCCATCTATTCTACTGTTCCTATGATCAGATCTATATGATTCATGTCCTCCATGTGAAGACTGAAATTTATGTGAAACATTGATCAATCTTGACCCACCAATACTCTCATCCATCTGCAGCTTGCCAAAATTACAATTTGCTTTATCATAAAGTTCATTTTCATGTCGCAGTTTTGCAAGAATCTTTTGCACTGATTGCCCAGCCTCTGTTTGCTCGTATTTATCTCCAATACATTTGTCACCTATGTCCTTTGAAAGGTTTGTCCAGGGTCGAAAAAGTCTGTCTGCTAATCTCCTTGTGTCTTCCTCGCTTCTTTTACAATCATATTCTGATGAACTCCTGTCTGGTAACTGTTTCTCATTTGAAAGCATGATGTTTTTCTCATCCTCTACATCTTTCCCTGAACAGCATCTTTCTAATGAACAGGTCTGTTTGCCTGTTGTCATAGTATCACTGCCTATTTCTTTAACATTACAAAAAATATCATTGCTAAGCCTTGCTGTATCAGACCTTTCTGGAGAACTTTCATCATCTGACAGCCATCCAAAGCATGGTTTCCTTTTCAATGGCAGACTTGAGTTTCTGTGGGGTAAACCGTGCAAGTTGGATGAGTAAAGGGGTGCCTCTTGTCTTTGAGGTCCACTGCTGGGAAGTGATGTGGTCCAAGAGCTGTCTGCATATGCCCTGCTTCCTGAAATTTGATCGGCTACTTGTTCAGGCAGAATCAGACATGCTTCTTGCATAACACTTTCCTTCAGACAAGAATTGGTGGCTGTATTTTGAGAGCAAGAAAAACCTGCATAACAAATTGTACGCATTAGAAATAAATTAATAATTTCCCAACCAATGGCAACATCCCAAGAATGTGTGTTTTATCTGGATTTGTCATAAGACGTGTACACAAACACACACAGATGTATGTATGTATGTGTGTATGTGTGTATGTATGTATGTATGCATGCATGCACACACACACATATTGTGTGTGTATGTGTGTGTAGAGCACTTAAGAAATGGATCATATAATGTGATCAGACATTTTTTTATTGACAATATTAGCATTCTAGGATTCACTTCAGCCACCAATTACAGCCCGTGGCTGTCCATTGCTAGGTTACACAGCATCAGCATGATAATCTGAGGATCAATATATTACCATGGTTTAGCCATATCATACTGGGGATGGATAAATTGCAGCTTGGGGACAGGGAGGTTCATTGCTGTTACACAGTATTAGAAATTGCTATGAAACCTAAGATACCCATATCCCATCTATGAGGTACAATAGCTATCACAGGCACAAAAACCTTGGCACCTTATACCTGTGACATCTAACAATATGGTCATGGGGTTTGAATCAGAACCTGGACTTTACCTTGATTATGTTCCCAAGGAATGACCGAAAAGCAACTGAGAGGGGTTGGAAGAATCAGTGTCTCAATCTCAATGCTCTTAAACCATGTTTCAAGCAGATTGTTCAACTTAATCTAGTTCTCAGATTTCACATGCAAAAGAGAAGATAGCAATCACACACTTCAGAGGAGACAAGACTTTGTCTCCTAAGTGGAAAACCCAATCTTGGGAGAAAACAGCCACTATGGAACCACAGCACTATAGGCCAAGCCTGTTGTTTGCAAAATGTTTTGAGCTACAACTCAACTGATGAAGCCTACAGAAGGTTCCAAAGATTCAAGTCAACAGTCTTGACAATATGCATAGCCACAACTTGCCAGAAAACATACCACTTCAGCCTTTAAAGAATCTGGACTATCATCCAACGGATCAGATATTTCCAGCCCAACATCCCTATCAACTTCTCCAGTTCGATTGGGGGAATAATGAACAAATGCACCCTCTGATTAGCACTCTACCTTTGCACAATATGACCTGATCTTTCAGGGTCAAAGCTTTCCATATTTCTTAGATTCACCTCAACTGTCCACCTGGTATCTCAGACAATTGTCACCCTCACTGATTCTGTACTAGACTGCAAAAATACTTCAAACTCGCTGATTTTCAATCTTCTTCAAAAACAGTCTTGAACACCAGACTGCAATCTTTCCTCAATTCTGGACTGTTGTGCATTGACTGTGATTTGCCATCTGTTGTCAATTCATTGATGTTGCAGCCTAGAGAAGGTTCTTCAAAGATTCACTGTTTTGTATATTGCTTACATATCACTGTTTATGCATATTCTTCATTTACTGTTTTGTAAAGAACTCTGAAGTGTCACATTCACAAAGGACCACCTATGTCTTCAGACAAGCATCGCACTTCTCTGTAATTCTCCAGCTCTATCTGCAGGAAGGATGAACCTTTTCTTTTTCTGACAGCATCCTTTTTATGCACAATATCCTTGTTCATTTGTCATATACTCACATCTCCATCTGGAAAGTCTCGATAGCAAACAATATTTTTGTTCATCAATTGTCTTTTGATTGCTACACATTTACCTGAATTCAACTTCTGAAATGTTGGATGACTGCTAGCTCTTTGACATACCAGATTCATACATACAAAAACAATGTACTGGTCTATTGATTTGCAAAAACATTTGCATTCCCAATTTGCTCGAGCTTTTTTTCTTGTTCATCTCCCATTAGAGATAGAAATGCTCAAAAGACTGGTTGGCTTTGTATGGGATCACTTGCTCAAAAAACCTACATGTCTTGGTCTGCAAATGTCCCATGTCAAACTTTGAAGGCATGTGTCATGTGCATTATGATTGTTTAGAGCTATTCCAACGTTTTGTAAACCCTAGGAATCAGATGTGATAGAGCAACTGTGCATACCCAGGAGTCCCAAAGAACTTTGATGTTCTCACCTCCAAAGTATATACTCGAATTTCAAAATTTATTCTTCAAAGATGAAATAATGAAGTCTTTGTGAGACCAACTTCCACCCTTTCTTCGATCAATGGAGCAACCTTGGAGATCCTTCATTAGCTCCCATGCAACCAAGAAAGCAGGTACAGTGATGATAATAACATGACAGTGTATTCACATCTTGGAGATCGAAAACATGCTTGCTAAGTTTTACCTTGAAGTTCTGTGAATCCTCCTCAAATAAGGGTATGTGGATCAAAGACTGAATTTCAACACCTCAACCAAACTAGTGCACAATAGTGCATCTGTAGTTTGTCTCCCTCTCATCCAAGTTCACCAGTTTGTTCGGAAGTATGCAGCACAGAGGAAGATTCAGTCTTCTTTTCTCTTATTCTGTTTGGCAAGACCAAAACCTCATTCAACCACTTGTTGCAACACCTTCACCTTTGAGGTACAAACCTTCCTGTCTACAACATGGTGGTCAAGAAGACAATCTAAGGTAACAAATATGCACAATGAGCTGAATTGAAATGGATATGAGGAAATTTAAACAGTGCTAACCACTACCGAGGTATGCAGATTTCTATTATTATGCAAGTACTTTGAATACAAGCTTTACATATACAGCTGACTAACAAGTGCACTTTGGTAAGATAGCCATACAACACCACTGCACTTGAGAGTCTTATGCCTTCAACACACTACTTTGCCTCTGATGTATGAATGAGAAACACACTTAATCAGAACCCTGACAAGCTCATTGCACCACCTCTTACTGACAGATAAACAAGCTTGGAATACTTAATTGAAGTACATGTATCTGTCCTCGATGACCTAGCCCTGCACACCACAAATCAACTTGGTCCATATACCTTAGTTCACCTAAGAAAGCAATGGGATCATTATTACTGACTCACATGAGGTCTCCTCTAATTACTTCCAGAGAGACTGTTTCTAGCTAAAATGCACCAATGATTTTCAGAGTGTGGAAAAAATCAAATTTGGCCACTCAACTCATATGAAGATGCTTTGAAGAGAGAATGAACCCTAGCAATAGAATGCTCGTAACCTTCTTAATACATGTCCAATTCACCTGAAACTTTGTGCACTATCTCAAGACTTGGAATCCTCTACACAAAGTCATTCTATAATTTATCCGAAGGATGCACTATATTTTTGCTTGAGCTGTTAAGAAGCCAAGACAGCCTTATTATGCAGTTTTCAAATGAAGCCAAGTTTTCAGAATCAAACGTATCAAGAACTTTCACATACCTTCTCAGAACTTGTTGAAATTCAGTCACTAGAGCACCACAAGATCACCCCTCTACATGATCCATTGGGATAGCTTCATTTGCCATAAGGTATGCTCTGTAACTCTTCTATCCCATCTCAGTTTAGGAGTCAACCTGCACTACCAGTTTTCAAAGCCACGTTCTATGCACTTGTTGAATCTCGACTCCAGGGAAGCTAAAGTATGAGACTGAGTTGGTGTCATGCTCTTGAAGATAAGTTCAGTGTTTCAAGATCTCACTCAGGTTCCTGAGGCTGCTCCCAATGTGCAGGTACACAGTCTGTACCTATGCCATGACCTGTACCAGTCTTCTCTGAAAGATCCCCGAAGGGTTTCCCTTATGCTCCAATGAAATTTTAAATTAAATAAAAACAGTAAATGTAGATTTATGGATGTTATTAGTATTACAAATTCCCTAATGCAGATCCGAAAAATGCGACTAGGGTTTAGGAGAGATCTTAATGCAAAAGACACCCAAAAGTAGAGTTTTTGATTTTAAATGATTAATCAAATATTTAGAGGCTGAATCATGCCAAAAACTGAATTTATTGCAGCCAATACAACTATCGCATAAATGCGATCATAGCCCTCCACAACTGGTAGTCCTGTAATGAAATCCATAGATATACTCTCCCACCTCTGCTCTGGAATAGGTAAGGGCTGTAATAAGCCTGCAGGGAAAGTATGCTCGGACTTGTTTTGCTGACAAGTCACACACTCTCGAATATACTGTAGAACATCCTCCTTGAGACCCTTCCAAGAGAATCTCTCTCTAACCTGCCTGTATGTCTTGAAATAACATGGATGTCCTGTTAATGGTGCATCATGGAGTGCATGTAGAATCTTTCCCTTAAGCTTTAGATTCAGGTACCAAATAAATTCTACCCTTATAATAAATCAAATCAAAAATTACCTGGTAGTGCTGATCCTGAATTTTGCCATCCATGATCTCACATGCCAAGGTGTTCTACGAATACTCGACCACCAATTGAGACTTCCAATCTGCAGAAATCTCACTCACGGAATATAGGACAGCAGTATGGGGCCTCCTTGACAGTACATCAGCCACAACATTCTTCTTCCCTTTGACATACTCGATGTCAAAATCATAGGCCTGGATCATGTTGACCCACTTCTGCTACCTCTCATTGAGTTCCTTCTGTTCCAAGAAGTACCTCAAGCTGTTATGGTCAGTTCTCACTACGAACTTCCCTCCCACCAAATACTGTCGGAACTTCGCCAACGCATGCATGATGGCGAGCATCTCTTTGTCATAGGTGGAATACAACCTCTCGTTCTCCCTCAACTTCCCACTCTCATAGGCAATGGGATGACGGTCCTGCAACAAAACTGCACCAATACCTAAACCCGAAGCATCACACTCTAAAATGAATGGCTTCGAGAAATTCAGAAGAGCAAGGACTGGACATGTGCTCATCACCACCTTGAGCTCATCAAATATCATATGTGTCTCATCTGTCCATCTAAATGCCCCCTTCCTTGTGAGATCTGTGAATGGTGCAGCAATATCTGAATAACCCCTCACAAATCTCCGATAATATCCACATAGCCCTAGGAATCCCTGCAACTCTGATATGTTACTAAGTGAAGGCCAATCCTACATAGCCTGTATCTTTCCTGATGGACCTTGACCCCATTGGCCCCAATGACATGCCCTAGATACAATATCTCAGTAAGTCCAAACTCGCATTTGGACATCTTAGCAAATAGAGACTGAGCCTCCATAATGCCAAGTACCTTATCTAAATGCCTCAAATGATCCTCCCATGTCCTCCTGTAGATCAAGATATCATCAAAGAAAACTAGCACGAACTTCCTCAACTGCTTGTTGAAGAGATGGTTCATGCATGACTGGAAAGTGGCAGGTGCAGTAGTGAGACCAAATGGCATCACCAAGAACTCATAATGCCCGTAGTGACATCTAAATGTTGTCTTGAGGATGTCCTCCTCTCAAACACGGATCTGATGGTACCCTGATCGAAGATCAATCTTCGAAAAGTAAATGGCCCCATGCAATTCATCCAAGAGCTCATCAATGCGAGGGATGGGATACCTGTTCTTGATTGCCTTCTTGTTGAGGGCCCGGTAGTCAATACACATTCTCATCATCTCGTCCTTCTTCTTCACCAACACCACCGAAGAAGCAAATGGGCTAGAACTAGGACGGATATGCCCCATATCAAGAAGCTCCCTAATGGTCCTCTCTATCTCATCCTTAAATTTCTTAGGATGACAATAGGGTGTAGTGATCACTGGCTTGGCACCCTCCTCCAACGCTATGACATGCTCAAACCCTCTGTCTGGCGGTCTTCCTAGAGGAATATCACCAAAAACCTGCCCATGCTTATTCACTATGGTCTGAATATCTGTATGCAACTGTTGTCCACCATCTGAAGAAGATTTGGATGAAATGAAGCATTGGGTTGCCCATGCAACCTCTCCATGACTGATAATAGACTCCATCCAATGTGCTGAAACAACTCTAGGCCCACCATCTGAAAGAACTCGTAGCACAATCTTCTTCCCATCTATCATAAACTCCAGCTCCATCCGTCTGAAATCCTGCACATTTCTCCCCAGAGACTGAAGCCACTGAATTCCCAAAACTGCATCTATCTCTCCAAGTCCAACTATGTAGAAATCATCTGTCAATGTGTAGTCCCCTAGCTGGATACTAAGTTGTGAAATCCGTCTAGTGCAACTCAGAGCAAAGTCATCTGCCATTCGTACACTGAATCCTTCAAACTCCTCAACCTGTAAACCTCACTTCATCACAAATCCTTCATCAAGGAAATTGTGTGTAGCGCCACTATCAATCAGGCAGACAACTCGCTCCCCTTATGTACTCCTTCCAAACGAAAGGGGTGGTACCTAGGGACTCCAGAAAGTGAAGTAATAGTACCTGAGCCTGATGCCTCTCCCTCTTCAAGCTCTAACTGGGGTTGCTCCTTATGTGCATCGTGATCATCATCGCTGTCCTCTGTATCTGTATCTGGTTGAGACTCTACCTCTATATCTGAAATGACCTCAATAAGATGCACCTTGCCTTTCCCAAGGCAGTTGTGTCCAGGCTCCCAGTGGTCCTTGCAATGAAAACAAAGTTTCTTCCTCCTTAAATCATTCCGAGTCTCCTGATCCATCTTAGGAGGGGGAACACTCTTCTGCTGTGTAGTGGAACGTTGAATCGATTTGGAGCTTGTGAAGGGCTTCTTACTAGGCTAGTAAGAAGTGGGAGTTGTCTCCAAATCTAATGCGGTCTGGATAGCATCATGTAATGTACTAGGCCTGATGGCCTTGACCAACCCTCTTAACCTGTCATGTAGACCCTCAATGAAAAGCATTACCACACGTCTCTCAGGCATCTCGAGTACCATTACTGCAATCCGCTAAAATTCATTGATATAAGAATCAACGTGCCCACTCTGTTGTAACTGTGCCAAATCTCTGTAATAAAGTTCCACATCTTTGCGGTCAAATCTGGCAATCAACTTCTCACTAAACTCCCTATATGACCGTAGTAGGTCATGTCTCTGTGTGATAAACCCATGGTGCCACCAATCATATGCCACTCCCTCCAAGTGTAGAGTAGCAAACTGAATAGCCTCCTGTTCCTGCATAGGTTTGAGAGTGAGGTATGTATCAAGCTTGTGAATCCATGCCCTGGCACTAATCTTTCCACTGCCATCAAAAGTGGAAAGGGTCACCTTACTGGTAGCCTGCATCAACTCTCTGTTTTGCTGAGTCCTAGGTCTATGTGCTTGCCTAGCTCTCAAGCTCTCCCTTTTCTGCATACAATACTGGTGAAGGGAAAAGGCGTTCCGTACCTCTCCCGTAACACTCTCCATTCATCATGAGCTACCATCACATTATCCTGAAAGGCTATGTCTTCAAGTGGTTCCTCAACTAATGGTAGCTCCTCCCTCTGTAGGAATCTAGGTTGTATAGGTCTATCCGCAGTCCTCGTGGGTCTCCTTTCCTCTGTATATCTCCTATCACGCGGAGGGGAACCTCTCACGCTACCCACCTCTGTAGGTGCCCTGTTGTGCCTTCTGTGGCTGCTGGCTATGGATGCAGATCTTTCCCTTCTATCATGCCGATTTCTTGTCCTATCCATAGTCAAATTCTCCATCAGTTGTCTCATGGTCTGAATCATTTCCTGATGGGAATCGATCATACCGCTGAAAAGAACATCCGGGTCAACTCGCTCACGTCGTGGAGTGTGCGATCCCTCTCTTCTGGCCATGATTTCAGAACTATTCTTTGTACCCAGATCGGCTAGAATGCAAGCCTGCCTCCGTGTGTGGTACCTATGTGGCCCAACTTCTCTAGGCTGCATCAAACAAAACCCTCCAGGTGGGAGGATTGCTGCTCTGATACCACTGAAAGATCCCTGAAGGGTCTCCCTTATGCTCCAATGAAATTTTAAATTAAATAAAAACAGTAAATGCAGATTTATGGATGTTATTACAAATTCCCTAATGCAGATATGAAAAATGTGACTAGGGTTTAGGAGAGATCTTAATGCAAAAGACACCCAAAAGTAGAGTTTTTGATTTCAAATGATTAATCAAATATTTAGAGGCTGAATCATGCCAAAAACTGAATTTATTGCAGCCAATACAACCCAGAAAATCAGATCTGAAGTCTGCTAATAATCTGCCTAAAAACCCTCAAAATACACTTCAGAATATGATGCAAATACAGCGATTTGTTTTACAATATTACAGAGAATATTTGTCAAATATTTTTGAGGAAAAATACCTTTGAAATCACTGTCAAACTGTCCACAATAGATCGACCCAGCTGCTGATAAAAAAAACACTGAAAATACCTTCAAACCCTTCCACCTACACTGCTGAAATGAACCCGGAAATCTGATTAACCACGCTGGAAATTTCTGAGTGAAATCCCCTCTCAATCCCTTGGGGTTTTCGTCCACAAGAGATGCATCCACAAGGGTTTTCGTCCTTGGAATCCCTGATAAAAGCAAGAGCTCTTAACAATGCAAAACGCTGATGATATAAATCTGGAATGCCTCCTAAGCAGGTCGACTTGTTCTTATAAAGGGAAAACAACCCATAAACGCCTCCACACCCAACCAGTCACGTTCTTTCTCTCCCCTAGGCTGGTCGCACTTTTCCCTCATGTGCCTAATGACACATTTCCCTATTTAGGGTCCCAAAAGCTAGTCGCACTTTTCCCTTTTTTTATACGATTAATTTTTAATTGTATTTTGACATTGTCCTTTCACTTTATGAATAAACTTTATTATTTATTATATGTGCTTTCATAATATTTTTCTTTTTTAAAAACAAGAGCTAAATATAATAAAATAATAAAGCTTAGTCACCCTAGAAACCTCCCTTGGCCGTCGGGTAGACAAACAGGCCAAAGGTCTTCGTCCTAGCTCATTCGGAAAGAGGGGACATTACACTATCTTTGATCAGTTTATCAAGTCTTGTCGGATTATCCAAGGAATGAAAAGTGTGTGTCCAGTCCAAAGATCTTTGATGTGGTGTTGTTATGTCTGCATATGTGAGTCTTCAAAAGGGGTTGCACGAAGTATGTCCTTAGAGTAAAAAGGTTGTCTTAGAATAGTGTGTGTCTGCCATGATATTAGCATTTCTCATATTGATGTAAAGAATCTTAGCACAATCTGTATATTCCAAAAGTCATTGTCATATGGCTTGAGTCCAAGGATGCTAAGAAGATAGGTCTGTATAAGACTGCTCCATTAGACCATGAGAAGGTGCAGGTGCTTTAAGAATGAAGGTCTGCATATGTTGTATCCGGTGATGATGGGACAGAGTACTATGTGTTTGCATCAAGTCTTGAAGAAATGCTGACTATGGTGTCTCTCAAAGCTTGAAGATAAGTAAGACCATGCAGTGAAGAAGACCATATGTATGACCTTACAGTGGTGTTTGAGGTTGTTATTCCATCAAGGAGTTTATGCAAGTTCCAAGAGTATGTGAGTGAGTTTGATAGTCCTAATGTACATGGAGATGTGTCCTCAGTATGCTACAGTCATGAAAGATCTGAGTTGAACTAGAAGGTCTAAGCTCTGAGTAAGAGATCCTAGGAGTTGTGATTGAAGAAGACAAGTTAACAGGAACAATTGGAGTCTGGCTATCATGTCAAGGGAAGAATGCTTGCTCTATGAGTTAATGACCATGTACAGAGTTTGAGGATACACTTGAAACGTTCTCTGAATGAAGATGATTACTTCAAAGTTGATAGGCTTCTTGAAGTACTTAAAATACCTGGTTGATGTTTGCTCTTGTCATGTGATACTGCAAATAGTGACAAGTGCCTTGAAGAGGTTGGTAAGCAAGACTGTATGTCAGAATCTGGGAAGATAGAGTTGGAGAAATGTTCCTTGAAGGTTTCTTAAGCTGTGTTGAAGAAGGCTCAAAGGTCAAAAGAAGATTGAAGTCATGGAGTTCATATTGAGCTGATTGGAAGTTTGCATACTGTCTAAGGTTGATCCAGGTACAGTCAAAATGCAAAAGTTGTTCCTCAAGAAGGTCTGCAGGTTTAAGCTTATCAGGGTTGTATTGAAGAATTCATTTAAACAGTGATTGCAAGTTTGATAGATAAATGACCCAGTCAGATTTATGACAGACAACTTGAAGGAAAAAGGTATGTGTTCTTGAGCATAGAAGGTCTGTAGGATGTATTAAGGCTTGTCAGAAGTCTGTGCAGTTCAAATTGAGTGTGTATAGTCCAAGTAGACAGAGGTTCAACGCAATATATGGATGGTTGATTTCTTAGTGGCTCAGTGACAATGGTATGCAACATCAAGTGTATAGAGGCCTGAAAGAGGCATGCTATGTTGAAGAAATAGATGGAAGTTTGTTCTACAAAAAATGGTGTGGAATGATCTTAGTAGGACCGTGTCTGTCAAATCAGGGTATTGAAGGTTTGAAGTGAAGCTGTGTGGCATCAAGAAGGAAAGTGAAGATCTAGAAAGAACCTACAGGTATGATTATGGATGATAGATTAGGATTGGAAGGCAGAAATCAAGGTAGGGCGTTTCCATACAACGATCAATTTGATGAAAACAGATTTTTTTCTGAGTATGAAGTCATATAGGGCTTCAAGAGAATGCTAGAAGATTGGAAAACTCGTCTAAAGAAGGTATGAAGAATTTTTCTTGTCTTGATTTGCTTAGTATCACCCATAAGGTTATGTTATAGTCTTGAAGGTTTGAGAGAGCTTGAGGATTGAAAGAGGAAGTGCTTGAAGTCATGAAGTCTTTGCAAGAAATTTATGAGTTGAAGACCTATATTTGCCAATGAAGAATGTATGAGATTGTGTCATATGATTTGTACTGGACTGTCATGAAAGATGCTTCAAGGAGATTTGATGATGAGCAGGGCTTAAAGACTGTTTAACAGATTGTAAAGGCAAGTTTGGGTCTGTCGCATACTTTGAAGTCTTTGTACTAAGTTATCTTGCTCTGTTTTGAAGATGAAATTGGTGTCTATAGGTCAAAGAAATAGGGCGAGCCTTACTGAACTGTGTGTTAAGGTCTAGTGTTCAAACTATGGTCTATGGTCTTGTGAGTAGAATTAAGTGTTGAAAAGATGATCTACAGTTGTGTGTGTGAGTGGAAGATGTTTTGACAAGGTTGAGACAGAGGTATGGACTGTCTAGCTTGTTGGCTTGTGAATCTGTGCACAATCATCTTGAAATGTGCGGGGTCTCCTATTAGGTCTGCAAAATGAGTTTGAAAGTAAGAATTCATGTTGTTGCTTTGTGACCATCAGTGAAGGAGAAGTAAAATCTTTAAAAGAGTTGGGAGCTGTGTCATGGTTTGAAGGACTAGTTAAAGTCGAGTCTATGTCATGTTATGAAGAAAACAGATATGAAGAATGAATGTATAGGTGTATTGAGATTCTTAAGGGAAGATGATAGAGTTTTGTTTGTTCCAAGTAAGAGTAAAGAGGTGTGCTGCAACCTATGTTATATGATATCTCTGGTTTTTATCAAAGATGGTCAGAGTCTGCTTTTGAGCTATATGGATCTGTAGAAGTATAGCAGAGGTCTGTCGTGTTAGTACAAAGAAAAGGACTATCAAAACAGTGATCTTAAGGTCTAGTATTGCTTTGAAAGATGTTTGGGTTTTAAACCAGGAACAAGTGATAATGTATGCAAGAACAAGCGGGTATTGATGCAGGGGGAGCAAGTCATATGCTTTATAAGTTGTAATATCATGAAACAGGGGCAGAGATCACTGAAAATTTGTCTCAGGACTGTGATGTTGCTTTTGACCTTTCTCCATGGCTTTGGCTCAAGGTATGAGTTCTCATATTTGTTTTGACAGTTAGTGTACGAGGATATGATGTCAAAGGGAGCATTTAGATGGAGTTTCACATACATGATTTGATCCTATTGCATTGAGAAAGTTGGCAAAACTGGCCTGAAGAAGTGCTTTAGGACTCATGATCCAAAATGATGTTATGCTAGTGTTTGGAGGCAGAGTTTGTGTGTTTAGCATGCTACAGACCTAGAAGATGATGTATAGCAGGTATGAAGGCAAAGTAAAGTGAATATGCTCTCAGGGGGAGCTATGTGCATGTACATATCAGGTCCATGGATCTTATTGCAGTGTTGAAGACAAGAAAGCAGAGTAAAGTCTAAAATGGAGCTTGTGAGCAAGTTTGAGTCTATGCATTGTTTCCATTGTGTATTGTCATTGTTTTCATGTTGAGTTGTTATTGTGCAATTGTCATAGATGTCAAAGGGGAGAGTAGGCTCAAAAACATAAAAAAGGAAGTCTTGTAGGTGTTTGGTCTTGTGGTTGCCATCAATGTTTCTGAAGATGACTGCCATCAATAACAAAGGGGGAGATTGTCGGCCATTGTGTCTATGGTGTTGTCATTGATGTCAAAGGTCATTGATGGCAAAGGGAGTCTGGGTTTCATATGAGTCTCCATGAGTTATCAATCAAGGTCAAATATGAAGGTTGATTGGTACTATCTAGTTTTGGTGAAGTTGCTATGGTTTTAGGCATGGTCAAGTTAGTATGAGCTCTCCAAAGGTTGTATGAGACATGTATGAGGTCAAGCATGGTTAGCATGATGTGTGAGAGGTTTCTAAGTGTCTACAAGTGGTCATCATGGTCTGGTCATAAGGAGTCATGATTGAGTCAGCTCATTCTAGGCCTATTCCTAGACCTAGTGCATGTGGTTTCGCATGGTGGCATGAGATATGGAGCAAGGCTATCTGATATGAGTATGGAAAAGGCGTTGTGACATGGCATAACATATGTATGAGGAGTTTCAAGTCAGTATTCGGAGTTTTGATGATGTTTCAAGGTCCATTGAAGCAAGTTTCTTGAGGACAAGGCATGTAGACACAGGTAGGTCATCATGGTGAGAGAGTTACCGATGCATTTGAGCATTAATGACACTTGGGACAGTTAGAGCAGGTTGTTATGATGTTGTGGGTCAAGTTTCAAGTCCAGGTGATGAAGACTTCTAAAGATATTGATTTTTTTCCAAAACAGGGTTTACAAAGGTGAGAATTTGAGGCAAAAGTTGACTTTCAAATGCTCGTTGTGGAATTTACACTTTGCATAGAGTCCTGAGCTCCTTGGCATACTTAATTAGACATTTTATGAAGGCTTTCCAAGAAGAATGAAGTTTGATCATCACGTTTTTATGAACAATCTTTAAGAAGGTAAACAAGTTTGAAAGCCTCCAAAACCCTAGTTAAACAACGACTTGGGAGAAATTGCTTGTACATATCCAAAATTGATTCATTTTGCTAGAGTGATGATTTGATTATGAAGAGGAGTCCTCCAGTTTTCCAATGATGTATTTTAGAGCTTGTGACAATATGTGGGCCCCACCCAAAAAGGCAAGTTTCTGGAGTTTTTCAAATTGTGCAAAAGATGTCCATGAACCTAATAACTAAATTACCATTTATTGAAGCCTGGAAGTTGTACTACATGTCCATGATAGTTTTAGGTCATGGTTGAGGTCCTAAAGTGCAAAGTGTGCCCTATCTTTGAAGACTGGTTTTTTGGGGATGAAAAGGCCATTTGGAGTAGACTGTGAACAAAGCAATTTTGGAGGATCTACAAGTGGTTTTATGACTTGGTTTGAATTTTGTCATGATCTTGACTCCAAGAGATTTCCAATGAAATATCGCACTTGAGTTTTTGCTAAGGTATGAGCAAGTTATGACCTGCTCTTTGAAGGTCAATTTTGAGGGTGCTTGGTTGAGCATAGTCTAATGAAGGTTTCATGGTGTGATGATTTTCTGAGTGTGTTTCATGATTGTTGGAGATTGTTGAGGGCTTATACAAGATGTCTAAGAGTGTGGCATGCCTTGGTCAAGTTGGTTTTGGCCTTATTCACTCCTTGGTTGGCGAGTTGCTTGTTTTTGGGGTTCAAGACTTGGTGTGTCCGAATGGTGGTCTTAGAGGCTCTTAATGTTTGTGGCGACCTACATGGACCTTTATGTGATATTTTTATGATGCTCCTATGATGTTGAAATGATTTTTACACTACGGTGGCCGACCCAGGTGATTTGGGGAAAAGAAACACCTATAAAAGCAAATCAGAAGGTTCATTTGTGCTAATTGTGAGAGTGGATGAAAAGTGCAACCTAGGAGGCTTATTGAGGAGTGTGATGAAGGTCCTTGTGACCTAGTTGAAAGGGAAATGAGTATGTGATTGGCATGCCTTGGTCAAGTTGGTTTTGGCCTTATTCACTCCTTGGTTGGTGAGTTGCTTGTTTGGGGGTTCAAGACTTGGTGTGTCCCAAGGTGGTCTTAGAGGCTCTTGATGTTTGTGGCGACCTACATGGACCTTTATGTGATATTTTTATGATGCTCCTATGATGTTGAAATGATTTTTACACTACGGTGGCTGACCCAGGTGATTTGGGGAAAAGAAACACGTATAAAAGCAAATTAGAAGGTTCATTTGTGCTAATTGTGAGAGTGGATGAAAAGTGCAACCTAGGAGGCTTATTGAGGAGTGTGATGAAGGTCCTTGTGACCTAGTTGAAAGGGCAATGAGTATGTGATGTTGTGCTGGAGAGAGAGAAGGTGATTGTGAGCTACAACAAGTATGAAATTAACTTGAAGAAGAGAGAGAGTTCGAGAAAAAGGTGTGTTTGAGAGGGGTTTTGAGTGCATGCACCTAAATTAGTGATCAGCATCAGTTGTTGGAGCAAAAAATAAGAAATGATCTTCATCTTCAGGTGGCTGAGTTGGTGGTTGGTCATCTTAGGGGGTTGGTGCCTCCTTATAGAGTTGGTGCCCTACTAAACTAGGGGTTGGTGCTCCTTGTGGGTTTGGTGTCTCACTAAAGAAATGTTGTGTGATGTGTAATATTCACATGAGTCATTTGTTATGAGTAATATTAGCAGAGGTCTCAGTGGGTTTTCTTACCCTTGAGAGTGTCCCCCTTAAATTTGGTGTTCTTGTGTTCCTCTCTTGCATATTGTTCTTGTGTATGGTTGTTCAATGTATAATAAGCACACATACGGTTAATGAAGGATTGAATGGCTAAGTTTAATGGATCACACAAGCATAAGTAATTGAAGTAGAAGTTTGGTAGGATTGATTCACCCCCCCAGTCCATTGTGTTTCTCACAATTGGTATCAAAGTTAGGTCCTTCTAAAGCAAGTCTAACAGCTTGAAGGAGATCCTAGAAGCACAAGATGGCTAAGCAAATAAGGAAAGAGAACAAGAGAACCAAGAACTGAGAGCCATGGCCAAGAAGGATGAAGAAGCTATCAAGTGTCTCAAGAGTCAGTTGGAGAAGGCTATTTCAGATCTGAGTTCAAAGAAAGATGAGTGTAATCAGTTGAAGTGCAGGCCATGTTACAACAGTGCTTATGATGATCTTGGTAATGAAGAGGCTGAAGTCGATTTGCATGCTGAATTAGTGCATCAAAGATTGGAGAATCTCAAACTGAAGTCAAGCATCAAGGAAATGGAATCTCAAATTGAAGGATTGTCTATTGATCTCAAGTCCAAGGAAGAAGAGTGTGTCAAGCTCTTGAAGGAGATAGAAACCCTAAAGGTCAAAGAAGATTAATGCATTAGATGTGATTCAGAAATGAGGGTCATTGAGATCAGAAGTGGAGCAGGTATCTAGCATGTTAGAATCTTATGAGAAGAGCTCTAAGGCTCTAGATGATGACTCAAGACAAGAAGATGTAGGTACAAGCAAAGTCAGTGTCAAGAAGACAAACTCTGTGAAACAACCAAATGCTATGAGGTATGCAAAATTTCATGGTTATTGTTATGCTTGCAATGGTTTTGGTCATAGAGTAAGGGATTGTAGGAAGTTTTCAGTTGTGTATCCATGGAGCAATGGAAGTGATCACAATATTCATAAGTCAAAAGATATGCAAGATGTTGTTTTCCATAAGTGTCATCACAAAGGTCATATTGCAAAGTTTCGCTTTCATGAATCATCAAGGCGAGTGAAGAAGGTTGAAGCTCCCAAAATTAAGTATGGATGTCAAAGACAGTCAAAGAGAGATCAAGCTCAATCAAAGACGCCAAGAAGCCTGATCGTGCAAATGAATTCAAGGAATCAGAATCAAAGGTTGAAGAAAATCATATATGCTTGATTGCAATTCAATCACCAGTGCTTGAGAAGATAAGAGGTCTAGATATGCTTTGGGATACTTCAAAGGTTATAAGGTATGTTCTGTAACTATTCTTAAGGTCTGAGTTTAGGAGTCCTAATAGTTAGATGTTTGATTGTTGATTCAAAAGGAAGTAAAGTATAGTCTGAGTTGGTGTCATGGTCTTGAAGATAAGTTCAGTGTTTCAAGATCTCACTCAGGTCTGAAGTGGTCTTAATGTGAAGGTACAAAATCTGTATTATGTAAAGGTATGTGTAGTCTTCCTTTAATCAGTTTATCAAGTCTTGTTGGATTATCCAAGGAATGAAAAGTGTGTGTCCAGTCAAAAGTTCTTTGATGTGATGTTGTTATGTCTGCATATGTGAGTCTTCAAAAGGGGTTGCAGGAAGTATATCCTTGAGTAAAAAGGTTGTTTCAGAATAGTGTGTCTGCCATGACTTGACCATTTCTCAAATTGATGTAAAGAATCTTAGTACAATCTGTATATTCCAAAAGCCATTGTCATGTGTCTTGAGTCCAAGGATGCTAAAAAGATAGGTTTGTACAAGACTACTCCATTAGACCATGAAAAGGTGCAGGTGCTTTAAGAATGAAGGTCTCCATATGTTGTATCAGGTGATGATGGGACAGAGTACCATGTGTTTGCATGTCTTGAAGAAATGTTGACTATGGTGTCTCTTAAAGCTTGAAGATAAGTAAGACTATGCAGTAAAGAAGACCATATGTTTGACCTGACAGTGGTGTTTGAGGTTGTTATTCCATCAAGGAGTTTCTGCAAGTTCCAAGAGTATGTGAGTGAGTTGGATAGTCCTAATCTACATGGAGATGTGTCCCCAGTATGCTACAGTCATGAAAGGTCTGAGTTGAACTAAAAGGTCTGAGCTCTGAGTACGAGAACCTAGGAGTTGTGATTGAAGAAGACAAGTTAACAGGAACAATTAGTGTCTGGCTATCATGTCAAAGGAAGAATGCATGCTATATGAGTTAATGACCATGTACAGAGTTTGAGGATACACTTGAAACGTTCTCTGAATGAAGATGATTACTTCAAAGTTGATAGGCTTCATGAAGTACTTAAAATATGTGGTTGATGTTTGCTCTTGTCATATGATACTGCAAATAGTAATAGGTGCCATGAAGAGGTTGGTAAGCAAGACTGTATGTCCAAATCTGGGAAGATAGAGTTGGAGAAATGTTCCTTGAAATATGAGATAGGATCCCCTAGCGCATGTCCATCATACCAAGTGGGGGGGTAGGGATGAGAGGATGGATCCCCACCTATGGGGTATAGATGTGAGGATGCGATACTTCAATTGGTCTATAGGATGCGTGTGTGAATGGGTGGTCCATGGGAGAAAGGACCAGAGTGAGTAATATAGGAGGTGCAAGGGAAACCAGATAGTAGCTCGAAGTGGAGGAGAGGCTAACCGTTGAGATTGTTGTTGATGTTTCTGAAGTATACAACAATCAAAAAATGAATGAGAACTGACACCATGATGAGAACAAAAATGCTAGGGAGAGGGAGCAGGACGAGATGGTCGACGTTGTTTCTCCCCATGGACATCAAGTTCCAGTTTCTTCATGTGTCACCGATAGGCTCAACAATCTTTTATATCATGGCCCAATACCTCATGCCATGTGCAGTACAGCTCGGGCTTGTTTGGTGAGTTTGAGGTCATAATGAGAAGCAGTAGAGGTGTGAGTGAGGAGGAATCAAGGATAGCAGGGCTAGCCCAGGAAACCATGGTGTGTTGTGTCTTAGGCTTCACGTTGCAAGGACAATCGATAATGGGCAAGCTAATCGCTCAGTGGGGTTGAAGAAGTAAGGGTAGCATGGTTCTACGATAATCGCTCTTGCCCCTGATTCTCTTCTACAAGTAACTCGTCCTCACAACCAGGGAGTGGAGCGAGAGGCAAACTATAGTGGACCATGTTGATGCTATGGTCAAAGGTGATTGTAAAGATTCCAGGGAAGATATCGAATTGTGAATATCAAAGGAAGAGTATAATTATTGCTTGTATTGGAGGATTTCCGCATTTTTTGCTTGGGAATAGCCAAACAAGAACAAGTCATCGAGTGAATAGCCATCATCATACTCGGGGGTGCAGATATCAATGTGAAGAGATTCAATGGCCATTTCACTAGGTGGTAAAGAGGGCAGCTCCTTAGGCAAAGAAGAACAAGTGACAGGGATTGCATTAGTCACCTTCTTGCAAGAATGGAATCGTACAAAGAAGGGGGAGAACTGGACAGTTATAGAATTATATAAGGTTGGTAATTTTGATATTAAGAATGATTTCTTTATGGGCTCATCATCATATGAGTCAAAGAGGTTAGGCGGTATATTCCCAACAAGTTTAGGGTGTCCATTATATCCTCGAAGATAATTGATGAGATAGTTAAATCGTTGGTACTCTCGAATTGGGACACGAGGAAGTTCCTCAAGAACAAGGACTTCATACACACTGGGTTGTTGAAAGTGTTCAAAGTTCCACATATTTGTGCCACCCTAAATTTTGAATTGTGGAGCTTAGATAGGGAAACTTGATACATTAACAAGAGGATGGTGTGATTACATGCATTTAATGTGTCCATGGTCGGCTATCGAAGAATGTTATATGAAAGAGGTAAGTTGAACAGCATAATTATTCACTCTAACAATATGAGGAGGCATGGTAATGGGTAGCCAAATGTAGCCCATGGGGGAATCAGCCTTTGGTCATACCTTTGGCATCATGTTATGAATAGATTTGAGCTTATCACTAGAATAACCAAGAGACTTCATGAATTATAACAGAAGTGACACATGAGACTCTAACCCTCATCGATGAGAGCTCGTTTGACTTGCACATTGCCTATCTTGACTACAGATGAATAAAGGGGGGTTGTTTGCTTGGAATAGCAGCTCGTATGGGATCATAGACTTGATAGGAAAATGAAGAGAGAGATTGATAAGTAGTTAGATCATTTTGGAGATTGCAGAGCTCTTTACAATTGCTCAATTATTCTCTCATCTAAACCGTGAAACAAGAGGAAGCCTACTCCCCAAAGCTGAGTGGTGAGAGTATATACATCTCAAAGAAAGTTATCATAAGTCAGTTGTGATGCTCACGATAAGTTTTGATTTGTTCAAAGAAAGGGATCCAAGCTTGGGAGGTTCAAGAGGTCCATGTGATTGGATCTCCATCCTCCAAGTTGGAGGATGAAATATTGGTCTAGACCTAAGGAGTTTCAATTTGAATCTGATTTGAAGGGGCTAAGGTCTCGATGTTGGATCACAGTTTTTGTTATTCTAGACCAACTATACGGTATTTTCCATGCTAGGTTCATGGTGGTTGATGTCCATCAAGAGTGACAAAGAGAAAATTCAAGCAGTATCAACCTTTCTAGTGCAAGGTTGCATCTATGTTGTCACTGATAATGACAGAAGAGAAGCCAAATAGTATCAGCCCTGATTGGTTCAGGGTCAGGCCAATGCCAATCAGGAATGACATGAAAGAGAGATAGGTGGACATTGATCATATTACTGGTTCAGTATGGCCAATGGCAGTTCATCTAGATAGGATTTTGAGAATTTTGATTTTGAAGATATGGCATCTCTTGAAATGTCTAACTTGCAGGATATGTTTGAACAGTCATAGTAAGTTTGGTAATGAGGATTAGATAGAACGAGATATCAATAGTGACAATCACATGTTTCATCCCATTTGTGCTAACCACACTCTTGGGAGGCTCAAATTTGAGGTTATAAGTGGTTTCTATAGTGTTGGTGGAAGACAGAATGCTTGTTGTTTCTCATTGTTGTGTTGAGGAAATACGTCACGACCTTAGAATGATTGGGCAAGGAATTGGCATAAACTTTTAGATATCCTTGTGGGTTGATTTATAGACATTGTGATGGTCACGCCTTTGAGTGTGGTCACAAGCCTCCACGAGCTTCCTCAAGTCTCTTGCGAACCATACATTCATGATCAATGTTAGCACCAAGCAAGAAAATATAGGCAAAAGTGCAACAAGAGCTTTAAAAATGCACAAAATATTGAAAACTTGCAGCCAAATAAAATACTAATTTATGCAGATTTTTTCAGTGAGGACAGCAACTAAATAAAATCAATATCTTCCAAGATATCCACTCGAATCACTTGAAAAATTTAAGAGGGCTTGATATTATTATAAAGGACATAATAAAACTATTTTTGAAGAATTTTACACAAGTCAAATTGTTGCCAGAGATTACAGAATGCCCTAGGTGGCTGGACAACTTCAGAGGTCCGTGACCCTCTAAATACAAGAGAAAAATAAGGGTCTTTGGAAATAACAATGGCAGATATAGGAAATAGTATTGCCACCTGCAGATCTGAAACGACCGACTGGAAAAACCCCCAAATAGAGGCTGCAAGTCGCCTCGCTAGGAATGGAGTCAGGAAATGAGGGAGGCGCCTTCCACGTGCTGCCACGCCCAACCTAGATGGCTGCCGTGAGTCTGATCTAGAGCCCCTTTGATTGTCTTCCCCAAAAGCCCCCAAAAATCCTCGAAACCCTTCCTCTGAACCCTCTGGAAATATCTCTGTAGCACGGCCCAGAAAGCGGCTCCAAGATGACAGACTAGGGTAGATCTCTCACTACCGAAGAATGCCCTGCTAGCTAGGGATGGGTCTCTCACCACTGAAGCTAGGGTCCCTGTGGGATTTGACTCCACAAGCTGTAGAAATGCAACAACAACAGCTGCACGAGAAGAGGCTAAGAGTATGCGACAAAAAGTGCCTTTTCTTCCTTCCCCGTCTCCTTATATACTTTTCCTTGGCAAACGAGCCCCCACAACCCTAGCGCATTTCATTCCATGGAGGGGCCACTAACATAAAAGTAACTATAGTTACTTTCTTCCTTTTTGAGTCGCCGTGTCCAAAAGTGACCCCCAAACACCAAACTAGGATATTAAAACCACGGGGCCCCTTCCCAAAAGCTTCCAGCATCCACAACCCCCTGGGTCTGACCACGTTTTGGACCCGACTTGGCCCTTGGGCCATTTGGCGTAGGAAAAAGGGGACATTACAGAAAGGGGACATTACAGTCCTCCCTTCCCAAAATTTGCTTGTCCTCAAGCAAACGCAAATTAGGATGCTGCAAAATCTGCTCCCCCTCCCAAGTAGCATCCTCAAGTGGCAGTCCCTTCCATCGCACCAAATACTCGGTGATTACTCTGCTCCTGAGCCCCCTCTGTCTCGTTTCAATAATGGCTTCCGGTTCCAGCACCAACTTCCCTTCCTCATCTAGTGGCGGTAGCTCTGTAGATGGTACAATATGCAGTCCGAGCGCCTTCTTAAGGCATGAAACATGGAAGACATTATGTATCTTACTGTGCTCCGGTAGCTCTAGCTCATATGCCACTGCCCCTACTCGACGAACTACTCGGTATGGACCATAAAATCGTGGTTTCAATTTCTCTGCACCCTTCTGCTTCAGTGAGGACTGCCTATATGGCTGTAAACGTAGGAACACTAGATCCCCAGCCTCAAAAGACCTCTTTGTCCTGTGCCGATCTGCGTATACCTTCTGTTGATTCTGTGCCTTCTGAAGATTCTCTCTGAGAGCCTTCAGAATATCCTGGTTCTCCTGTAACCAATCTCGAGCTTTGGGAGCTCGGCTATCTGGTAATACCAAATCTACAAATGTCCTGGCATCGTACCCATACAGGGCTCGGAAAGGGGTCATACCTATGCTCATCTGGTAGGTGGTATTGTAGCAGTACTCGCCCATGTGTAACCATTTAATCCATGCCCGTTGGTGTCCTGTTACATAATTCCGCAAGTAGCCTTCTATCCACTTATTGACTATCTCCGTCTGCCCATCTGTCTGTGGGTGGTAGCTAGTGCTAGGGGTCAACTCTGTACCTACTAGTCTGAAGATCTCCTGCCAAAAGGTGCTCATGAAGATCTTGTCCCTGTCACTGACAATGTTTTTAGGCAACCCATGTAGCCTAAAAATACCGGTATAGAAGATCTGGGCCACATCCACTGCCTCATGCCCCTTGGGTAGGGAAAAGAAATGAGCATACTTAGTTAACCGGTCAACTACAACATAAATGCAGCTATGCCCATGCACCAAGGGAAGCCCAGTGATAAAGTCCATAGATATGCTTTCCCATTTCTGTTCGGGAATGGGGAGAGGCTGAAGTAATCCTGCTGGGAAAGAATGCTCGGATTTGGTTTGCTGGCAAACCATACACTCTCTGACATGATTAAGGACATCGTCCTTCATTCCCTTCCATGCAAATCTTTCCCTGATGAACCTGTATGTTTTGAAATACCCAGGATGTCCAGCTAGTGGTGTATCATGTACTGCACGAAGGATCTTCTCCTTCATTTTGGATCCTGGTACAAGGAAAATCCTATCCTTGTAGAAAATGAGATCATCCACTACTCTGTATCGGTCGTCCTGTATACTACCATCCATGATCTCACAGGCAAACTGGTTTTTGGAGTACTCAACAAGTATATGAGCCTTCCAATCCGCTGAAATCTCAGACATAGAACTAAGCATAGCAGTGAGGTAAGGCCTCCTAGATAAAGTGTCAGCAACAATATTATTCTTACCTCTAGTGTACTCTATGTCAAAGTCATAGGTTTGCACCTTGTTCACCCATCTTTGTTGGCGATCGTTGAGCTCTTTCTGTCCCAGGAAGAACCTCAAACTGTTGTGATCCGTACGAACCACAAATTTGCTGCCCACAAGGTATTGTCTGAACTTGGCCAAGGCATGCATGATGGCCAACATCTCCTTGTCGTAAATTGAATACCCTCTCTCCACGGGTTTCAATTTCCGACTCTCATAGGCGATGGGATGCCTATCCTGCATGAGAACTGCCCCAACACCCTCTCCTGATGCATCACACTCTAGAATGAATGGGCGGGAGAAGTCTGGTAATGCGAGGACGGGACACGAACTCATCACCTCCTTGAGGTGATCAAAAACCTGTTGTGTTGCATCTGTCCAAGCAAAGGCCCCCTTCTTGGTCAAATCGGTCAATGGAGCAACCAACCGAGAGAAATTCTTCACGAACCTCCGGTAGTATGTGCACAACCCCACGAATCCTCTCAATTGTGTCAATGTCCTAGGTGGCGGCCAATCCAGGATTGTCCCGTATCTTCCCTCTATCCACCTTCACTGTACCCCCACCAATTACATATCCCAAGTAAAGAAGTTCGGTCATGCCGAACTCGCACTTAGAGGCTTTCACATATAACGAATTAGCTTCTAATATCCCCAGTATCTCACCCAGGTGCCTGATATGGTCCTCCCATGTCCTGTTGTAGACTAAAATATCATCAAAGAAAACCAATACAAACTTCCACAAGTGGCGGTTGAACACATGATTCATGCAAGACTGGAATGTAGCTGGAGCATTAGACAATCCGAAAGGCATCACCAAGAATTCAAAGTGACCGTAATGGCATCTGAACGTTGTCTTATGCACATCTTGCTCCCTGACTTTGATCTGATGATATCCAGAGCGCAAATCTATTTTCGAAAAATAGATTGCACCATGTAGCTCGTCCAACAACTCATCAATGTGTGGTACGGGATACTTGTTCTTTATTGTCTTCTTATTTAAGGCCCGGTAGTCCATACACATCCGCAGGGTCCCATCCTTCTTCTTCACCAAAACCACCGAAGAAGCAAAAGGGCTGGAACTCGGTCTAATATGCCCCATATCCATGAGCTCCTGTATAGTCTTCTCGATCTCATCCTTAAACCATTTGGGGTGACAGTAAGGAGAAGTGACCACCGGTCTAGCATCCTCGAGCTCAATCACATGCTCAAATCCCCTATCTGGAGGTATGCCTGGAGGTATGTCACCAAACACGACACTGTGTTTGTCCAATAGGCCCTGTATATCCACATGGTACTGTTGTTGTCCCTCCTCTGATTTCTTGGTCGAAACCAAACAGTGTACTGCCCAATCCACCTCGTCGTGCCTATAGATCCTCTCGATCCTCTTGGCCGTAACAACTCGGGGTGCCCCTGAAGATAAGCCCCTCAAGATCACATTCCTCCCTTCGGACTTAAACTTCAGCTCCATCGTCTGGAAGTTAGTTCGAAATTCACCAAGGGAATGGAGCCACTGTACCCCAAGCACTATGTTGGTCTCTCCAATTCCAACAATATAGAAATCATTGGTAACTGTATAGTTACCCATCGTGATGCTCAATTGGGGAACCCGTCGTGTGCATCTCATAGACTCTCCATTGGCTACAACCACGTTGAAGCCCTCAAATTCCTTTGTCTGTAACCCCCGCCTCTCAACCAATGAGGCATCAATAAAGTTGTGGGTTGCCCCACTATCAATGAGTACCACCACTCGTTGTCCCTGCAAAACTCCCCTAACTCTGAATGCCTTGTACCTCGGGGTACTAGACAATGTGGCGATAGTCTCCTGGGGGAAAGTCTCACTATCCTGCTCCACACCCGCACCATCTAATGCCTCATCATCATCATCCTCTAATGGTTGTGTGTCCAACTCCTCGTCACCATCACTCTCCTCGAAGACCTCTATGTATTGGGCCCTCCCTCTACCCTTGCAATCATGTCCTGGGACCCAAGGTGCGTGGCAATCGAAACATAGTTTCTTTCGCCTCAATTCCTCCCTGTCCTCACTAGCTCCGAATGGTCTCCAGGTTGTATCCTTCCTAGGTGGAGGTACCTTCGGCTGCGAACCCCCGGTTCTTGAAGGGAAACCCTTAGGCTGCACTCGAGGTGGAAACCTCGACTTAGGAGTGGATAACTCCAGGTCACGAGCTCTCCTAATAGCCTCATGCAACGAAGAAGGCTCAAATGCCCTCACAAATCCAACGAGAGCATCTGTCAAACCTGCTGTGAATAGGGAAATCAACCTCATCTCTGTAACATCAGGTACCATGACCGATAGTCTCTGAAAATCGGTGATATACTGATCCACGGAACCGGTCTGCCTCAGATGAGTCAGCTCTCTAAAATACCTGTCGGGGTCCCTCTTATCAAATCTGCTCACTAGCCTCTTTGTGAACTCTGCATAAGTCGTGATGTATATGTGTCCCTGTGTAATCAACCCATGATGCCACCAATCATGAGCGTCTCCCTCTAGATGTAAGATTGCAAACTTAATTGCATCTTCCTCCCGCATAGGATTCAGGTCGAAGTATGTCTTCAACTTCTACACCCAAGACTGTGCAGTACACTTCTTAGAACCGTCGAAATGTGGAACAGAAATCTGTCCCAACCTCCTTTGCATCTCTGGTACCTGTGCCTGGTAATCTCTCCTAGGCCTGCTGCCAATCTTCATTTTGCAATATTCCTGGAATGGCATGTTGTCACGAAAGCCATCACTTAAAGTCTGGTACCTTTCCCAACAAGACTCCTCATCTACAACATCCCCTGGCTGCCGTACCTGTGAAACTTCCGGATCCTTCAAGAAAGAAGGTTCGTGAGACCCCAGAGGCCTGGTAGAAGAATGGGGGGACCACTGTCCTGAATGTCCACCCTCACCTCTTTGACCATATTGTCCCCTGTTGCTATTTTCTCCTCTTTCCACATGAGTATCAGACCTGTCCTGTGCTAATCTCCCAGTGAGCTGGCTCAAATAGAGATTGGTAGTCTCCTGCTGCTTTACCATGTTGGTGAACAATTGTTTCATCAGCTCTACCCCTATATCCTCACTGTCTCTGTCCCCCATCTTTCAATCCCAACAGGATGGAGAAACAGCCGCTCTGATACCACTGAAATATCCCTTGTGGGATACCACTTAAAAGTGCACAAAATATTGAAAACTTGCAGCAAAGTAAAATATTGATTTTTAATGAAAATTTCCAGCTAGGACAGCGAATGGTATTAAATTGATATCACACAAAATATTTTCCCACGAGTGCATGAAAATTTGAGGGACGCTTGCAACAGTAATAATAAACACTATGGAAACATTTTTTGGAATAATATATTGCTGCCAGAAAAAGTACAGAAAGCCCTAGGTGGCTGGAGAACTTCAGAGGTTTGTGACCCTCTAAATACAAGAGCAAAAATAAGGGTCTTTGGAAATAACAATGGAAGATATAGGAAATAATGCTGCCACCTGTAAATCTGAAACGACCGATCTGGAAAAACCCCCAGATAAAGGCTGCAAGTCGCCTCGCTAGGAATGGAGTCGAGAAATGAGGGAGGCACCTTCCACGTGCTACCACGCCCAGCCTAGATGGCTGTCGTGAGTCTGATCTAGAGCCCCTCTGATTGTCTTCCCCAAAAGCCCCCAAAAATCCTCGAAACCCTTCCTCTGAACCCTCTGGAAATATCTTTGTAGCACGGCCTAGAAAGTGGCTCCAAAATGACAGACTAGGGTAGATCTCTCACTACCAAAGAATTCCCTACTAGCTAGGGACGGGTCTCTCACCACTGAAGCTAGGGTCCCTGTGGGATTTGACTCCACAAGTTGTAGAAACACAACAGCAGCAGCTGCACGAGAAGAGGCTAAGAGTATGCGACAAAAAGTGCCTTTTCTTCCTTCCCCATCTCCTTATATACTTTTCCTTGGCAAACGAGCCCCCACAACCCTAGCGCATTTCATTCCATGGAGGGGCCACTAACATAAAAGTAACTATAGTTACTTTCTTCCTTTTTTGAGTCGCCGAGTCCAAAAGTGACCCCCCCAAACGCCAAACTAGGATATTAAAACCACGAGGCCCCTTCCCACAAGTTTCCAACGTCCACAACCCCCCTGGGTATGGCCACATTTTGGACCCGTCTTGGCCCTTGGGCCATGTGGCATAGGAAGAAGGGGACATTATTGAAAGATCCCCAAATGGATCTCCTTTGTTCTTCAATGCAATTTAGATCAATTAAGACACCAAAAACTGATTTATAGAATTCACACTAATACATATCTGTTTTTATGGAAGAAGTGCAATTAAGGCTGATCATAGGACCCTCATAGAACAGTGATTGAATTGAAGAATTTCCAAACTAATGACAAATATAGATTTAATACAACCAAATCAGTCCTTACAAGAATATGCAACCATATGAAATCATATCGTTAACTGTAGCAGTAGCTACAGAAATGGCGACTAGCACATGAGGATGAGACTCATACAAAAGAAGACCAACAAATAAGATTCTTAGCAAATCTGGTCCCTATATTTTATTTATCCAAAATATGATGAAATCTGCATTTTTTAGTGGTCAAACAGGACTGAAATAATCTGGAATCTATATCAGAAATCTGCAGATTTAAAGAGGCTGAAACGGTCATATAAATCCAACCATAATATTGAAAATACCTTCTCCTGAGCTGTACAGCAAATAGCAGCAAGGAACAGACCTTAAAATGACTTCAAAAACATCAAATAACAACAAAGGATGAGTTGCTCCAGTAGAGAAAATCTGTACAGCACTGCTGCAACACTGATCTTTAATTCTTTATTGCAAAAACTCCTCAACTACCGCTGGAAAACACTGAAATTCTGTGTAAGCTCTGTGGAAAATCCTATGTAGA
The DNA here is from genome assembly GCA_019776745.2 of Taxus chinensis. Taxonomy (NCBI): domain Eukaryota; kingdom Viridiplantae; phylum Streptophyta; class Pinopsida; order Cupressales; family Taxaceae; genus Taxus; species Taxus chinensis. Next base: position 262,794,575 of record CM034147.1, on the reverse strand, counting down.
AATTCCTCCTAATCTCCAAGAGGGTTTTCGTCCTCTAGAAGCAATATACTAAGGGTTTCCGTCCTTAGAATATTTTATACAAAAGCACCTGGCTTAAGATCAGATTCATAAATGATAAATGATTATCATGGTGCTCTAACCCAGCCGCCCCTCTCCTTTTTATAGGAAAAATATTTAAAAATGACCTTTTCATCTTCCAATGAAAGAAGAGTGCCAAAATACCCTAACAATAGACCCAAACCAGGTCGCACTTTTCTAGGGATGACTCTTAATGTTTATCTTGGCCTCTCACGCCAAGTCGCACTTTCCTAGGGAAGAGTAATAACTTTTATCCTTTCTGAACTCTATTTCCCTCTTTTGTCCAAGGCGCATTTTTACCTAGGGATGACACAAAATTAGGATGGGTCTCTTTTCTACTTTCCCTAGAAAGGACACAATCATAATATTAGACCCAATATACCCATTTAGAGAATATTAATTTATTATTAAGTCAAATAAATTAATACAAGTGCTTTATTAATTTTTTTTTGCACTTTGTAATAACTCATTGTGACTTAAGTCACCCTTATGTTTTTCCTTTGGCCGTCGGGTCAACAAAATGGGCCAAAGGTCTTCGATTGGGAAAAGGGGACATTACAATGGTATTAATCTATACCATTGCCTGTGAGGGTCTTAGCTAAGATCTTGGCAGCGGCATAGGTGTTATATTTGATTTAGTATTGGTAGACGTCGTTAAAGGCTTCAATGTGAAGTTTGGGATAGTTGGACCCGTCATAAGCAAGGGAAGGGGTGATACCTATGATATCCATAACAGCTATATAAGGAGCCAAAGGTTCCCTTTGAATAGAATGGCACGCATTATTGGTAATGGGAGGTTATGCAAATGGAGTCCCATTGGGATCCACTAGAGGAGGTGGGGGAGGAAATTGATTAGTAATACCCCACTAAATTTATTGAGGTCTATTATGCATGCAAGCAAGGCTCACATTCATTTGGAGAAATTATCCGTTAGCACTAGTCTCATTTGGTCAATGAGTTGTAAAATAAGCTGAATTGGGTCATTAGGAGGATTTTGAGAAGAATTTTGATTAGGATTTTGAGGTGCATTTATGTTAGCACCTACTAGATGAGAAGGGTTAGTATCAAAAGAGTTGCCCCAAGCGGCGTGTATGCCTCTGTATTAGTCGCAATGACTTCAGGAGGTTGATTGGCGAAATTGGGGTAGGCTAGGATGAATTCTTGCATAGCAGGAGTATAAACATATTTTGTGTTATTTTCTTCTTCTTGCTCGGATTCTATTGTTGGCATTAGATCAAGTATTCCTTTTATTGTTTGCCTTTCGGCCTATTTCTTTGGCGATTGGTGTCAGCCATATTGCAATTGTAGTATAAGGGGGTAGGCTTGAAGGAGGACTCCCAATCATTAGTTTGGAAATCGTTGTTTTGTTGAGAATTTTGATAATCAAAGAGATATTCATGTTGTGATATTGTGGAAAGGATTAGGAAAGATTTAGGGAAGATTTAAAAAGATTTAGAAGGATAGAAGGTAAAAGAAAACATGAAGATAACTCAATCGGAAAAGAGTACGATTCACATCGGTTCGCTAGAGTGTATGCAAATAAAGAATGGCCTAATAGAATATCCTCTCTGCCTCTTGATAATGGTTAATCTAGACTAGGATAACGAGAGGGGCCATACTAAAAATGCACACCTTAAAGTTGTAAGTTGCAAAAGACATGAAACTGGGAAGACGATAGCCCATGCGCTATAGGAGATGTAGGATTCCAAAGCCTACATCTAGGATTGAGTAGAGGCATCTAGCTAGCTCCTGTAATAAGTTGATGATAATAGAATTGTAATCATGTTGTAACAAGATATAAATTCTTATGCTCGGGTTGTAAAAATGGGTTGCAAGGATCGATAGGTTGTAAAGCCCAAAGGGTGGTTTATTAGGCAAGGGCTAACAAATAAATAATGCAATAGATCACGAATATGTTGCTCTACTCTAACCTATGCATGACCACATCAAACAATCCTCCAAATCTGAAATGACAAGGAAAAAAGAGGTTAGAGAATACTTACCTGATTGTAGACAACAGTGGCGCATTAACTTTCCCTAGGGTGAGCAACACCTTATAAGAGTTGATGTGGGGGATCATAAACGAATAAGAGAAGACATAGGAAAACCTCTCGTTGAAGAATCCAAAGACTCTAAAGACCATGCAGACCATAGGAAGTGCAGCTCGTATGCTTGAAAATCCTAAGTACCCAATGCTCCAAGTGTAGACTTCAAGAAAGACAATTACAACCCACTTCAAGACCACTAAGGTTTTAAGAGCAGATTGGCGAGCACCAACAGACCGAAAGAGTGATGGTGATGATGTAAAATGAACGCTCAAATGTCGAGTATATATAGCAATCATGATGGGGCATTGCAATTTTTGTTAGCCGATGGTATCAACCGTGCTCGATGTCATCGGCTGTTAAAAACCACAAGCCAAACAATATCGACCATGGTCAATACCATCAGATGTGAGCAATGCAAAATTGTGGGGATCTAAAGGAAGTCCTGACTGATGGAGGGGGGCTCAAGAGTTGCTGAAAGGTGTCATGATGAAGGTATGTGTGTGTTGAAAGTAGGTATGAAGGTGATTGTAAGAGGATGATAAAGTGGTGTCATAGGTAGGTTGTAAATGACTACTGTAGAGGTATGAAAACATATGAAATGTGATGTAAATGAACTACACATCAAGGCTCTCTCATAAGTACCACTACTAATTGACCAAATGCAACCAGTGAAGATTACACATAACCATTTCTGGTTAATCCCCACTCCCAGCAATGCCCTTGAGGACATCATTATGGGGAAGCCAATGCACCCATAGTGCCTGCAAAGAGCCAAAGTCAGTAAAAGTGAAAAATTAGGTGTAGACAGATATGTGTTAAAAAGCTTAAATTGTGGCCTTCTATTTCGTTGTTGCATGTAGGTGTCGGTAGAATGATTAATAGCATACATACCGATGAATCTAAGTTTATCAAGAGCAACCAAGGTCAATGTGTTGGCTTGGGTAAACAAGTCTTTGTAAACAACTATAACATATCCCAGGATGAACAACTATAACATATCCCAGGATTAAGAGGAACAACCAAGTCGCTGATGAACAACCATAATGGTGGCACCCAAGCTCCTACTAGCCACTTTGTAAACAACTATAATGTATCCTAGGATGAACAGGAACATATGTCAAGACAGGAAAGATAATTTATCTTTTGTTTCTCCTCTATGATGTGGATGTCCACTGTAGATGTTAGGAAAATGTCTTAAACACGGTCGACAATAAGTTATGTTACTTTTCCTCCAAAAGGAGGTCTCTATATCTGATAAAATAACATTTTGAAAATTTTCAGCAAGTACTACTCATGCCATCCATGTCTTTTACAATTATAGACAACAGAAAAATACAGGGTGGCATTGAAGTATGTTTGGTCTAACTGCATGCTAAGGCATTGTATATTTTGTTTTCACTCAAGATGGAGGAAGGATTAAATCAGAGCTCTTTTTGCCTCAGATGGTTAGCTTTAAACAGTCTTTCCCAAGCTATCTCAAATGCTATCGGCAAGTATGAAAAACGTCACCTTCGAATTTGGCAAGCGACTGGAAAGCTTACAAAGATGATATGCAGTACACAGAAACCATAGACAGGTCATTCTCTAGCTCATATTTCTGCCAGGAACTTCATCATTTTCTAAATGAAAGATTGTTACATAACAGTTGATAATAATGCAGTTTTTTGTTTGCCAGAGGTTATCAAGTGGTTTAATGCCCTTCGCTGCTAAACAGGCGGCAACAGATATAACCTTCAGACATATCACTGGAGAATCAACGAGAGAGTGAACAGGTGAATAACATGAGATATTATAGTATATCCAAATAGAAAATAATTTAGTTTATTGTAGCCAAGCAAGTCTTATCTCATCATGACTCCTCTGATTTATGATTCCATTGTTGCTATACAGTGTTATAGAAGTGTTATAGAAGTGAGCCTACTCATTATAAGCTCTTATTTATGTGTTGATATAGTATTTGTTTACCAAAAATGGACTTTTCAGGGACATTACCATGTGATTCAATGGTAAAGTGACGGATTCCCTAGCTACAAGGTTCAGAGTTTCATCCTTGCTAGCAAACTGCCTCATAACTTGTCATGCCATCGATTCTAGGCATATGGTGATGCCACTACTTTTTATACTCGTATCATAGGGTTCTGGTCATAATAAGACTCGGTGTAGGTATAGGGATGGGTGCTGGGATAAGTATGTTATTTCAGAATCAGGATTTGGTATTGTTGTTTCAGAATCAGGGTTTGGTATGCAATCATACCCGCAGACAAATTAAGAAATTAAAATTAAAAAATGAACAGTCATAAATATTAAATTATTATGCATGAAATAATGTTGTTCCTCTCCACTTTCGTCAACTGTAAGACAATTTTCTGTACAAAACTATGCTGCCCAAAACTGCAATTTCAATTTAGTCTTGATCCTCTGTTTCTTAAAATTCTGCTGAAGTGTTCTGCATGCTCACCAAATTTTCTGCTAAATTATTTGTTTGAAAAAAATAAATTTATCTTGCTGGCACATTCATGGCCTACTGAGCTAAATTAAGCCTTACCCATGTCTAGATTACTAACACTTCTTCTTCTTTTTTGATTCGTCTCATATTTTGTCCACGACTTAAGGCAGTATATCTCATTCAAAAGTTTTTTGTGAAGGGTTAAAAAGTCACTGCCTTTTAACGGCATTGTCCCATTTCGTGGCCACTGCTCTACTTCCTAAGGTGCATGTGATTCTTTGGATATTATTTTAACAGGGTGGGTTTTGCAGGAGTTCTCTTAAAAAGTAGGAGAGGTGTTCCTGACAAGCATTGCAAAGACGATTAAGGGGTTGAAGTAATACAACTTGGGTGACGTCTTCTGAACTTTCAGGGCTCAGGATATTACATCTACTTTTGTCTTTATGCTTTGCTTTTCCTTTGTTTTTTTACCAGGAGCATCAATAAACATCAGGGAATAACCCATGCCTGCTCAAGAAATTTCCTTCATTTAGCGAGGACGGGAAATCCAAGAGAAGAGTAATTGAGATCATTGCAGTTCAGAAACAAGTTTCCTTTCTTCCAAGAATCCTCTAACACACTGACCTACTAGCACAAGACAACCTACTCATTATAAGCTCTTAGCTACTAGACTCGTAGAACTTTTGATCTGATGAAGTTGGAAAATGCAAAATCAACAATGCCCATTACTTACCAGATTGCAGATTGTTTTTCTTACAAAACTAGGAGCTGCATAATCCCATGTCTAATTATGGCTTTCCCCCAACATGTGGAAGAAAACGAACAATTTTTTATCCCTATCATGGGCAGGGGCATTTCTTACCCTAGGCAATCTAGGCAGTTGCCTAGGGCGCACAATGGGGAGGGCGCCATTTTTCCAAAAAAAAAAAAAATCAGGTCGGCAGTCAGCTCTGATTTAAGTTTTGCCAAAAATTTAATATTAATAGGAACCAGCGACATAGCCCACAGCTCATAATCCATTCACATATATAAAAACAAGGTTCAATTTAACAAAGCTTAAAGGTAAATGCCTCGGCTCTCTGAAGTTTGAACTGTGAATAGATTTTGAATCTTGATAGGTGATAGCGCTGAGCCATGTGACAGATGGCTTTGCCTGTGCTGACAGGCTGACAACTATGACTTCATTGACCTGTCTTGGAGCATCTGTGGAAACCGTCATGCCTGTGCAATGCAGCAGCTGCCAACATGTGAAGTCAGAAGGATTTTAAATTTTTACCTTCTTGGAAATGTTAAGAGATCATAGTCGAGGCAAGCATAAGGTGAAGTGAGTTGGGAATGTGTGATTGTGAAGGGAAATTGGAATGTGTGAAAGTACCTTGCTGGCAGATGTCTGCATTGTAGAGTTTATCGGGTATTATAATTTATAAATTATAATTAAAACCAGATCTGGTAAGGTGTGTTCGCTGTTATTGTCATTTAATCATACAACATGTTACATGCTGCATACTCAGAAGTTGGAACTCTTTAGTCTTTACAAAATACACTATCGTAAACTAAATAGACAGGAATAATTCAAAATTTCATTTTTTAGTTGGACGGTGGACTGCCAGTGGGAGGAAGATCTCAAAATTCAACAGGAGCTTGCATCAGATCTTTCTCCAAAGTTCAAATCCTAAAGGTGGGTGGCTCGTCCCGGATGCGGAGGGGGGGAGGGGGGGACGTAAGCTCCAAGTACTGCCTAGGGCGCTCTGAAACCTTAATTCGGCCCTGATCATGGGTATCTTATTTCAGGGGAAGAGAAAAAAAGGGCCAAGATATGAAACTACTAACCTTGGGAGAGCAGGTTTCCTCCCCCTCCAAAATGGTATCAACAACAAGCTTGTATGATTCTTCTTCAATAAAAGCCCAGCCCCTCTGTCCACCATATACCTGCACACACACCACACTCCAACCAGAATTCATCTCTAAACACAAGCACCACCCAGCAGATATAAAATTGCATAACCTATAATTCAACCTACATTCATATTTGATGGGTTTTAGCTAAAGAACATACTTGAAGAAGATGCTGAAGGGTTTTGGAAATAAGGTCTCTGCTAAATCCAAGAGGAAGAATTGCCTCCACTGCAGCTTCCAAACGTTTCTTACGATCTGTGTCTCCCTTCTGCAACAGATTTTTTTTAAACCTTTATCAAAACATTAAAAATTTCGTGCTAAATCTTTAAATTGTGCTATGAAATCAACACCCATTACAGATTTTATGAAACCAACACTATGCATACCTGCTTGCGACGCCTCGTAACGATCGGCATTGTTGGAAAAACAGAAATTATGCTATAAGAGGGAAGGAGAATTTGTTACTAATGGTATTGTATGTATTTTTTACCATAATCGCCAAAACCACTTTTCACAGGTCCTCATCTGGTACAAACTTCAAGGGAATATTTATCCAATTCGCTCAGAAACCAAAGGTGGCAAAGGAGAAGGGAAAGGGGTTTACTAATTACCACTTATGGTTCTTTCCAACATGTGTATTTTTACTAGGTTGACATGTCAGAATAAAGGAGTTCATTGTCAAGTGTCACACCTGCATTTTAGGTGTAAGAATGTATGATGGGATGTAAATGTAATATTTTTATGGAAATATATTTTATGTTTAAGATGGCATCATCATTTTTGTAATGGGTTTGGGTAAGGATTAGTATGAATAGGAGGATGCAATAAATCTAAAAAGTCTAATAGAGGACAATCTCAATATATTTAGATAGATAGATATTTTGGACATGAGTAGGAAGGCTTTTTTAGCACAAGTGTCTCTCTTTGTTTTTTCTTACAAAGTTTTGGACATGTGCATGTACCACTCGAACGTAAATGTCAAGGAGACGTGCAAGTCTACTAATGAGCACACCCGTGAGACTGCAGTAAATGTTAATACTTGGCATTCATTGTTCCCAATATGTATTGTTGTCTTATTCAATGTCATACCAGGTGTGATTTATGTGCAAATGTGTGTGATTGTAAAGGGTCACATGTTGGCATAGAGCATTTTTTGAAGTCAGTGACTATGAAGAGCGACAAGTTAGGGGGTTTCGATTCCAAATAATAAACGATGCGAACAACCTAGCTGAGGGCCTCAATAAACAACCCTCTCTACACTGGATAACTTTCAATAATATCAATAAAATATATATCAGATAGATCAAAACATAGGGGACATTAACTCTCGACGTGCAAGTAATAATTGTTGATGCGAAAGTGAAAATCTCATATCAATATTTACAAATTTGAATATTCAACGTTACTCAAATATTCAAAAGACAAAACATGCGTGCACATTTTTTGCCCCCAAAAACTTACATAAATATTGTTTTAGATATAAGCATTAAATAGATATATAAGCATTTAGATTTCAATCCACTTTGTCTCATTATTGCAGTCCATGAGACCACGTTTCTTTAAGGATTTCATCAAACAATTCACATGCCTTGTGCATACTTCCACATTTTGCATACATATATATTATTAGGGTACTTACAACTACAACATTTGACAAAAGTTTGCTCTCCATTATGTTGTGTTGTTTATCTATAATCTATTTCAAAGCTTCTATTTTGGCATAGGATGGCAGTAGGGTAGCAAATATTAATTTTTTACGTTGGACACCTATTGGTTGTATTTTGTTAAACAAAATCACTGCTTCGCTTCGTGAGGATATCTATGTCTTCAATAAGTTGTGAGTATGATATTTTACGAAGGCATATATAAAAAACCTCAAATAATAAGTTTTTAATGTGACCAAAAGTAAAATATTTGTTACTAACAGCAACAAAAATTGGAAAATAAAATACCATCAACACATAAGTGGTAAACAAATTTATCGGATTCACTAGTTAAAATGTGGCAGCATGTGACAGGAACATATAAAATAAGGCTTTTGCACAAATGCAATCAAAGCAACGGGGATCAAAAGCGGAGGAATTTATAGTAAATAAAAATAATGGTGTTCACATTCAATCTTGAAGGCGTGGAGAGCTTTCATTGGGCCCCACTATTATACTCCCTTCCCTTTCTATAAAGTTATTCCAAAACCACAATTCACTCTTTTATTAATGGTCCCTAGATTAAAACATTTACCCAAAATTATTAACAATGAAAATAAAAAAGTATACTCAAACTTTTAAATGTGAATAATACCTAAACAAACTTAACAACAAGAAACTTAACCCTAATATTATAGATTTTGAACATAAATATTAAATTATAGAATAATTGTGACTATAACAAAGACTCTTATTGAATGAATTAAAATCGACAAATCTAAATATTTAATTTCATTGTGTGAATATTCTAGATAAGACTGCGTAAAGAATTTTTATTTCCAACGTTTTGAGCCCACTACTGGACTCGTCATGAGGAGAAGCAAATGCTTCATGTAAGACATCAAAATATAAGGAGTGTAGGCATTGGACTTTCTAATGCATTTAACTTAATCTATATAAAACTTGATCACTTATATATTGAGAGTCTTCCTTTATACATGGCATGCAATAATACTTGGAGGATAATAATGAAAAACATCTTTAAAGGTTGCAAATTTGTGGAAGACATGATTCCAATTATCAATATTTATTAGATCATGTGCCCAATAATTATTACAAGAATAATAATCACAAATATTTGAAAAAGATTTCCCAATGGAGGTGTTAAGAGTGAATGGGGAATTTTTTTGGGAGATGACCATTCTAGCGTTGTAAAAAATCTACCATTGATTAATTTTTTGTCAAATTTTGTCACTAACTTTGTTTTTCCATTAACCTTTTCATTCCTTGTTTTACTGCTTTGTTGTTGTGGTCTTGGAAGTCTTCATTAAATTCATGACAAGAGATCATGGAGGCTCATCTAGGAATGAAACAGCTTTTAGCAGACACAACTAAATATTGTGGATTATACTACAGGGAAGATGGAATGTGTAGTGCCCACCCATGTGGGACCCAAACACAAGACCAAACATAACACAATATTTGATACCAACTGCAGTGCATGTAATACAAGTAAAATCACAAACATAAAACATAAATAAACAAATACATATTACCTTCATTGCAGACTTCTTACAAATCTCACTTAGATAAGACTGTAGAAGCTTTAAGCCTTTTTTATCTTGTTAAAGTTTGGATTGTGAATGCTCTTTATATTATTCTCCAAATATTTTTGCAGATGCTACGAGCATATTTTCGCAATGATGCGGGAACAAATTCAGCAGAAGTTGGATGCAATTTGCTCAAAGCTTCATGGATGGATTTGTAAAAGAAATGGCCAACTTTTATAGCTGTGGGTGAGGCCATGAGAAGTGGATCTTGGGTTGAATTGGCTCCAAAGGTAATAATTATAATTACCTGAAATAGTAAGATGACCATGTCTATGCAGTTGCAGCTTTGCAGGGGCAATCATTATCTTTGAATTCATCTGAGAAGTGGTTGCACGTACATTATTGATGCCCCCACCATTGTAGGCTTCTAGAAGTAGAGTGAAGTGGAGTATGAGTGGATAAAAGGAATTAATTAAATAACTAAATTAATTAGTTTTTAATTGTGAGGGAATAATTAACCATTTATTTTATTAAATGTTTAATTATATTAGCTAGAAGGATGCATGAATTAATTTAATTAATTCCACATACATAATAGAATTAAATTATTTTATTCTAAGAGGTGGGAATGTGGCTTAGGAAATAGAATTAATTTAATTAATTCTATAAGGGGGTATTTAATTGATGGAATTAATTTAATTAATTCCAAATGGGGATATTGCGGTAAGATAAAATTATTTTAGCAGCGGGATAAAAATATGTATGTATTTTTAGGGTGTCTACATTTGTCCCTCTTTAAAGTGTTATTGTGAAGTAATAATGTGTTAAAGATAATAGACATGTGCAGACTAGTGAGTAGAAAGCAGTGAAGCTTTTGGATGCCCCAGTAAGTAGAATGGTAGAGGAATGCCCCCTCAAGCGGGTGGGTGACGTAGCGAAGCGGTGGACAACCACTTGATAGGAGGAAAACAGAGGACAAAACAAGGATAGGAAGGAATGTGCTCATAGCATGAACGTCATTTGGAGAAAGTGAATATAAGATCAGCCTTTATTTGGTTGTTACACAATAGAGTTATCACCATGATTAGGAAGGAATCAAGATGGTTAACTCAGATGCGCATAAAACAAACACACACAAAGCAAAGAAAATAGAAAAAATGAAAACAAACCAAATATGAACTATAGTTGTAGGAATCATGGTTATAAAAGAACCAAGATGTTATCACACTATCTGCAATTGGTCTAAAATGTAAACCTCAACAATGAAACACAATATTATGAAAGAAGACAAGTTATTTATGCCCCATAACGTGCCATAATGAAAAGCAAACATATTTAAATGCTCCCAAACATGAAACTTATGAAGTGCATTGGAATAGGGTCAATTCAAAGACCAAAGTATACTTAAAAACTCCCTGTGACGCTCTTGTAAGATCCACATTGTAAAGCAGTTTGATATTGATTTGCCCCCGCGAAGTTATATCACAAAGGTAATAATAAGTGGTGATAATCGTAAGATTGGTACGAGTAGTAGGGTAGAGATAAAAAATTATTTCATCAAAAGTGTATCGCATTGGTGAAGTTGTGAAAAACTTGCAACTTTTAGGAATTTTTGCAAATATATAATGTTTTTGAATTTTTTGATAAATTGTGATTTTTTTGTGATTTTTGTAAAATATTTGATTGTTTTGAATTTTTTTTGGCGTTGTTGGAAGAATGCGGTACAAGAGAGGGAAACGGTGTGAGTAGTACTAAATATGCCTAAGAGAAGCATTAATATGCTCCTGCGAGAAGAATTAATGACTGAAAAATGATCGTTTGAATAAACAAGTCGTCGTTGCAAAACACAAGTAATGTGCGTGATAAAATCTCTTGAAAAGGGGACGATAGAGAAAAATTAGTCATCGCCACCATGCAGGGTGAGAAAAATGAGTGATTAATGTTAGGTAGGGTATATATATAAGGGTGGGAGGGTTCAAAATCATCGTGACCAATTTGTGTTATTATACTCATTTTGTTATTTGTGAGAGATTTGAGCTCTGAGTCCTAAGAGAGATGGCGCGGCAACAAAAAAGGAAACATCAAGTCGATCGAGTTCGTGAGATTGGGAAGACTCCAGCCAATGGTGTTGTGGTGAGTACTTTGAAAAATTTTACATTTGAGTGCATTTATTACAATTGTTAGCTAGTAGAAAAGAAAATTTTAACACTTGCACATGCACTTATGTTATGTGCACTAGCGTCGCCTGAAAAACGTGGTATAGTGCAAGTGCACGTGTTAACGTTGAAGTGTGGGTGTAGGTGTTAGGCAGTCTATGCACTAGTGTGTTTCACATGCTAGCGTCCAAGTAAGAGTGTTAGTGTTAGAGTGCATGTATTAGTGTGCATGTGCTAGCGTTTGATTGAAGGTGTTACGGTTGAATGAGCTAGCGTCAAAGTAGATGTGCTAGCATCAAAATGCATGCATTAGCATACAAATGGGTGTGCTAGTGTCATTTTAAGTTTTTTAGGAAGACTTGATAGGTTTAGGAGAGAAGAAATGAGTGTTAATTGATGTTTTTGAGTGACTTTCAAGAGAAACCACTAGATTTAGACGTGTGGGAGCTCCATGGGTGGCTATGGACATTTTAGAGGAAATTCTTTCTATGTGAGGAGAGGGGGTTAGTATATTTGCTAGAGGTGACAGGGTTATCATAAATAGTAGATTTGTTGCATATGTTATTAGATCACAGCTTATTAGCTGCCTTAGTAGAGCGATGGCACAATGAGAGCCAGACATTCTAGATTCCAATTGGGGAGATTACAATGACCTTAGAGGATGTGTATCGAATCCTTTTGGTACCAATACAAGGGAGTTTAGTAGAGTATGACAGGAATATGACCCGTATACACAGGCATATCTGGGATATTTTATTGCAAGAGGATATACCCAGAGAGGGGACTGCAGTACAATTGTATCATTGTTTCGATGACATGAGGATATGTTGATTGCCCATATACTTGATGGCTTTTATCAAGGGCTACGTGTTTCCTGATGAGACGGGTACTCACTTTCAACTAGGATTGATAGGAGTATTAGCTAGATTTATGGAGGGAAAGATGTTTGCATAGAGCTAGTGCATACTGACACATTTATACAGAGATCTCCACTTGATTGCCTACAGGGGATGAGGAGCCTGAGTCCTGCGACTTTACTATAGATATGGTCATGGGACTACATTGTGATTGGGAAGCCACTAGGTGTATTAAGGACCAGACAATTAGGTAAGCCATCTTACAGAGGATGGGAGACAGTGGGAGCAAGTCATAGAAGCCATATGGGAGACATCACCTTTTATAGGTGAGCGTTTGATGGTTTACATTTATAGATGGTGACATAGATGTTGTACATTTTATATCAGTGGCCTACATATGCTTTTGAGCTGGGCATGATGGAGGTGTACCATTTTATGATAGGTAGTCATAGCCACATCATGGAGATTTACAGGGTTGAAAGGGTACAACGCTAGTTAGGCGTCATACAGGGTATCTAGGGTAGTGAGCAGTGGTATGCACTTGTAGTACTCAAGGCTTTTGACTTTGGGCCGCAGATTAGAGTGCCCATTACCAGAGTGATATTTTGTAGTCATCCCATAGGCTTGGGATGCACGGGTGCAAGTGGTTGATCCAGGCACTACTGTGGATTACTATGTGTGGTACGTAATGATCATGCCTAGGAGGATCATTATTCCTCATGCAGCTATAGCAATAGAAGAAGATGGTGGAGGATAGAGGTTAAGAGATAGGGCCAGACTTGGCCAATGGGAGGTGGAGGCATAGGAACAGGGTTAGGCCCAGGGACAAGGTCCTCAGGTATAGGGTTAGGCAGTGCATGGGCCACCAAGAGGGCATGATGGTATTCCAATCACGTAGGTTATTCAACAGGTTCCCGTGTAACCTATAGTATAGCAGATACTACAACAGGTTTTCCAGTAGATACTAATTTTGAAGATGCGGGTACCATATCAAGTACCTTTACAGATGTCACCATCGCCACCGAGACTAGGTACTCTAGGTGTGTTGGTAGGATAGGGGGGATGGGGGAGATAATAGAGATGAGGTGGAGGTGTTACGAGTACCATCACAGAGAGAAATCCTAGGCCCAACAGGTGGACCATCAGTGGATATTTTACAGACAAAGAGGGACAAAGCCATGTTGTGGGGGGATATAGCCCTTATTATAGTTCAAACACTGCAGAGGCAACTAAAATAGAGGGTTAATGAGCATGTTTCCCTTAGGTGGTAGGTATAACAACATGTTACCGAGAGAGACCTAGATACCGCAAAGTAAGACAGGTTGATTGTAGAGAGGGACCAGTTGATGATCCAAATACAACAGATCATAGTGCATTGGGATGCCTTTCAGCACATAGTGACAACTAGTGGCCTAGGTGATATCATACCAGAGCTTGTGGTAGCATCTGGCAAGGCTAGTTATTACAGAGGATTATACCAGGTGGTTGTACCAGAGGGTCAGAGCTCCTACATACACCCAAATATATGGTAGCAGATCTACAAGGTTACATTGAAATTCGAGATCAGAGATCAATACAGATGCCACCACCTGGTGGTAAGCCAGGAAGTCTTGACATGGGAGAGAGTCACAGATGATGACTTGGGTTATACGATGATCTATGATGTATGTTTTATATACACCTCATGATGAAGGCATATTTTTTTATCGAAGCCCATGGTGGCATGTCGGCATGTATATGTGTTGGCGAGAAAAATTTTCAGGGACAAATTGGTGGTTATCTTGTCAACACTATGAGAGTCTAAGTCCCTCTACTTAACTGATGCAGCTTTCGTACATGCATGCGTGAGTAAAAATGATTTTTATCCTGGTGGCCTTTTGGTTAGGGATCAAACAGGGGCACTCCACTGACCCTGCGGAAAAAGCTTGCATATATCTACAAGAGAGGAATTTGCTAGGAAAGCAGGAAAGGGAGTGAGGAATTTAGAAAAGAGAAAAATAATGTTGCAAGTAGAAAATCAAAGACTTACATACACCAGCCAAAAGTTTCATTACATACACTTGAATTTATAAGAAAACAAATATGCATAGCAGCAACAAGACCAAATAGTGTTTAATGAGCACAAAGTACCACTAAACTCCTCAGTCAAAAAAGGCTAAAATTCCTTCTTCCTTTATTGAATCTCAAGCAAAAAATGTACATAACATAGAAATAGAGGACATTGCTGAGTAGGGAAAATGGAAGAAATTTGCTATCTCTTTGCTCTTTTCACAAGGATATCTCTCTTATGAATTCACAAAAACAACTCCAACATCTAAGAAGTTTTAGAAGTTGTCTGAGAAGAAGCTCAAATAAGGAGCTTATTACAATTTATAGAAGAAGACACAACTCTTCATCTTCCTGGTGACTTTTCAAATACTTTAATGTGACTTTAGGCTGTTCATATTCCACTTGAATATTTAAGTCACTTTTATAAAAACAAGGCGACTTAAAGTTTACAGTATGTTTCTAAAGTCACTTAAAGTTATATTAAAAAGTGCAAACCTCAATGCAAAAATATAACATTGCTGAGGGAGAGCATTTAGTGAGAAGAGAAGAGAGAGAGAGAGAAGAGGAAGAATAAGAAAGAAGGAGAATTATGTAGAAGGATGAGCCATTGTAGTGGATTTGATCTCGCTCTGCTACTAGGGATAATTTTAGTGGCCAATATTCGTAATATAGCAAAAATTTCATTTTAGGAAAATTTGAAAAGGTGATTTTTTCAGAGCGGGTCGGTGTTTTGTTCGCCTAAAATATACAGTATATATATTTTTTTGGGGTCAGCTTTGCCTTCATTTGAAAACATCTCCTATAAAAACCTAGGTGATTCGTCGGGTAGTATACCACAAGTAGCTTACCAAATTACCAATACCGTGAAGTTTGAACTCGCATACTCTTAAGCACCAAAGATTGTTGTTAGCCTGTTAGGGTTAGTTGTTGACGTGCAACAGGGATACATTTGACATGCAACAAAGAGGTATTTCATATGCACGACAAGGAGATATTGTAGATGCATGACAAAGGGGTAAGCAGTTGATGCGTAACAGAGAGAGTTGACGTGCGACAGAGACAGTTGATGCCTTAGTAACGCAAAAAAGTTTTAGTTAACGCCCTGTTGATGCCCGATAGGGATTATTGACGCGCTTTTAACGCATGACAAAGGGTTAGTTGTTGACACGCAATAGGGAGTTGCTACTTGGTTCTTTTGTTGATGCAGGACTCTATTCAGAATAATGGAAGGTGCTAGTCCTGCGAATGCGAAGACCCTAAAAGTAACTAAGAAATCTCAGAAATCGTTGTTTAATTTCTCTGGAAACTCTGCGGATACAGATATTGAAAATACCAACAACCATAAAGATACCACCAAAAAGAATCAGATTATTGACTATGTGGAAGGTATTATTGAGGTGGACATGCATTCTACATAGTATCAAACAAATGACACCTACGATAATATGTCAGATCTTGAAGATATTCTTCCTGTTGGGGTGTAACCAGAAGTGCATCAAGATATCACACATACAAATACTCAGCAAAATGGAACACATAAATCAAATTCAAATTCTGGTTCACGAAAGAGGAAACCAAGTGATTATGATATTGCTCAAAATTCTACTCAAAAAAGTAAAACATTGAAAACAAACAAGAATATGTGGACCATTGGTAGGTCATACAAGTTTGATTGGGCAGCTAAATTTCTATTTATCGAACCTGTACAATCATCTAATTCTGAAGAGATCCCATCTGGTACATGTACAATATGTATGTGGAAATTGGGAAAGCAACAAAAAATGCAAATGAAGCTGGACACTATAGAAAAACATTATGGAAAACAATATTTGACTGTAACGGGGGCGGATGGCTAGAAAATCAAAACACGCAGGTGGAAAACTGAAAAAGAATGCATGCATGTTAGATATGTAGTGGAATATGAGGCAGAGAAGAAAAAACGCAAACATCTCTTGGAAAAGGGAGGAACGATCACATCGCATATTGGTAAGATGAATCAAACAAATCTACATGCAAAACTCATACACTTCTCTACTCTATTTCACATACTAAAAAAAGGAAGACCGATTTCAGATTTCCTCGATTTCAAAGTTTTGTATCAATATAATGGAATGTTGAATGTACCTTAGTCTCATTGGTCTGAAAGTAGTGGATGGGAAATGGTAAAATGCCTTTCGATGATAGAGAAGGAAGATTTGAAAGAGAATGTAAAAAAATCAAAGTTTATCTCTCTTTCAATTGATGAAGTGACAACAATCAACAACACTGCATGGGTATGTATCCACGTCTATACTTTAGAAAATCATATAAGGACACCTCATCTGTTGGGTGTTATGAAAATGGTTGAAAACTGTAATGTTGAAAACCTACATAAAATAGTTGTTTCTCATTTGAAAGATATTACTGGAATGACTGATTATAAAATTGCTACGAAGTTGGTATGCGTTGGAGCAGATGGTGCATCTATCATGTAGGGTCACTAAACCGGGCTGTGTGTTAGATTACAAACAACAGTGGCCCCATATATGCTACCAATTCACTGTATGGCTCACAGAATGAATTTAGCGTATAAAATGGTAAGTAACCACGAAAATGTTGCTAAATTAGAAGACCTTATAAGAGAACTTCATGCCTATATGGCAAGCAACCCAAAGCGATTTCTTGAGTTCTAGAAATTTGCAATTGGAATTACAGATGGCAAAAAACTTCTGAAAGATGTTGAGACTAGATGGATCTCTTTGTATGAACCTGCATGCAAAGTTCGTGAGGAGTATCCTTCGTTGGTTGGTTTCATGCACAAATATCGTCATGAAGTTGATAGGGTGAGGGACTTGTTATTCCATTTAATTCATTTGGAGACATTTCTTACATTGGTTGGTATTCTTCCAATGTTGCAGGAGATCAATACACTGATGAAGCATGCACAGGGAAGATTAATCTATATTGTGGATTTTATACGGATGAGAAAAATGGTATGTCAAAGTCTTGATATCTTGTATTGTTCCCAAGATAGTTTTGATACACATGTTTTTGAGAATTGGAAAGCTTTATTAGATCTTAAAAATCCTAGTAACTATTTGAGATTTAATATCCACGATCACCTCTGCATCACTGTTAATGGGAGGGGCATACCACTGCACATTTTACAAAAACATCAAGATATTATAGGATTAGAACAAGAAGATGTTCCCGTGACACATAATTTCTTTGAGTCTGTTATAATTGAAACAAGAATAAAGCTTAAAAATTTTCAGAATCCTTATCATCAAAAATTAGAGAACGTTTCTCCAAAGATAAAATTCTTGAAGCCATGGGTGTGATGAATCCTAATTTTTGGAATATTGAAGGTGGTTGTGCTGACTTTGTAAGAAAACATTTCCATAAATCCATGGGTACAATAATGGAACATTTCGCAAAGACTTCAGAGTTCAAGGGTATGGAAATCAAAGGTATACTGAATGCTGATTTATTAAAATTTCAATCAAGAAATTTTGCAACAACAATGAGGAACCGATATAAAAATTTAGACGAACCTTCTAAAAGTGGTGCTATTACAAGGTTGTGGCGAGGAATCTATCAAAGTTCTATCTTACAAGAAGATATCAGTGAATATTTCAGATTGTATGAGTTATGCCAAATAATGATTTTGGGGTCTGTGGAGGACAAAAGGTTTTTCAGTACACTATCATTTATAAAATCAAAACTGAGAAATAAGTTTGATAAAAATCTGGAAAGTTGCATGAGGTGTTATGTTTCTCAGTACTCCATGGAAACCTTTCCTTTTGATAGAGCAATTGCACATTAGAATTCCCTTTGTGAAAGAAGAGGTGTGAATAATACAGCTACAAGTACAACTGTTCCCAATGTTGAGAGTGGAATTGGCGCATTGTCATACTCTACAGAAGAGAACATCGAGTTTGAAGAAGCTATTGATAATGGATTGTTTCAACTTTAAATAGGTATCTTCTTCACCTTAATCTTATTATTTGTCACTTTAAATTTTTTTCAGCTCTTGTTATCATTAAAGATGTTACATGTCTATATATTTACATTTATTTAAATACAATCTTTTTCTTTTTTTTGAAAACGTGGGTTGACATCCATCCAAGGAAGCTAATACTTCTCGGGGCTGATAATGTCAGGAAACTCACCCATCTATCTACTAATCCATTTCTCATGTTGAGTTTTCTTAAAACAAAGATCCAGCAGATTACTAGTGATGATTTCACAGCAATCTAAAACACTATAGGTAAGTTAAATCCTATCATATCATCTTTCTTGATTTCTTACAATTATGTTTAATTTATTTTTTATAGTTGCAAAATGCTTTGGTATATTTTTTAAACTTTGTGGAATAAAATGACACAATTGAATTTTACAGATGAAGATATTTCCATACTATACAATTCATAATCCACGATCCATTATACAATTCACCATCCACGATCGTGCTAGAAGCTAAATCTATGTCCACATAAAATTCATCATCATCCATATATATCATATCATTATCATAATCCTGACACTACATATCTATTTTAAATTTAAAGAAATGTCTTTGTCCTAACACATTCCATTTTTTTAAAACAATTCATGATCATATCATTACAAGTATATCCGTTCTAATGTCATCTATATCCATTCTAATGTCATATATATCCATTTTAACACATACCATTTATTTATCATCTATATCCATTTTAATATCATCATGATCATATCATTACAAGTATAGAGAAGAAGAATTATCTTAAAACAAGTTTAAATGTCTAGAGAAGAAGAATTATCGTGCTTGAAGCTAAATCTACGTCCACATACAATTCATCATCATCCATATATATCATATCATTATCATAATCCTGACACTACAATTATTATTAAAACAATTATTTATCTATTTTAAATTTAAAGAAATGTTTGTCCTAACACATTCCATTTTTTAAAAACAATTATCTATTATCATCATTCATCATCATTTATATCCATTCTAATGTTATCATGATCATATCATTACAAGTATAGAGAAGAAGAATTATCGTGCTTGAAGCTAAATCTACGTCCACATAAAATACATGATAATCCAAGTAAACAAGAAACATACGTCATCATGATTCATCCCTATCTAATACAATCACCATTAAGAGTAAACCAAAAAGCATAACTCCATATACAATCTAAAAATTCTATTCATAATATATAGGAAGTTAAAAAATTAAAGATTATATAGTATTTCAAATTTTAAAAGGCTATCAAATCCAGATAATAAAATTCAAATATCATGACCACAACATTCAATGTTTCAAATTTTCAAATATAGACTCAATATTTCAAGTTTCCATAGTCAATAATAAAAAATTTCAACCCTCTTTTTATGTATCCAATTCAATTCCTGTGCTCCTTTCCCCAATGGTTTCTTCGCCTATGGCTTTACTCCTTTCCCTAACGGAAGAAATAACCCCATAAATTATGAGATCATCCGCAACACTGTCTAGATTTTTTAAAATTATTTCTTCTTGCTTTGTCACATCTCCATGGGACAACAAATTTGGATCAGCTGTTGCCTTAGCTTTGAATAATATTCCAGGGTCTAAGCCATGCTCTTTAATTATCCACTTCAGTGTATTGTTTTGTTTGTTAACCAAAACAATATTTTCCTTCAAATTATTTGCTGCGGATAAACTATTCTTCGTTGTTTCCAAGAGAACTTGGAAAACCTTTGCTTGACTCTTCAAATTTTCATATTTCAACTACACAAAAAAAGTAATGTCAATTCAACATATTACTAAAATAATAAATTTTCAAATTAACAAAAAATATTGTTTGAAAGTGATAATACTTACGACCGCTCTATCTCTCTCGGCATTTGCAACTGCTACCAGATCCTTGTCCTTAGACCATTTGTTAAAATATGCCCGAGCCTCAGCACTAATATTTTCCAATTTGTTTAATGTCTTATCCAAAATGTCGTCTTTATAGTTGTTGTTATACGTGACAGCCCCACTTCTTACTTGGGTAAGTAAGGAATCCATCTTCGCAGGTTGATTTTGGACTGCAGCGTATAAACTATCCTTTTGCCAATAATTTTCAAAACGACTAATAATCTCATTGATAAGTACTTTAGCCCTTCTCTCCCATTCTATGAGCTGAGTGATATGCAGTAGAATAAACTCACTGACATGGGATTGACAATCATAACCAATTAAGTTCTCCAAAGGAAAAGGTAGCAACTATTCACCATATGTATCTGATGAAGATGATCTTTCTAGAGAGGTACAGGGGCTTTCGAGCTGATCAACTACTACTTGTTTCTGCCTTTGGGTGGCCTGATCCTATTTGTGATAAAATTAATCAAGATTCAGACAAATAAATTTAAATCGAAATGTAATTCAATATGGTAAAGTATGTTGAAATTGAAGTATACCTGTTGGCCTTGAATCATCTCACAGGTATTGAAAAAACCAGTTGGGTCATTGCTATCAATGCCCAAATAATCTTCATCTAAATTTATATTATTCAAAACCGATATGCCCATTGCACTGGGCAAGCCACCAAGTGAGAGGGTTGGTATTCGAAAGGAGGAGGCAATGTTAAGTGTCCCACTAGGGGCCGGAGTAATTGGCATGTGTTTACCAATGTTCTCTTTCCTTGTTCCTCTAGTTAGCATTTTAAATATTATTGGTTGAGGGGGGGTCAGTGCCGCTATTTGAACAGAAGGACTGCAATGTGCTGAATAGTTCAAGAAAAAACATGAAAAACTAGAAAACAATCCAAAAACTACAAAATTAAACGAAGTAGTATTCAAAAGTTGTACCTTGTTGTCAAGGGGTAGTTTGTCGCGGTGCTAAGGGTGGTTGTGTAGGAGTAGTAATTGGTGGTTGTTGAGAAGATACAAATGCATGTAACTATACTGAGTGAGTTGGGGAAGATGGTTGAGTTTCTGAAACATGCGTATGGTCCAAAGTCCCTGCAATGTCATCAACATTGAATTGTATGTCAATTCAATTGGTTAAAATTTAAATTGGAAAATAAAAATAAAAATTTGGAATTTGTAAATAATATATGAGAAGGTATTACTTCTTTGGCGTTTAACGAGTTCAAACTGTTGAGGGTTCGGAGAGGAGTGAGCTTCCATTTCAGATTGGGAATCTCCCGAAGCCTTAGCGTGTTGTTGGCCTCTTCCTCTTGATAACGTCTTTTTTCGGGGAAGGGCTTTAATAAATCTTCTCTGCAAACTGTAAATTGTTAATAACTGTGCAGTGTAATGTCGAAATACAAGCTTAATAGTTTATACCTATTGTTCTTCAAATGGAATTGACAACTTCATCAACTCCTCATTAGTGCAAGTAGGAATTGGTTTGTCTTTTAAATTTAAACGAGCCTCGTAATAAAGGCAAAGGAGATAGTTTGTGGAATAAATGACAGGTTTTTCTGAAAGCTTTGCATTTGTTATGTCAGTTCTTATTTTTTTTTATAGATAGGTGCACCAATCAAATTTTTGTTTTGATATAGTGGCAACTATGTATGCAATGGCCCAGTTTGGTATATCTGTTTGCCGACCCTGCAAAACTATTCCAGGATTGAAAAAAGGAAATCATTGCAGTAAGAAAGTGGTGTGCAATTGCTTGCGTATCCACACCATGCCTTGATTTATTGACATGAGCTGTAAATGCCAAAAAAAAGTGGGAATTAATATAACAGTAAATTGTATCACAATAAAAAATAGAATAAAAAATGATGAATGAAAACGAATTATACTTACAATCAACATGAAAACCGAATGTTGATTCGAGATATTTCTTGTCGTCTTCCATGAGTGTTGCCTTCATTGTAACAAAGGGTAAATTTCTGAATGGAAGGCCCGTAAACTGATGGATGTCAGTTGCGTCGATACCGAATTGAAAAAATTGGTCATCGTTCAGAGTAACATAAAAAAGGTCGTCCTCTGTATTGTAGGACGAGAGAAGGTAGTTCAAAATATCTGGGTTTGTTTCGAAATGGGGCATCTCAACGAGCCCACTAAACTCACACGCATCGATCAAATCTTTATATTCGGAAGAAACCTTTAAAACAGTATGGATGTGGGGGCACAAAGGATTCTTGTAGATGATCTTACCCATGGATAGGATTGGATTTTCTTCTTGATTTTTGTCTTGAGCTTGCAATTGAGAAGCACTTGAAGTCGCCATTGTAGTTATGCTTGCGTCTTTGACAATGATGGATTCCTGTATATAAAAAAATCGAGAGCCAGAAAGTGTAAATGAGAAAATGATTGATGGGAGGGTATTTATAGGCCAAATCAAGCGGCAAAAAGACTTATTGACGCACGTCAATGTCCCCTATTGACATGCGTTAATGGCCCCTATTGATGAGCATCAATAGGGGTCATTGACGCGCGTCAATAAAAATCATTGACACGCATCAGTAGGGGACATTGACGCATGTCAATAGGGGCCATTGACGCGTTTCAACAAGGTTCATTGGCACACATCAATAAGGGCCATTGACGCGTGTCAAAAAATTGTGTTGACACGTCCCAATGGCCTCTATTGACGCATATCAATGAACCTTGTTGATGCACATCAATGAGGGCCATTGACATCATGTTTACGCACATCAATAGAGGGTCATTTCCATCGTGTTGACGCGCGTTAATGGATCTTGTTGACACACGTCAATGGTGCATCAGTGCCTGAAACTCTGTGGTTTCTCTGGCTCAAAAAGCCTAGCAAAAAATTGGTTCTGGGATACTATCAAATTCTCCTTTCCAATGAAACTGGTTGTAGGGATATTCGCTAAGTGTTTTCCACCTACAATTTACTAGAGGTGTCTTAAAATGAACCCTGTCTGCTACGCTCTTAACCTATTGCTTGTATTAGGATATGAGTAGCCGACTTGTGGCTTACCATATCATTTTATTATATCATTTATACTTTCTCATGCTTAATAGGTCAGCCCTGGTGATGGCCATAGCATATGAATAGTGTATATATAGGGGATTGTAGGTAGTAGTTCATTATCATTTTGAGCATTTGAGTCTTATTATATGGTTTAGAGGTTACCCCCTCGAAGTGGTGAAGCTATTCTAATTGCATATTGAGATCATTATTATGAATTATTTTTTTATTGGGTGTTCTATTTTTTCTCCTAATCTGAATTATACAAGTAATTCCATTACAAGTGGTATCAGAGCTGCGATGTGGGCCAAAATTAGGGCAAAACCCCTAATTTTTTGTTTCTGCCATATATTGCGAACCAGAGTGAATTGGTGGGTGATATTTTTACTAGAGTTGTGAAACATTTCAAGTAATCTTCCCTGAAAATTTCAGACTTTTTTTATTTATTTTACAAAAGTTATTACAAATTTAGGGTTTTTCATAAAATCACTCCCTAGGGTGCAAATTGTGGAATGTTTTCAAGTTCTTTACATTTTCAGAAATATCTCAAAAAAATAGTATTAGTATCTTATCTGTGGTTTTTCCTATTTGGCTGAATTTGTATTGAAAACCTAAACCCTAAGGTTTGACATCATGGCGGGGCCTTCCATAAGAGCAAAAAAAAATCTGGTTACTTCGAGTAAAACCCTAGATAAAGATGGGGTAGTGATTGAAGAGATGGATTCAAAAGGGGTAAATACAGATTCCTTAGCACTAGGGTTTACCTAAGTTGATCATAAGGTGATCCAACTTGAGTATGAGTTGCGAAATGTACAATCTGAGATGACCTCTAAAGGAGACATAGAACAAATCAATCAACGGTTGGATGATATCATGCAACATGTAAAGGGTAAACAATATGGCCCAAATCTACCCCATGTCAACCAAGGAGGATCTTCAGTTTAAAATCATGGACAAAATAACCATGTTGGATTGGTTTTTCAGCCTAATTAGAATCCAACTTATTCGCAACTAAGGAACATGATGCTGAAAGTGGATATGTGAAAATTTGATGGTAAGGATCCCTTGAATTGGATAAACCAAATGGAGAACTTCTTTGAGTTACATCAAACACCATCAAGAAAAAAGGTGACATTGGCATCCTTGTATCTTGAACCAGACCAATTTGTTTGTTATCGATGGTTATGTGCTCAGAGGTAGAAGAATGGTCTCGATGTCACTTGGACAGTTTTTACCGAGGAGTTGCAACTGCTTTATTTTCCAATGTTTCAAAGAACTACTTTAGTCAATTAGAAAATTTATGGCAAATAGGATCAATCAAAGATTATGTGCATCAATTCCAGAGCCTATCCTTAAGGGTGGAGAATATTCTAGAAGAGAATCTAAATGACCTATTTCTTGGGGGTCTTAAGGACCAGATCGAGCATGAGGTATGTATGTTTAATCCACTCAAGATTTTTGATTCTATTATCATGGCACATAGAGCAGAGGAAAAAATTCTTTGTAGTAGGAGGTCACCTTTCATTAACATCAGAGACCATAGTATCTCTTCCCCTTCATTTACTTGGCCAATTAGACTAACTCCTCAACAAATGAAAGAAAAGAGAGAAAAAGGATTATGTTTTAACTGTGATATCAAATATGGACTAGGACATAAATGTGTTGAGAAGAAGTTGTTCTATATTGGTGGAGGTAATGAGGTTGATGAGGAAGCTGAAATTATAGGAGAGGTTGAGGAACCGGTAGATGATGAAGTAGAGGATTGCCAACCTACAATTTCTTGCCATGCATTGTCAGGTATTAGTACTCCTCAAACGCTCAAGGTTATTGGCTATCTCAAAAAATAGAAGGTGATGGTGTTGATTGACTCGGGGAGTACTCATAACTTCATAAATATTAAGTTAGTTGCTTGCCTCAATTATTTTATTTACCCAGCTCCAGAAATGCAAGTTATGATTGCAGACGGTGGAATAATCAAGTGCACTGGAAAGTGCTATAGTGTCAAGATTTCCATGGGAGACTACATGTTAGACTCACCTATGTTTATTATTTCTATGGGCAGGGTAGATACTGTTTTGGGTGTCCAATGGCTCACAACCTTAGGTACTATAGAGATGAATTTCCAAGAATTGTTCATGCAATTTCATTTAGATGGAAGGACAATACAATTGAATGGGATGGTAGTTAAGTCTCCACAGATTATTAGCTCTCATTAGATGTAGAAGGTTCTTAGAAAAGGATTAGATGGATTTGTAGAAAAATTATTTTCCATAGAAGTATAAAATACAAAGTCTTCAATGCCACTCGATCTTCAAAAGATTGTTGATGCTCACTCATCTATTTTTGATGCAATCCCAAAGGGACTGCCACTAGTTAGAGATCATGATCATGCCATTCAGGTTGATTCCAAGGAACCAAACACCTAACATCAGACCATACAGATACCCATATTCCCAGAAAAGTGAGATTGAGAAAATTGTTGAGGAAATGTTGAAGGCAGGTATCATCAGGCATAGCCAGAGTGCATATTCTTCACAAGTGGTTATGGTACGTAAGAAGGATGAAACGTGGAGAATGTGTCCATATTTCCAAGAACTCAACAAGTACACCATTAGAGATAAGTTTCTTATTCCGGTAATTGATGATTTACTTGATGAATTGCATGGTGCTATTTATTTCACAAAATTAGATCTTCATTCGGGGTACCATCAAATTAGAATAAAAGAGGAAGATGTTCATAAAACGACTTTCAGGACTCATGAGGGCCATTATGAGTTTTTGGTCATTCCTTTTTGTCTTACAAATGTGCCCTCAACCTTTTAAAGCTTGATGAACACTGTTTTAAGGCCATTTTTAAGGAAATTTGTATTAGTTTTCTTTGATGACATATTGATTTACAATAAGACATGGGAAGAACAGATACACCATGTAAATAAAGTGTTGGAAGTTTTGGAGAAACATACTCTCTATGTAAAGTCATCCAAATGTTATTTTGGTGTACAAGAGGTAGAGTACTTAGGTCACATTGTATCCCATGAAGGCGTCAAAGTTGATCCTCAAAAGATCAAAGCTATGGTGGAATGGCCAAGGCCCAAAACTCTCAAAAATCTTCGTGGGTTCCTAGGACTAACAGGGTACTACAAAAGATTTGTGCAGGGAATATGGTAGAATAGCAACCCCACTCACTGCATTGCTAAAAAAGAATGCCTTCCATTGGACAGACGTAACCAATAAATCCTTTGAGCAGCTGAAGTAAGCCATGTGCAGCACCCCAGTTTTGGCTACTCCCAACTTCTAAAAAACCTTCATTGTTGAATGTGTCACTTTAGGATCAGGATTGGGAGCAAGTTCTAATGCAGGAAGGAAGGCCAATTTCATTTGAGAGTCACCAATTTAAAGGAAAAGATCTGCTCAAACTTGTCTATGAGAAAGAAATGATGATTATTCTTCATGTGGTCAAGCAATGGAGGCCCTATCTCATGGGTAGACACTTCAAGGTAAAAATTGATCATGATAGTCTCAAATAAGTTTTGGAGCAAAGGTTATCATCTGAGGAACAATAAAAGTGGGTAACAAAAATGTTGGGCTATGATTTTGAAATCATATACAAAAAGGATAAAGAAAATGTAGTAGTTGATGCATTATCTAGAAGGGATACATCCGCAAATGCCTTACTATGTGGAATGTCCATGTTGATGGCCGATTGGGTGGATGAAGCAAGATTGGAATTGTATCAAGACAAGGATACACAATCTATAATGTAGAATATTAAGCAAGGATCTATGAAATATAAAAAATTTGAGTGAAAAGGTAATGCCCTATGGTACAAGGACAAGTTATACTTGAGTAAAGATTCTGAGTTGAAGCATAAGATTCTTGCAGAGCTACATGCCTCACCTATTGGAGGACACTCTGGGTTTTTGAAGACATATCATAGAATAAAAAAAGAATTCTTTTGGGAAGGACTCAAGGGGGATGTACAAAATTTTGTATCAGAGTGTTTAGTGTGCCAACATAACAAAGGGGAAACAATTAAGACACCAGGTTTGTTGCAACCCTTACCATTTCCTAGCCAAAGATGGGAGGAGGTCTCCATGGATTTCATCATCAGATTGCCTTGTTTAAAGGGTAAGAATGTTATTTTTGGGATTGTGGATAGGCTCACAAAATATGCCCATTTTTGTGCCCTATCACATCCATTTGCAATCAGTACAGTCACAACTATTTTTTTGGAGACAGTTCAAAGGCTATGTGGGACCCCAAAGATAATTATAAGTGATCATGATCCTATTTTCACAAGTAATTTTTGGACATAATTATTTGTATGTTTGGGAACTTAACTAGCTCACAGTTCATCTTACCATCCTTAAACTTAAACTGATGGGAAAACAGAAGTGGTCAACAAATGCTTAGAAGTGTATCTACATTATTTTGTATCAAATAAGCAGGAAAGGTGGATTAAATGGCTACCACTTGAAAAATGGTGGTATAACACATATTTTCATACCTCTTCTCAAATGACCTCATTTTTAGCATTATATGGTTACCATCCACCTTCTATCACTTCCTCCTGGAGGGTGAAAACTAAGGTCAGAGATGTTGAGGAACACATTCAACATCAACAACAGGTTTTGGTTATTTTGAAGGAGAATTTAGCATTAGCACAAAACAGGATGAAACAACAAGTAGATCAACACTGTAGTGAAAGAAATTTTGAAATTGGTGACTTGGTTTTTGTACGTCTCCAACCTTACAAATAGATGTCCCTAAAGCAACAGAAAAATGACAACAAACTTTCTCCTAAATATTATGGCCCTTATCAGGTTCTACAGAAAATTGGCAGTGTTACTTATAAACTAGAGTTGCCTTCATCTTCACACATACACCCAATATTCCATGTTTCATGCCTGAAGAAGGTTATTGGACAGAAATTTGAAGCCCAGACAGAGTTACCAGAACTTGACGAGGAAAGAAGAATCATTTTGGAGTGAGATAATATTCTACAAACAAATACTAAGAGGTTGAGAACTAAAGACATTAAGGAATATCTGATCAAGTGGAAGAATTTGAGCATAGAAGATGTAACCTGGGAGGATGAAGGTTTTCTGCAGCAACATCCAAGATTATTCAATGTTGAGGACAATGTTGGTTTGAAGGGGAAAGGCATGCTACGCCCTTGACCTATTGCTTGCACTAGGATATGAGTAGCCAACTTGTGGCTTACCTTATCATTTTATTATATCATTTATACTTTCTCATGCTTAATAGGTTGACCTTGGTGATGGCCATAACATATGAATAGTATATATAGGGGATTGTAGGTAGTAGTTCATTATCATTTTGAGCATTTGAGTCTTATTATATGGTTTAGAGGTTTCCTCCTCGAAGTGGCGAAGTTATTCTACTTGCATATTGAGATCATTATTCTAAAATATTATGTTATTGGGTGTTCTATTATTGCTCCTAATTTGAATTATACAATTAATTCCATTACACACTCCCTGATTGGTTTCGACTTCACACTCCTGAGAAGGCCTTTGTTCCTCCAAGTTCTTTGTTGAAATGAGTAGCTATAGGTTCCACCTTGTCGGCATGAGGAATGCGAACACAGCTCAAGGTATTTGTCCATCCATCATCCACATTGTTGATGTCTTTGCACTTCCTGAACCATGATGAATGTTTCTTTGAGATAAGTGTAATAGAGGCCCGAATATCTGAGAGGAAGTCGAGGGTATCCTTAGTGAAGAATGATGGGTTGTCTACATCTTTCTTGATGTATTATTCAAATGGACCAATCAGCTCATGAGTAGTTGTATCCTCGTCCATTATAGGTAGTCCAAGTTTCTGAATTTTCCAATTTACACTATCCTACAATTTGTACACTTTTTCCTCTTTCTCCTCCAAATCTATAATGGCTCGACTAATTGCCTCAAACCTGGTTGCCAAGGCCCTTTCCCATACACGTGACAAGTCTTCTGATAGAGTTTCAAAGATCTTCCTGTCGATCAACTCCTGGTAATGAGTGTTGCTCATTTCACCTACTAGTGGGCCCAAAGGTTCCCAATAGTTCCTTTCTTTCTCCAAGTCCTACTTGATTGTTTATGTCCTATTTGATGTTGCACACATGTAAGTGAAGAGTTTGATAGATTCTTGGAGCACTTACTTCCCTTTTTTAGAAATTGATTTGATCCATTCATTATTCACTCGCCCTTGTATGGTGAACTCGTGTTTCTTCCTAATGGATTCTAGATTGAAGCTATTGACGGGTGCATCTTCCTCAATGGGAATTTTCATAGCATTAGGATCAACTAGATGTTGCACATAAAATGAAAGAGTTTACACCTGGATTTTCAGTTCATTAATCTTCTTCTTATACTCCTTATTCCTTTCCACCATGCGAGCAAAAGATTGTCGATACATGTGCAAATCCCCTTCGTGAGTTCCCGGTCTCAATTGAATTGTGTTCATTTCATAGTCAGTCGGTGTCATCTCATCTATTGGCTTGATCACTTTGGGCTAGGCCACTTCGATGTATTGATTACCCATTTCTCCACTGTAGAATAATGAGGTTGTATGTGTGAGCTTCCTTGATCATTTTTCTATAGCCAATGAGGTAATCACTCATATATCAGGGGATGCTACTTGCTGCATAGTGTGGGTGTCAGGGACAATTATTTCCTGCATCTAAGGAAAAATCTCATCAAACTCGGGTTCAATGATAGGTGCATTTATGGTACCATGTTCTGAAGGATGAGGCAAATCTTGAATGGGAGAGGCAAGGGTGTCAACAAGAGGTAAAACCTCTTATTGTGGCTTGAAGACTGGATCTTGAACCATGGGTTCTTTATCCACTTGTGTTTCTACCACTATATTTTCTTCTTACCTTTCTACGATCAAATCTTCCTCTCACAATGATGCAAATGAGCCTTCTTCTACCCTAAGTTTCTTTGGAATCTTCTCACGAGGAGAAGCTTCAAATTTTGTGGCCTACCTTTTCAAACTTGCTCCGGAGTGTTAAGAACTGGAAGTTACCTCTACAAATTTTGAAGATGATTGATGGGAGACTTGCTTCTGACTTAGGGGAATTCCTCATGACTGGATGATCATGGCTCACTTCTTTTGAAACCAATTTCTCGTTATCCTCACCACCTTCTCAGTCCACTCTAATATATCCCCTGATTCATGAACATACCAGTTGATTGGAGGTACATGGGACATCTTGACTAGCACGTACTCAGGATCATACATCGTGCAAAATATATTCATACCAAGAGAACTTGAATTTCCTCATCTCATTGATCGTCATCCTCATATGGTCCTTTTCACACACTTCAACTTCATCAATGCAATTGGCCCAGTAGTCCTCAACTTGCGGCAGGTGTTACAATTCTGGGACATCAAAATTAGGCTTGAAAATGTGGGAATGCAAAGTCAAATGAGTGAAAATAGCCTCTAGATGAGATGCGTCATTTGAGATCTTACACGTGAATACCCTGAGAGAGATAGGAAATGGAATCAACTTCTTCCTCCTGATTCTAATCTTTTTATTCACTTGAATGATCTTTCTGTAGAGCTTGAAAAATACAATTTGATCACTAAGGTACTTGGGCAGCCTTAGCGGTGCTTAGTCAAAGCTAACGACTCATAGGTAGGATAATGTCAAAAATTGTATGAAATGGGTGCCATACTTCTTGATCAAGGACACTGATTGTGATGAAATCCTAGCTTCCAGATCTCCTTCCAAGCTTCAGACTACATACATTGTGAATGCATCATTCACACAAGTAAAATGCCAATGACTTTCCTCCATCACCACCTGTGGAATTTTTTCGAGTGCAAGCACCTTGGTGGAAATGTTTTACTTGAGAGCCAATCCATTGAATGATCTTGAGCTAGCAAGGAGGTATACCAAATAAGAAGTCACGTGGGACTTCTTCGTCATAGGTACTTAGAGTAGTTACAGATGGAGTTTTATGCTGATGATCTGCCCCCAGTTAATTCTTTGTTTTCCCTCTGTCAATGTCAAGATGAAAAGGCCCATCCAATCTTGGAAGTCTCTTGTGCTTGCTTCACCCATTAATCTACTAAGGAGAGTGATGAAAAGCGAATACCCTTCTCATAACTCACACCTTGGAAGGTTATTGGGCATCCTTGAGAGATTTCTCCCTGTTTTCAACCATGACCCAAGCACAACCCCTTTCACATATGCATCCATCATTTCCCAATAGTGCAAGGCTTTGTCTTTTGAGATGACGACCATGTTGAGTGATGTCAGTATCTGCTGAGAAAGAGAAATGGTTCTAGGGCTGATGAATTCCATTGTTGTACCATTGTCAGCTTGAATGGTTTGTGTTTTAGGCATATAGTGATGAGAGTAGGCTAGGACCAACTCATGACTTTGGATAGACACTGGGTGTCTTGCGGTAACGAACAAGCCACTGGTGAATATATGATCTTCAATCTTCTTTCGGTCTCTGGTTGTCATGCAAGTTATTAGGTCATTCAGGTCCATGTACAAGACATCTTTGTCTTCTATCTCATACTCTCAGGTGAAGGGGTGTGCTAGCTTATGTCTCATCCACTTCTGCTTCATGTTTTTCCTAGAATAGAAGCTTACTATTTTTAGTAAGTATGGAAAAATCAACTCCCTCGAACCTCAACTGGATGTTAGGACCTTGATTCCTCCTTTTCCCTGCATTCCTCCCTCCTTCTAGATAAACTTTCTATTTTTGACATGTGGTCATGGGACCACTTACTATTTTGGGACGACTTTCCCAAAATAGTAGTCCCATGTGCAAAAAATTGCTATTTTTAGAAAGTGGGCTTATGGAGGTCAAATTAACGTGAAAGAAAGTTTTTTGATATGGGTTTTTCCCCAATATCACCCCTCTAAAATTTTAGACCTACCCGCTTAATAGTCCAGGAGATTTTAAACTTTCAAATTTTGGACCTGACAGTGCTTCTACACATGGCAACTATTAATGGACCTCAAAATTGCAGGTCTATTTTTCTCCTCCATTTTTGGAAAAAAATATATTTCTGATATGGGGTTTTTCTTCTAGTGCTTCATGTGAAATTTTTCTTCTATCTGATAACCGAGTCGACGGGAAATTCAACTTTTTATTTGTTGAGCCGGAAAGGAGATTTCTTCGCTGTGAATGATCTATTACATGAGAGGAGAGTTTTAAAGTATGTTTTTGATAGTCTTAGATAGAGTAACAAACATCAAAAGATGGTTCCTAGCTTCGTGCACTGGTTTGCAATATTTCTATGAATCTTCGTTTCACGACAATGGACATTTTCAATGTTTTCTTCATTATTCTTCATTTCTCCTTCTTAACTCGATGAAAAATCCTTTTGAGACCTGCATATCACCATGGGAAAGTTATTTTAATTCCTTTGTTGAGCTGGTCTATGAATTTTTAATGGTGGAGTGATGGTAGAAGGTTGCAGAGGAAGTGAGATGGTTATGTGCACGGGAGAGTTAGATATAAGAAGCGGGAAGAAAGCGACAGTTAAGGATTTTTAAAAAATTCAAAAAACATGCATAGAGAGGGCTAGGAAAAATTTCTTGTCCCTGACATCCCTCACCTCAAAGGGATGTGAGGGACATCAGTTTCCACGGTGAGCAAGAAGGCGACACGTGGCAGTGATCCGACGACATGGAGTGCGAGCTCCAAAATCAACTTTAAAGCACTGAGGGGCTGGAAGCGGGTCACATGGGTGACCAAAAGTCTATCCTAGGGGGTTGGGCACATTTTTCAAGGTTTTATTTCCCTGACCTGTAAGGGACATGAGGGACATCAAATTCCATGGTGATCCTGGAGGTGACATGTGGCAAAGATCCAACGACAGGGAATTTGAGCTCCAAATTGCACTCGGGGGTTGAACTGGCAATCTTGATGGTTGTATGGGGTTCTTGAGGTCACATGGATTCTGGGAACATTTTTCCAAGGTTGATTTACCTGACCCTAAGGGATTTCGGGGACACAAAATCCCACCATGCTCCTAGAGCTGACATGTGTCCTCCCAAAATTTGGCTAACTCCCAAACTTGCTTCAAGAGGACAACTTGCGACGATGATAACTTGAGCTCCCGATGGAAATTTTCAGAATTTTTTTATATAATACTAATATAAATGTCCTTTTGAATCCAATGGTTAGGGTTTAGTGTCTTTATTCTTCTATTTGATCCCTAAAAAATCAGATTTTTGATTTGGTACTCCACTTGTGCCTAAGAAAAACTGCTTGCAGACCTAATGTGCCAAAGTGTTGTGAAAAAAAAGAGTTCACCATCTTGTAGGTATTAGAATTATCTTTCTTGATATGTTTTTTTTCTCCTAATTCCATCCGAAGCTCCTGAAATCACCTTCCGAAGCTCAATGGTTGTTTTGGCATGTGTATTGACTAGGCTTGTGAACCCTAATTTTGGTGAAACTACCCCAACTTCTTCGAGCCCTTCAAAAATATTCCTGAATCATTTCCATGATGTCTCAAGACCTTTGAATCACCTCCACATCCACTTAGGCTCTTCTGATCCACTCCATGGGGTTGCTCCAGGCCTAAGAATGCCAGTGATAGCCCTTCCCATGATTGCATGTAGCTTGCAACTTTTAATGAACTTATAAAATCACCTAGGGGGAATGAATTGACTTTCCTAAATCACCTAAGGGATGGGACAACATTAGATGGGGGTCACTTGGACTGGTTGGACAATCTTGGGGTGTCTTGGAATGATAGGACTTGAAAAAATTAACACAAGGGTATAGTTGTCATGCTCAAAAATTGTTAATTTCCTTGTTGCACATTTGCATGACAACAATATGATTTTGTTGAGATACATTTGGTTTATGGACATTATATTTTTTATATTGATATATGGTGGACATTTGGTATACCTCATTGTGATTATGAGATATTGTATTTGTTGCATGTTTTATTATGAGTGGATGATATGATGTTATGTGATGTATAGAATAGAGGATGATTTAATTTTTCTGATGATGATGATGTAGTGGTTTAACATACATTTTGATAGCTTAGCATTTATTTTTGATGATGCATGATGATGTTATAGATAAATGTGATGTGATATAGTTGTGATGATGATAACAAACAAAGTACAAGTAATGAACACAAGTATAATAAAGAGTTAACAAATCTAAAACACACACATACTAATAATAAGGGAGAACAAATCCTGACCTATATAATTAACCAAAATGACAAAACAAACATGTAAAAGAAAACAAGGTAGATAAACAAACCCATTATGAACTAGAACTAAATCACACAAAAGTTATACATGAACTAAGATGCTAATAATTCAAGTGTAATTGGTCTATAATCGCAATTGGTCCAGATACATAGAGCATTGAGTAATCTAACTAATTAAACATGAGATCAATGTAATAGACAACAATTTATATATACACACAACAAGCAAGGTAAGTTACAACCAAACAAGTGAATAAGGAGTGCTAATGTTAACAACTAGATAGCAAGTAAAAATATAACACAATTCGTAATAACAATGTTCGAAGACACCCCTAATGTGTTCCAAAATGAAGAGATAGCTAGATTTCGAATGCCCCCAGTCGATAGCTTAGAATGTGAGAGGATTAAATTAGGCCGAAGAGTAGAGTGATGCTTAAATACTCTAAAACATTTCTTTTCCGATCCCATTGAAGTATGATCTGTATGGGGCCGAATCCGAGTGTGACCCCAAGCAAAGTTATACTGTGAAGGGTGACATAATTGATTTGAAAAATGCAAATGATTTGGAACAATCAGATGAAAAAATTAGCAAACTAAGTTGTACATTTGTAAATGTTTTTGTCAAATAGTTTCAAAATTTGGTGCATTTTTTTTGCATTTTTAGAACAATTATATGTTTTTTTTTTGGATTTTGGAATAATTTAATATTGTTTAAAAGGTTTTTGGGAGACATTTTTAAATTTTTTTGCTCTTTTTTGTATTTTGATCATGCGCCAAGGAAGAGGGGAAAAATGATTCTCAAGTTGTAACCAACATGTTACACACAAACAAGGTGAACGGAAGTATGACAGAAGGCAAACAAGAGTGGTAGACAATGGGCATGATGACCTGACAAGGAGAACATGCAACATAAGGTGAGATGAAATGACACAAGCAAGAGACAAGGTGAAATGACGAAGCAAGTGAGAATGTTGATACTCCCCCATCACAATGGTTACTATTTAGAGACTCAGAAGTAGAACTTCTTTAGATGAATGGAATTCATAGGCTATTTTAACTCTTTCCCATCCTCAATAGACAGTTTGTATGCACCGGATCCAGATTTCACAGTTATAATGTAAGGACCCAACCAATTAGGCTCGAAATTTCCTTATTTTTCACATGGTTTGGTTATGTTCTTATGATTTTATTTTAGTACCAAGTCACCAATCTCGAACTTTCGTGGTCAAATCTTGCAGTTGTAGTTATGACGTAGTCGATTTTGGTATATCTGTAGATGATCTAAAGCGTAGATGTGTCTCTCGTCCAGTAGCTCTAGCTCTACAAGACATGCCCAATGGTAATCCTCTTCATGCACAAGGTATTAGAGGGAGACACGAAGTGAAGGGAGTTTGAATTGAATGGGTAATATGGCTTCAGATCCATATACTAGGGAAAATATGGTAGATCTTGTAGGAGTATAGAAAGATGTGTGGTAGGCCCAAAGGGAGGGATACAACTGAGTATGCCAATTACATCCATGATTATCGACTACCTTTTTCGAGATGGATTTGATAGTCTTATTTGATGCTTCAAACTAGCCATTGCATTATGAGTAGTACAGTAAGTCTACATACAAATTATATGCACCCACCAAAATATGTTCAATGAGGAACTCATTGTTATTTTAATTAGAGTCAAATACAAGAAGGGATGCAATAGTTCCATAGAATCTGCTGCTTTATTTTGCCCATGAGGAACTTGTTCAAAAGTGATAAACTAGAAATAACCTTTGAGACTATCAACCATGCGTTTATAGGGCAGAAGATTCTCATCTTTGACTTTATATTAACTATTGAATTGATTGATGATGAGAAGATAATTGCCAAAAACTGTCCATTCTTGTAGGTGCCAAGAGATAGCAAAGGTTAGGCCTGTAATCAATGCTTCATACTTGGCTATGTTGTTTGTGCAAGGGAAGCGGATGCGATAAGATTTAGGTATGAGGTCCCCATCAGGTGTATTTAATATAATTTCAGCTCCTGAACCACCAATGTTGCAATATCCATCAAATAATAAAGTCCATAAGGGGATTGATTCTATGTAAAATAGGACTTCATCTAAAAACTCAAATTATGAGGGTTGAGAATTTGGTAGTGGCGCTGGTACTTGTTGATCTGCCACTGCTTGACCTTTTATAGCTTTCTGATTTACAAACTTGATATCAAACTCAGGAGTATGATCTAGCTGGACATCCTTTCTGTTATCATTGGTCGTGAAAGTAGATACTTGAGAGGATTTTAACCTTTACAATTATCTTGGTGGTATGATTTAACAAATAGTGTCGTAACTTTTCAAAAGTGTAAGCAACTGCCAAGTAATATTTCTCAACTGATGAGTACTTAAATTCATGTTCAAGAAGGTTCCTACTCAAATAGTACATAACTTGTTCCTGGCCCTTGTCATTTTGCTGCATTAATAATGCCCCGATGGCATGTTTTATTGCAGAAGTATATAACAACATAGGTTTGTCTTGTTCTAATGACATGAGTACCGATGAAGTGGAAAAATATTATTTCAATTTAGCGAAAGAGTCTTGACATTCCTGTGTCCACTTGAATTGGACATCCTTCTTAAGCAGTTGGTTAAAGTGATGGAATTTTTTGTGAGTTGAGATATGAAACACCGAATAAACTGTATTTTACCTTGTAGTCCTCTTAGCTGACTCAGATTCTGAGGAGGTGACATATCCATTATAGCTTTGAATTTGGTAGTGTCCACTTCATTTCCCCTTCATGAGATAATGAATCCTAGAAGTTTTCTCAAAGTGACACCAAAGACACATTTTTTTTGGATTAAGGAGAACCTTGTATTCCCTCAATTTCTCAAAGATATGCCTAAGAACTGTTGGATCATCAACTATATTCTTTGATTTTTCAAGGATATCAT
Organism: Taxus chinensis; assembly: GCA_019776745.2. Lineage (NCBI taxonomy): Eukaryota > Viridiplantae > Streptophyta > Pinopsida > Cupressales > Taxaceae > Taxus > Taxus chinensis. The sequence goes on along the minus strand of CM034147.1, from coordinate 262,756,814 downwards.
CGACATATTCCTCCATAATATCATGAAGGATGTCATGAAAAATAATAGTCATGACACATTGATAGGTTACACCAACATTCTTAAGGCCAAAAAGGCATGACCATGTAATAGAATGTTCCCCATGGGGTTTTGAAAGTTTTTTTGTATTGGTCTTCTTCAGTAATTTGAATTTTGTTATATCATAAAAAACCATCCATAAGAGATAACATCTCATGACCCATGATAGAATCAATAATCATGTGGATGTTAGGTAAAGGGAAGTCATCCTTAGGACATGCCTTATTAATGTCACAAAATTTTGTGTAAATGCAAATTCCAAGGTTCTTCTTTACAACTAGTAACATGTTTGATATCCACTCTGAGTAGTCAATAGATCGTATAAAGCCTGCATCTAGCAATTTTTAGAGCTAAGCCTTGACAAACAATATGACTTTAGGATGCATCTTACGCAAATTTTACTTTACATGCTTGGCATCTAGGCACACCACAAGGTGATGAACCATAAGAGAAGGATCAAGGCCTGACATATCTTTATATGACCAAGATGTCTTAAAATTATACTAGAAGCTCTGTAAATGCCTTGATTTCAGTTTCTGAGAGACTAACACCAAGTTGTAGCAGTTTAGGTTGGTCTTTTGTGTCGATTTTGATAGTCATTGTTTCTTCCACCAATAGCTTAAAAGTTTCATTATATTGAAATTACATTATAGGTTTATGTAGGTCGTTGGATATTTCTAGATCTAAATATTTTCTATCTAGCACCTTTGAAAGGTTTTCACTAGGAGATGCATCCTTTTCTTTCTTTTCCTTTTTCTATTTTTTATTACTCACATAGTGCCTCAGAATGGTTTTCACTATGCGAGATATGATTTTTGTTTCTTCTATTTTTTGTTACGTTTAATTTCAGACAGGATATTTCAAGTTCTTCGCCAAAGTAGGCAGTGGTTTCAAGGTTTATATCAAAACCCTTCTAGTGATATGAAAAGGGAAAATTGTCTTGAGCCCTGAGGAACTCTTGGATGGCCTCATCAATTTGAAATATGTCCACAAAAATATGACATTTCTGGTCCTGATCAATAAGGGAAGGGTAAACAACATCAAGAGTTCAAATGAATAGGTCTTCGTGGAAAAGTGTAGTTTCAGTGAGGTCTTCAAAGAGGCTGTGTGGATCCGGTCTCAATTTTAGAGTCTGAGTTCTCATCGCTAGTTAATATATCGAATATAAATGACCTCTTTTTACAGGTCTCATATCCTATACCATGCATGTAGAGGTTAGATTTTATTTCCACATGTTTGAGAGTGTCATGGCCTTATGTGCCTAAACTTATTCCTTTCCAATTCATGTTTTTCATTATTCTATGAGCCTTGGTATAGTCGGTGGATTTGTAACATTATGTCATCTTATCTTCATATATCCAAGAGCCATCAGAGCCTTGAACATGTTAACCTTCTAAATATACATATCAATTCCAAGGAGTAGCTCCCAAATAGTAAACTGGAGGTTCTTATAAGTGGGGAGCATTAAGACATCCATAATTGCGAGGCGATAATGGGAGTTAGCAAACAAGAAATGCATTTTCAACCATGTACTCACCAAGACCTTTATGAGATAATTTAATATCGTGTGATGCTTTAGACGTAGACGTTTCAGGAGAAGACAAAGGCATGAGAGCACAACAACATTTTAGGATCAATACGGTTATTAGCGATAGGAATGACATAAGGTTCAATTATGTGATTAGCAGATGGAAAATAATTAGCAACATTGTACCTTGCTTGTAGGAGTTTATAATACTCGAATGGTTTAGCATCACCAAGAAAGGTGGACTCTTTTTCATTATGTGGGAATTCGATACATTGATAGAAAGTGGAAGGCATAACTTGCATCACATGTATCCAAGGTCTACTCAAAAGGAGGTTATATGATGTTTCCACATCCACAACATAAGAAAGGGTGTCCAGAAGTTGGGGACCAACTTATATAGGGAGGGTGATTGTACGAGAGGAATGACACTTAGTATTTTCATAACCACGAATGTAATAACGTTAGCATCTAAGTCATCCATTGTATGACCAAGACAACTTATCATTTTCATAGAGTAGATGTTAAAAGATGACTTGTTGTATGTAAGAACTATTTTGACCTTAGTGTCCATTACATAGGATTTGATATAAGTTACTATTTTGAAGGTTAAGGTTCAACATATCCTAAGGGACAAAAGACAAGATAAGACTTTCAGACGAAAGGTTTGCAATCATAGCTTGAAATTGTTGAATATTAAGGGTTAGAGGAACACTTGATTTGTGAAGAGCATGAGTGAGGATGTCCTATAAGTTAGGTGACTCTTTTAATAACTCCATTAGAGATATATGGGCAGGCATGGTCACTAATTGTTTTATAAGGTCATATTGACCGAGAATAAAATATTTAGAATTAGAAGTTGACTTTTGATTATAAGAAGTTGTCAGTTTGGAAGTTTAAGGATATTTAGAAGACGTAGATGGTTGGTTTTCCATAGGAACCCATAATTTATTTTGATGCATGGCTACAACATTAGTCAAAGCTTTGAATTGATGGTGGTGACAGTGAGAGGCACTTCCTCAATAAAAGAAATAATTGATTTGAACTCAATATTATTTGAGGATTAACCTTTATTAGTGTTCTTATTATCAGCACCATGTTTTGGGAATGGTTTTGTAAACACTTTAAGATTTTCATTTGGTGTTTTATTTGATGAAGGTTCATCAATGATAATTTCCCCTCTATCGATGAGGTGTTGGAAAAAGTGACATAAAAAGACACATTGATCAATTATGTGACTGTTAATGTGATGAAGTCATAATAAATGTTAGCTTTGTACCAAGCAGGTTTAGGTTCTCCTTCAAACCAAGGTCGTGTGATATGATAAGCTACCATGTTGGCATTAAGAGGTTGTTGTAAGACATTTGAGGGAGTTTCACCCAAATGAGTCAAGCGACATCATTTGGAGTCGCGAGAGGAGAAAGCCTCTTTACTTGAAACAACAAGAGTTGTTTGGCTTTGTTATGCTTAGCTTGAGTGTTTTGAACATTGTGGACATTTCGGTTATCCATAACACCATCATTGAAAATGTTGCAATATTGATTAAAGCATTTTTAGATTTATCTTGGTGAGATCTATTGTTATTGTTATTATGGTGCCCATTATATTTTTAGTGAGGTTTGATCAAACCTTTTATGACAAGGGATTTTTCAATTTGCGATCCTTTCTCAATAACTTCCTCAAAAGTGTTAAGGTAATGTATTTGCATGTATTTTTTAGAAGGTTTGTTAGTGAATTTAGAATTTAAGATAGCAAGTTGTTTAGCCATATCATTGATTTTATCCATGATGACTTTAGTGGGATCTGTGGCCGAATCGGTAGAGTTTCCTTTATTGTCGGCATATTATTTACTTTTATTTGATTCATCGTCATTGTTATTATTCAAGGTGAATTTTTTTCTATCCTCATTGTTTGTGTGACTAGGGCCCGATCCATCATCATTGTTATTTGACATGAATGGGTTACCTTTTTGGTTTTAGGTTTACCGAGTAATGTTATCAAAACATCCTCGTCAAAATCGAAGGGTGATTTTTCTCCCATCTCAAGGAGACGTAACAAAGATAAATCTTTGTTCATAAGTAAGATATTTTCAACGTGGGCTTGTTCTTTAGGAAAAACATCATTTTGAAGTTCCTCCTTATCTTGGTCGTCGTCACTATCAACATTATTTCCAAAAGGATTTATGATTCTTTCAGTTTTTCCAAAAGGACTATAGTATTTGTTCCTTATTCCTACCATTTTAAAAGGGGAGGGAGTAGGAAGAGACGCGAAATATGTCTCAACCCTCAACAACATGAATGCTAAGATAGAAGAGAGGTTTTGCGATTAGGTTTATAGATAACTTGTCCCTTAACAAAGTGAATGTCAAGGTACAAGCATATGAAAGTGATGATAAAAAAAACCTTGACAAAGTGAATGCCAAGATGGAAGAGGGGTCTGATGTGATTGAAAGTAACTCGTCCTCTAGAAAAGTGAATGCTATATGGGAGAAGAATTATAGTGTTGAAGGTTCAGACGTGCTCAACCTCTAGAAAAATGGATGCTAGAATAGAGGAGTGGGGATAAAAAAATTGTGAATGTACTCTACCTCTAGCAAAGTGAATGCTAGATGGGGAGAGAAGTTTTGTGATTAAGGGATTTGATTGAGCTCAACCTATAACAATGTGAATGCTAGAAAGGAGGAGGAGATAAAAGGAGTCAAATCATATGTGATATACTCAACCCTTAACAAGAAAAATTTAAGAAGGAAGAGGCTTTAGCAATTAAAGGATAAGACTCAAATGTCAATGATGAGATTATCTAGACAAGAGATAATGAAGATGACAATAATGTCTAGAATTTAACAAAGGAGTTTTCAAATTAGAGATGTAAGATAAGCAAACCTATATAGTTCAACAAGGATGGTTTTGAACTAAAGGACGTAAGAGGAGGATTAAAAGATCAAATCTTTAATGAAAGATAAGATGTAATGGACTTGAACATGGCAAAGTAGGATTTGACAATGCCAAGAGGTAGGTTGCAAAAATGAGAATGCTTGAGTGAGGATGTGGATATCCACAACTCCAGACTTGATGTGAAAGGGGGAGTGAAATCCTAAAATTTTGGGAACTATGATCCAAAAATTAAGATTAAATGAAATGGAGATAAATATAAGATGAGATAAATATGAAAAATAGGAAAATTTGATGATTTCAAAAAATGAAAAACTCAAATGGGAAAATGAGAATTCCAAAGGAATGAAACAAGATCAAATGGGAAGCGTAATGAGAATGAAAGAGAGATTCCAAATGAAGGAAAAATTGAAAGGATGGAAAAGAGAAAAAATCTCTAAAAAGAGGATTTTTAAGAGTAAAACGAGAGGTAGTGAATGGCTGAAAATGAAGAAAAAGGATGACAAGAAAAGAGGTGAACAATAAGTCCAAATAAGGAGAATTTTGGATATTAGTAACAAAATCAAGAATGAACCCAGATAAGGAGTATTTGGGATAGTGAAATGGGAATGAAAAAGAATCTAAGTAAAGAATACTAGGAAATATCAGAAGAGGATGAATGATGAATCCAAACAAGGAGTGTTTGGAAACTACAATAAGATAAGAATGTGAAATATAATCCAAACAAGGAATATTGGGGAAAATATGGAAAGACATGAATGTGAAATATGAATCCAAACAAGGATTTTTTGGAAAATGTGGGAAGAGACGAACATGAATATAAAAATGAGAGTTTGGAACACTATTACAAAAAGAAAGAAAACCAAATAAAGAAACAAATAAGAGGGTTTTTGTTTTGGGTTTTTTTTGGCTTGTACCTTAGCTTGGCTTCAACAATATTTGGCTTCCTGAGTGGCTCTCTCAACTAGGTGTCAGCAATATACCTAAGCGAGTGTGGTGTTATTACTAGTTTTAAGCTTTGATTTACCCCATTTGAAACCCTGAGCAAAGATCTTTCTCAGAATGAATCATAATGGGGTTGCCACTACAGGATATTTGTGACTCGAATCTCACAGGATTTACTAGTCAGTTGAGACAAAGGTACCTGTTTCATCAGCTATTTCCATGAATGTGCCAACTACTTTTGGGTTCTTATGGTACTCCTAAAATGATTTTTATGGCTTATGCCAAAGTACTTCCCATAGTTATAGTGGTTGGGAAATAGCCTTGTCATCTGCACCTGCAAATACAATGTGTAGTGTTCATTTTATCTTGATTAAAGAAATGAGATTGTTTGAACCACGAATTTTTGACAGAGGCAACTTGCAGTTAGTAAACTATTTCAATCTTATATTAAGGCAACTTGCAATTATTAGTTTAATGTTTTATAACCGCCTTTAAGGGATGGTTCTACAAATAAGAGTTAGGATGTTTTCCTGAGGTAGGTAGAGGAAAAGATGAAAAAAGTAAGTTCACGTTTCTGATTTCCCAGTTCATTTATAAAGCGCAAGGAAAGAGCATATGTGTGAACAAACTTTGATTAATAAAGGGAAAAAAGGTTAATTCCCTTTAAACAAAAACTAAAAAAAATGAGGATCATGCTTCTCATTTCCAGGGTCACTTAGAAAGCGCGAGGAAAGAGCATATGTGTGATCTCACAATGATTAAGGAAAAGAAAGTGTTAATTCCCTTATGAAAGCTTAAAACAAAAACATATATGCATAAACATGATTAAATAAACTAAAACACAAGCTAGATATAAGCATAAGAGCTAGAAAAAGTAGAAAATTAAAAAACACAGGATGACAACACTAGCGCATGGAATTTGGGTGTGCTAACATTCAAATGATGGTAGTACATGCAAGTGTGTGTGCTTGTGTTATAAATAACTTGTAAAAACAAACATGTTAAATATATAAAAGCAGAAGGAATGCTAATGCATGCAATACAACGTTAGTGCAAGGATTGAAAATGCTAGCATGTGAACTTAAATAGAAATGCATGTTCTATTGATGGTAGTGTGTGGACTGTGATAGAAACGAAGACAATTTGTAAGGTAGCACACGCATGCTAGCATAAGTACTTTAACACTAGCACATAGATCGTGTGCAGTTCTCGAAAATAAAAAAAGTGTTGAAATGTAGCCAAGAGACTAGTTTTTAAATTTTTAATCTTTTGTGTTCCACTTGAGAACCTAAAAATTCAACAACAAGGTTAAATGGAAACAGGAATTAGATCAAAAAACAATTAACTAAAATGAAAGAAAGAATGGGGGTCGGTCCCTGTGGGCATGTCAAAATGTAATACAAGTAAAATCACAGACACAAAAGATAAATAAACAAATATATATTACCTTCACTACAGACTTCTTGCAAACCTCAAGATAGGACCATAGAAGCTTTAAGTTTATTTGATCTTGTAAAATTTTGGATTGTGGATGCTCTATATAGTATTCTCCGAATATATTTGTAGATGCTATGAGAAGATTTTCGCAAGGATGCACGAACAAATTCAGTAGAAGTTAGATGCAATTTGTTCAAAACTCCAGGGATGGATTTGTAAAGGAAATGGTCAACTTTTATAGCTAAGGGTGAGGCCTTGAGAAGTGGATCTTGAGTTGAATTTTCTCCAAAGGTAATAATTATAATTACCTAAAATAGTAAGATGATCATGTCTGTACAGTTGCAGCTTTGCAGGGGCAATCATTATCTTTGAATTCATCTGGGAAGTGGTTGCACGTACATTATTATAGCCCCCACCATTGTATGCTTCTGGAAGTATAGTGAAGTGGAGTATGAGTGGATAAAAGGAATTAGTTACATAACTAAATTAATTAGTTTTTAAATGTGAGGGAATAATTAACCATTTATTTAATTAAATGTTTAATTATATTAGCTAGAAGGATGTAAGAATTAATTTAATTAATTCCACAGACATAATAGAGTTAATTTATTTAATTCTAAGAGGTGGGAATGTGACTTAGGAAATAGAATTAATTTAATTAATTCTATAAGGGGGTATTTAATTGATGGAATTAATTTAATTAATTCCAAAGGGGGATATTGTAGTAAGATAGAATTATTTTAGCAGCGGGATTTTTAGGGTGTCTATAGTGCCCACCCATGTTGGACCCAAACACAAGACCAAACATAACATGATATTTTTCTTTCTTTCATATTACTTGATACAACTTTGTGATAACAAAAAGACACAAGAGTTATCATGACACCATATGTAATGTTTACACCAATATGTAGAACACACAAATGTCAATATGACACAATGTGTAACCAACATCACACTTAGATAAATGAACAAGTATGAGACTGTGACACAATCATGAAAGGAACATCACAAATCGACACCTTCCACACTATCACATTTTCATGCTTCAATTTTTATCGTGTTCATATTCTAATTTAAGCCTTAACGGTTTGAAGAGAATATAACATGAAAACATACATTTAACTTTTTCTCTAGATTGCATTTCCCTTACTTCATTTCACACTTAATTTAAGGTGATTCCCTCTTCACTACCATTTACATTCCCTTATTTAACCTTATGGGTATCAAATCCATTAATCATGAGAGCATGTAGTTTCATTCACAATGATACACATTCTTTATTTCCTTTCAGGTTTAACATATAACAAGTACACTTAATCATAAGAAAGAGTTAACATTGATTTAAAGAAAAAGGGTTCCATATTCTTATTTACTCAATAGGACAACATCTTAGGGAACAACATTTAGATATACATAGTTGGCTAAAGGTTTAAACCCCGATGTAATAAAGAAAGGTCCCGTGTTTTAATTTACTTCCACTTGTACTCAAGGACTCTACGTCAAACTAAAAGTCAATTTTGGAGTGGTTTGAACATCTTTATCTCACAAACCTGAAGTTTTACTTTCTTTCAAAAACTGACACCACAAGAAAACCAATTGAATTTTACTGGTTATTAACTACTTCATTCCCATTTGACTCTTCTTGTTGTTATAATATAATAATAGGTTAGAGTCATTTCTAGTAGTTATACGTCATAATTTTCATTTTCTAGATATGAGATTATGTTCCCACGTGATCAAACTCACGTGGAAGGGTTAATAAGTACCGTCAACAATAAAATAAGGCCTAACTAAAAATAAGGTAATTCCAAGTTTCACTTATGTGTCCATTTTATATCGCTTGCATTTGAAAGAGGAATTTTATTAGTGGTACTAAGTGAGGAACCACCACACTTCATAGTTTGGCAAGGAACCCTTGACCGCAATTTAAAGAAAAACATTACCTTCCTTAATTATCTTACGATCCCAAACACGTACAATGATTAGGCATTCCCGATATTCTTAGCATAAAAGACAACCAAATAAAAAATGTGGCTAAACAATACATTAATCATGTCACAAAGTGACATTGCACACTTAACTAAGACAAAAATCTCACTTCCATATGTAGAAAAAGGCCCTTAACGGTGACCAACACATGAGTAAGCACAATGTTAAAGGAATCTATAGCTTGATACAAGATAACATTAGATCCATTTAACCTCCCAAAGATAAGCTAGATGCAAGAGGGTCCAAAAGAGTTAAACACGAGGATAAGATACGAAGGTAAACAAGTACTGAATTCACTCATGACACATAGATCTCTCAATGAGATCATTCAAATGTGAAGGGAAAGAAATGACATGCAATAAGTTTAAGTCTTTTTGAAAGTGATAAGGGTGTTATAAAACTATACAAGACTCTTTTAAGATAGAGATACACAGTAAAGGTTAAGAGCACAATTAACTTTAATAACTTAGGAATATATTTTTTTTGCCATCAACATAAGTATTAAGGGAGGAAGCAATAATTGACATTATAGAAGCTTGTTTAAAAGACATCTGAACCATAGAACACCATACAATTCATAATCAATTTCCTACCCAAATAAAATTCATGTTATTCCCAATACACCAATATAACCCAATTTCTCACTTACCACAAAAAATTAATAAACAACATTCATGTTCATAACAATGTTATTGATACATCTACTTAATATTACATGTATATTTCAATAATATTTCATATTACAAAAAAAACATCCATGCTACCATTTCCTTCTTGTCTTGCATACCTCTAACCAAATCATGGCCAACACAACTTCTAGCATGACATCAAACTACAACCAAGCACGATATGTACTTTCACAATTCTCTAACAATAATGAAACTACATTTAACACACTTCCAAGAATATTAAGAATTATAATGCCATTTCAATTCATTTCTAGAGCTACGGAGAGAGATGGAGAGAGGAGAGAGAAACCACAACTTTCCACATTCAATTTATTTTCAAGCGAGTGTTAACAAGGATTTTTTCTATTGTCATGTATTTGTGTTTACAAGGTTTTTCTATTGTTATTTTTCTTAGATAAGTTCCTATGTCAATTTTTGCAAAGTAGTAGCAAGTTTCCAAAAAAATGTCAAATTTAGACAAGTTGCTCAAAAACAACATTCAAAAACCATCTTCGAGACTCAAACACACATGGGTATGGGTAAAATTTCCTACCTATTCCCCTATATACAAGGAAACACTTAGAGCTGGCGGAAACTCAAACTGACAAACATGATTAAAATGACACTCATTTTTCTAGAGCTACCAGTTATAAATGCACCCAAGCGGCCTTGTCGCCCGACGACCGAAGGCCTATAAAACGTATCAAGAAAATTATCTTGCGGATGTTTTTCTCCAAAGGAAGGGTTTGTAGTAATTGTATTGTACAAATATTAGAGGTGTGTGGAAGCCAAAATCCATTTCGACACCCAGGGGCAAAACGATGGGTCAAAACCAAACTGCATTTTTAACTTTTAGCAGCTGCTTAAAGGTGTGAATGAGCCCACTGGGCTCCTAAACGAGTTAAAAAATAAGGTCAGACGAACATCCACGGAACAATACAGGGTTCAATTGGACACTCAATATGACAAGGTACATGGATAAAGTTTATTTTTCTCATTTCAGGGTTCATAAGGATGTTTTGCACCTCCATGGAAATAGGTTTTTATATAATTATACAAAGTCATCTAGAATTAATTTTCACTAAGTTTCATGTTTATCACGCCAACCGTGTGGTTTCCAAGGGCAAAACTAGTATAAGAGTTGTCTAAATATCTCACAAGGTAGATTATGAGTAGAGTTTACATTCCAGATTACTATTCTTGTTGCGTACAAACGTAGAGGTAAATTTGCTATAAGTCACTACATCTCATTTGGATCGCCGATAATTTATTCTACTTTAGTTTGATTTTTTACTACATTAAAATAAGAAAACTAGAATCATTAAAATTGTGTAAGAAAAGTAAGATGACCATGCTTGATAATCGAATAGGTGAAGTCTAGGGATCACACGAAGCCCAGTTTATGGCCATCCGCATGCGTAGCTTTTGTCAATAGCTCATGTGCCATACAACAAACATTTCATAATGCTAATAAAACCAAGTTAGAAGAACAATCTCTACCTTACATCCCAACTCGCATGCATAGATCGAGCTATAAACATACCAAGTTTAAGATGACCAAAATCCATGCCACGGTGGAGATCCATTTGCATTATTTGGAAAGAAAAAATCCCACACTCAAAATTCAATCTTGGTTAAAACACTAGCATTAGGATTCCTATTGTTGAAATCTCCTATTATAAGTGATGTCCACTTAGCACTCAGTGCCCACTCTCTATATGATATTATATTCACACTGCGATTAAATCCCCTAGAAAAATATTCTAAGTCACCTTCATATTTTCCAATGAACTCTCTTGTTTTCCTATATTGTGCATATCAATATTCAAGATGTGAACGATGGTTAATTTAACAATTGGGTCTATTTCATATAATCTCTGGCCACTTCTAGGTGGGGGAACAACTTTGGGTCAATTTTCAGGCTCACTGCCATTTTGAATCAACTTAAATGTTTGATCTTTGGTGTACTTTCTTTATACTTTGCTTATTCCTGAATCCCAACATCTGACTTACACAAGAAATATTTGACGAGAAATGCTTCATCAACATGTTTTTTATTAGTAACAGTTGTCGACATGGAGCAAAAGAGAAAGTGGAGGAAGTTTGGGAGATCTTAACCTCAACTCTCAATGAAGGGAAAAGAGTGTCTAATAATCTCAAAGCCATGGCTAATAATGATGTAAATCCTCTCAAGTGACCATTCAAAAATAACATCTTCCATTGTCTCCTCTATCTTCTGGTAGGTTCTCCAAATTCCATTTCATGGTCCCTAATTTGGCATAAGATGAGAAGCGTTGATAGAGGAAGTGGAGTTTGGATTTGAGCCTATCAAATACATTTTCTTTAAAGTTTCTAAAGCATGATAAAAAAAACCAATTTATTGGAGGAATTTTTCAAATGGTTAATGTACATTTCATACACATTTATTGAGCTTTCGCGCAGGGGGAAGTGCAACAGGGAAGGGAAGGTCAAATTGGAGAAATGGTGGCAGAAACTCCCTCAACCAACCAAAACAGACCCACAAAATTTCAAATTGCATCACTTGAAGGTTTTTAAAGCCATTTTTTAGCCAAACAAATTTTTCCACACCCTATAAGCTATGCACCCACAAAATCCACATTTCCATGAAACCACATCTTGATTGAAAGTTACGAAAGTCTTTTCCACAAATCCCTTTTTTTTCAATACAAATCCTACTTCAAAGACCCCATTTGACGCATGCAAAGAAGACAAAGGGAATATTGTGAGATCTAACTTCACACCAGAAAACTACGTTGTTGGAAGAATTCAATGTCTTTTTCAACAAAATCACTCTGTGTCGGCATATAGTAAAAAAAGTCCATGAGTTGCCATCTTTTTGCAAGAAAAAATAACCATATCACCTTCTTGTCTAAGCTTCCTCCCCATGCTTACACGTTTTTCGGGGAATTTGGAAAACAATAAACAGAAGTCCTTTATACCTTACACAATAATGAATGTGCACCCTAAGAATAGAGTTCCCATGTATAGGCACATGCAGACACTGCACTAACAAGGATGCTTACTAAGTTAGAGGCTGGTTTCCTACAAACAGAAAACTGACTTAATGGAGGCTATGATTAGGCCACTTCCTTTGAGGCATTTGCAAGAAGGATTCCCATCATGCCTCATCAACTCATGATGATTTCTCGAAGGGAATCCAAATTAATCACCAAAATAAAACTCATCTTTTATTATCTCTTTTGATGATGCTAATTTTACTATCGTTTTAATCTTAAATGATTTATATCATTTTATTATTTCAACATTTAATATATTTTATTTTTAGAAAGGTAATACTATTTTCCTACATTATATTTTATTTTTCATTTTCCAAATTATCCAAATCGTAAGCACAACACTTAAAAAAATGAAATTAATAATACCAGGGTCAATTAGAGCTCACGTAACTAAGGTCAAAAAAGTAGTAACAAGAGGGGCATTACAGAATGCTTCTTCACTACATTGCAGGTGAAGAAAATTATTGACTTTAAGGATGGATTCGAGATCCAGTAATATTTTCCTAGTAGTTGCCTTCATCACCTAAATTTTGACTGTAGATTGAGTTTAACACCATATGTGCACCATTCATAATAATAGTATATTACTTATAAGAGATATGGTTACTCTAATGGAGTGAAACAACATGTGTTCATTATATGCATTATATCCCAACTTGTATATTTGGTTATGTTGATTAAATAATCCATATTTATTTACTCTTCACTCCTCTGAAGAAAAAGAGTCAATATAAGTGAAAAAAAATCAATAACAAAGTGATTTAACTAAAATTAAATCTTAATCAAAGAATTGGCGATCAATCACATATAACATAAAAACAAACATTCAATGAAAAGTAAGTACAAACAACAAGAGGATGAGAGTGAATTAGCTGATATCTAGTTGTTTGTACTGAATCTAGGCTAGAGTGATAGTGGAACAAGCTCAATTTGGATTGTGTACTCTTTGTCTAGGATACAATGATCTACAAATGTGTCAGATAGTGGCACTTGGGTATGGAAAAGACCGCCTGGGCTGTCAGTGTCTGATTTGGGCTCTAGCGTCCTGATAGAGAATGCAGATTTGATTCTTTCATTATCTGATAATGTTGCCTTCATTTTGTTTTGTGTCACGTCTACTTCATTTTAGGGTTCTCCTGTCTCACATAAACATGTAAAATAAACCCTAGCTACCTGCACAAGACTCAATTACACATTAGATGGAATACAAGATGCGTAGACTTGAGTCAAACTATCTTTAACGGCCACCCCAATGTGATTTTCATTGAGTGCTACACTACATTTTAGACTCGATGTAGTTTTGGGGTGTGCATGTGATAGAATCATGTCCCTTGAAGCTATATTTCTCTTGTGCAAGTTACACCAAAATAGCGGGCTACAACTACTTTGACCCCAAGATAATGTGTGTGATGGAATTCAAAATTTTCCCTTCCTATATAGTGAATAATATAGCCCAAATGCAATCCTCAAGTTTTCCTTTTTCCCAAGTGGTAAATATAAAATAGTGCCCTAGTGTCCCCTTAGAATAGTTTGTATGAGTCATGTGTGTATGATTCTTTTGTTTGAATTTCGACATTAACAACACTAGAATCCGACCCATAGTGATAAATACAAATTTAGAAAAATATGAAAAAGTGGTGTGTAAGTTAAAAATGTAAAAAACCAATTGAGAGGATATAAATTCCCATAGGGGCACAATATTATCAGCCACTCCTATCCCCTACTCAAGCACTTATGTCTAAAACACACTAAAGATAAAATAGAAAAATCTCAGTTGAGTAACACATTGTGAGATGTCCAAAAGTAACAAGATAATTCCATAAAAATAGATAAGAAAAGCATGGAAAGGTAAAACAATGTCAATGTAAAGTAAAAAAAGTGTTGTGAGTGTCTAGTTTTCTTTCTTAGGAATCATACATATAACAACATACTACATGCTTGGTGTAATAGTATTAATTGCATAGTTTTGTGTCTACATTTCCCCCCACTTTATAATAGTGAATGCATATTATGTAACATAAAGTAGATAAAAAGAGTGTACCTTATGGAGCACTGAAGAAGGTTGTAATTGATAATGTGCTAAATGGAGATTGAAAGATGTGTATCATGGATTCTAAGAGGGTATACGAACCCTAGGGGTGACTTATGCATGTAGTGAAAATGATACCTACATTTGTTATTGAATATTACCTTTACTTGAGCATCTTGTGCTTGAGATTACTCCTTGTTCCATTTTTTGTTTCCTTTTTTTAGGATAGGAACATACCTATAAAAGAAGAAAAGTGTAGTCAATTCTCATGGTATATGAGATTAAACTTTAACTCAAAGAAATCAAAATAGAAATTTTTAAGAAAAAATTGAATCAAGGATAGAACACACCTGAATGCAGAGAGAGAAATGATATAATGTTCTTATGTATTATTGTATTGTAGAACTTTTGTTAGGATATGGTTGGAGGGGCTAGGGTGATAAATCCCTGAACTGATGTGAATAATCAAAGGTTTTGTGTGTTATGCCACCAAAGGAAGAGTGTTGGGAGAGTTGTCAGCTTTTCCCTCCATCCATGATGTTTCCCTACAAATAAGTGCCACTATAGATGGTCACTAACCCAATAATAACTAGCCACTGATGACACTTTGTTCCAGGTATATTGATGTCCTTGAATATGCTGTAGGTGTCACTCTTTATTAGAAACTGGTAGGAAAAATGAGAACCGAGAAATAAAAATAATTAGTTCCCTTGCCTAAATTACAGTACCCTACATCATATGTCGGTATTCCTCACATTCATGCTCAAAAACATTGAAACTATATCATTATCTTAAACCATAACTTCACCCTTGTAAAATCACATTCTACCCCCCATAAAACTTATTCACAAACCCTAAAACCTCCCTAACCACCCATAACTCATCCTAGCCCATTTTATCATAACCATCTAACCTCCCAACTCCCTTAACCCCATCATAACCATTTCCACTCACTCTCATACTAGAATCTACACATTTAGAAGTAGTTGGAACCACTTCTAAGTGGGTTTCCCCACTTTTACCAGATTTCCAAAAATTATAACTGATCACCGATGATTCTATATAAGCAACAACAAACCTAATAGAATGAATCCTCCATCATTGCGGTGAAGCTCTAGCTCATTGTAGACTCAAACAACATCATCATGATCATCTTGATACCTTCAACATCCTTGTAAAGCCCATGGAAGCTCTATAAACACTGTAAGTTTCTTGTAACATCATTTTCAAAAATTCCACGGTCAAGGTAAGCACTTGTCATTTATTTTCATATCGAGTCTATTAATGAATTATATTGAAACCCATATCAAGTCAGAAATCACTTGTTTTGCATCCAATTTACCTTTTGTCAAGAAATCATTCTTTTACACAGTAATCGCCATTAATTTATTATAATCCCTAGTGATTCAAATAAATCCCCAACAATCTTTGTCATTTCATTATTTTTATCATATTTATCATATGTGTTGTCAAGCATCAATTTGTTTTCTGTCTAATCTATTTGTTTCCAATCTATGTCTCTATGTAGATGATTGTACCACTTTAGGAACATCCAATTACAAGCATTTATAACCTTCCCATCATCCAAAAACCTTTCATTTGGGAGTAATTCAACATCACACACAAACCCAACCTTTGTGTCATCGCCTTGAAACCTGATGTTGAAGATCAACTCGAAGTCATACAAGAAGAATGAGATGTTGTTGAGTAGTTCTGGTTCAATTACTTCGAGGATTTTGAGAATTTTGTAGCCCTTGCTTGGGCCACCTATCACATGGAATAGGATCTCTCTATCCCTATGGAATTCTAGTCATCCCTTTATTATTAATTATCTTATTATCACTATCACTTAATTGTAAAATGAGTTGAAACCCTTCGAGGAAGCCCTTTGGTTCTTGGGATCAACCTTTGGTGAGAAACTTGTCATCTCTTTGTCTAATATCTATCTTGTTTAGCTATATTTTCATGAATATTCTCTCATTTTCTAGAAGGAGGTTCCCTACATCTTTTGTAGACCCATTTATCCTAACATTGTATTGTCAGCGCAGGTATCGTTAAACCCTATTGCCTTATGATTTTTTGGTGTTTTGTCATATAATTGACAATCCAGAAATCACCTTAAACATTCTGGCATGCCTACTGGTACCCTGAGTCCTTTTTTTCTTTGATTTAGATTTTATATCTTCCCATTTTCTTTCTTGTCAAATTACCTAACTTTTTAGCTTAGATTACTTTGTTGTCGCTTCTTCAAAAAACATGTAAAAATTGAAAAAATTAATATAAAAAAGGAATAGCGAACACATGCATGTTTCTATTTCTTTCATTTTCCTTTCAACATCACACTTTTGTTTGATTGGTCTTCATCGAAAGCAACCATTATTTTGGATCTTAAAATGAACCTTTATTCTACGTGTTCACATAACTTAATTAGGGGTTAACACATTGCATTCACACTTTTTGTTCACACACAACCAAACCACATCATAAATCAATCTTGCATCTAAACAATTCCTTCCAGGTCTACCTACTTAGATTTCATCACCAAGGGGGAAGCTAACTCAGTTTTCTAGATGAGTATAAATAACTGGTGGGCAGTATATAGACTAAGCACCTAACACCCTTATCATTGCAGGACCGTGAAGTGAGTGGGTAAACCCCAATACCACACCTCATACTGACACCAACACAGACTTGGGCCTCAAGTACCTTCGGGTATATAAAGGCCTCTATCTTTACCTCGCCTTAAACAAACCTTAGATAGCCTTTTCTATAGTTCCTTTTCAACCAATAATCAAGAAAATATAAAAAACATTCTTGTGATTTTGTGGTTTCTATCTCTCTTAAAGAAGCCTCTTTCCTTTCTTTATCACTTATTTATTCATTTCACGGTTCTGACTAGACTATAGTCTCATCTTCAAAACATTTAAAATATGACAAAATCACTTCAATAATCCTCAGAATTAACCTAGTCTCATATCCAAAACATCCAAATCATGTCAGATCCCTTACAAACACCCTTAGAAACAAATCATGAACCTCTGCATTCATGCAGTACTCAATTTTCAACATTGGAAGCTCCTTGTCTTGATACTCCATAGTCTTCCAGAGTGATGACCTAGTCTTTGCACAAATCTTAGACTCTATAACTTGATTTCCCTTTGTAGATACCTTGCTTCTAACGATATTCATATCATTTATCCCCTATCTGAAATATTGTCCATCTACTAAGGTCAACACTTGCAATTATTCCAAACTTTACAACCCTAACTATTAACCCGTCATTGAACATATCACTCCTTACCCCTCTACTAGTGATGCAGGGACATCCACACCCACTTCATCCACCCCTGTTGCTAGTTTTGTACTCAATTCCATATTATCACAAAACATGATTAGCTAACAAGAACTTGTGTCATCAAATTTCTCACCTAGCCCATGGGTTACACAAACTCCTACTACTACCTCCCCACCCTCATCTAGTCACATGGCTTATATTACTCCTCCTCCACCTGTCAGCTCAGTGGGTGTCCCTCTCACTAAAAATCCTTTAATCATGTCTCAACCTATTTCTTCACAACAACTAATGTATTCGATTAAAAATCTAGTCATATCCATCCCTACATCTATCCCATCTATCAACACAATTGCCATTACTAGTACTCTATCCTTTTCACAACAAACATCCATTGTGCTTGTCTCACAATATAGTTATATTACTTATAATATGTTTCCCTATCAATACATCCAAACTTCACAACCATTAGCCTTACAATACACTTATAATATCCCAACAAGTATTCCCCATTATCAACATATTTCGTCACCATACCACTTACATCAACAATCAAACCCACACACTTATAATCAATCCATTATGTCTTATTCAATACACATTTCCCTCAGAATGATCCCATGTAGGCAATACTAAGTAGAGTACCTATCCTTGAAGTTACCACTACCAGACTTAAGAATAACCTTTCATACGAACAAATATGTAATGAACCTATCAACCCATCTATGCCTTTCTAGGCCTATTCTCCACACTAGGAAATCCCTAAATTCATCATATTCTATAGCAAGGATGACTCGCAACAACATATCAAGGCCTTCTATTGTGCATGTTATCTTATCACTCATGACTAATATCTCATTTTGAGGATGCTTCTTATGTCCTTAGCATGTCCTACCCTTTATTGGTACAATAGTATCCCACAATATTCTCTCTTCTCATTTACACAACTCACGCAGTTGTACTTAGAGAACTTCTCCATAAATATCACCCATAAAATCTCCATCACTAATCTTTATGTCATAAAACAATTTGAATACAAGTTCATTGTTGTTTTCATCACCTAATGGTGTAAAATTATCAACCAACTATCCTTCTATCTCCCACATACTAATTTGATCGAGTTATTTTCTTGATCCTGCGCCAAACACATATCATCAACACTCCAAATTCAATCCTTTCAAATGTTTGACAAGGCCTTTATCATGGCTTAGAAAATAGAACTCCACACCCTTGAGGATTGCAAGGTTAAATTGCGATCCAAGAAAACCAAAACCTGAGTCCTCTTTCAAAACTTCTTCCAACAACTAAAAATATAAAGGGTCTACAAATGCGGTCATCTTGAAAATCACCCCTAAAGGTCATTCAAATCCTGAATGATCCAAGCCTCAACATAAATACAAGCATGTTGACCAATTTTTCTTTCTTATTCAGATTAGTGAAATTAATACTAAAGAAAACAAAGCAACTTCAAAGATGTAAGGGTTTAAGGTACCTTGGAAGAAGATATTGATGAAAGGATGGACATAAAGTGGACTTCCTCACTACAAATTTGATGAACCTGCACAACAAAGATAACTAAAAGGAAAATGGATTAGATGGTATGTGAGGGGGTTGCTCGACGAAGTCAGTTCTAAGAAATGTTAACTTCGTTATGTGGATGTCAACCCCTGTATTTGATAAAAAATGATAAAATCAATGACAAAGGACTGAATAACATGTAAAAATTGAAGCTAAAAAATATGGAAATTACAAAAATGGATAAAAATTACATATCTGATCTAAATCAAAACAAAGTAAATTTTACATGGATGGTTCGATGGTGACCCAGGCTGCAAAAGATAGGTCAATAGTGACCTGAGCAGATAGATGAGAAAAGTAGATAAAATGTGGGTTCAAGGGTTATGTGCACATATTCGAAAGAATGACGCTCTGCGATGTCTGATATTAACCTGTAATAGATACATAAAACTAGTGAAATAGAATGAATGTAAGGAAATAGATATCCAAGGTGATGGGTCAGAAATAGGGATCAAGTCGACGGTGACTAGGTATAGTTGGTAGCTACTACAAACTAACAGAGTGGATCTAGGCTGATAGAATGGCAGGATAACAAATCTAAAAGGAGATGATGCTAGAAACAAACATACAAGATGGTAGTGGATCTCAATGGTAGAATGGGTGATGAAATAGGGTTTGGGTCAATGGTGACTAAAAAGGGTTGATAGTGACTTGGGATGAACTAGGTATGGTTGAGAATGGATGGATTGAACAAACAACTTGCACAAAAAAAAGATAAGAGGAATACCTGGATTTGGATCTCTAATAGCAGTTGGACCTATTAAATGTTAGTAGCAACTAACAATAATGATTATGATGTAACAAGAGAAGAAATCAACGTGAGAAGTAGATAATCTCCCTAAGATCTCCACAGATGAAGTAAGCAAGCTCAAATGAACCTCCACAAAACTGTAGCAGTAGCAGAGATGGTCAAGCTCAAAGCTCGAAGATAAGAACACAAAAATGTAAGAGAATTCTGATTATGCCTCCCTTTGGGAGGAGAGGTAAATGTGTCCTTATAGGGTTGATGAAGATCTAGGCAAATCACCACCAACTGTGGGGAACTATCCATTTGGGCGGTAAAAGGATGATTTATTTGAGATTTGGGGCTTTTATGGGTTGGGATAAGTGCTTTAAAGAGTTTAAGTGGGTTAGGGTTTCCTAGGGAAGTGATAAGGGTAGGTGGGGATAAAAATGGATTAAATAAAAGTTAGAAAAAGCTCAGGGATTAGGAATTAGGGAGTTTAGGGGTGATAAACAACCTAGAGAAGGGAAATTAGGAATAATTAGGATTAATTAGATAATGAGATGAGGATTAGGGGATAATTGATGAAAATTAATAATAAATTAAAATAGATGTGATAATGGATGGGTAATATAGGAATGTTAATAAGAATATGAGTTAAAATAAAAAGGGGGATAGATAGGTGATCATGGTAAAAGAAGCAACACATGTGACAAGTGTAGTGATACCCAATTTTGGTGTCCACATTTGCCCCTTTTTGTTGAGTGGTTTACGATGGGCAAGCCATGAGACAAAAGGGATAAGAGACAAAAGGGTAAGATGAAGGATGATGGAGGATTGATGAGGTGCTCCCCCTCAAACTAGTGATCAATGACACAAATGGGAATCAATCATGAGTTTGAAAGAGATAGAAAAAGAAGGGAATGTGGGAAAAGAGAGATGGGTAAAATGATAAGGTAAGGTAAGATGCCCTAAGCAAGAAGTATTAAAAAAAATTAAAAACATGGTAGTGTGTTTAGGAGTCACGTCGGTAGGAAGCAAAGGGCACAGTCTTCAGAGAGATGATAAAAATGTTCTACGGGCTTGTGAATCAGTGAAAATCACTGTAAAAAGGAGGGAATCCAATGGGAAACCACTCAAAATGGATGTAAGCTGTGGGGACCAACGGGTCATAAACACACATCAAAATTATGTGCAACTTAATGTGAAGGTAATGTGAAATCCTTCAAACACAAGGAATCGATGGAAGGTATGCGTCTATGAATGAAGATAATGGAAATAATGGTGCCTTGTTAAAGTATTGAAAAAGGTCGAAAAGGAAAAATATGAAAAAATAAGGATACAAAATGCCCCAAGGGGAAATAAATATAGCCACAAAGGTGGACTTTGAAAATATAGATGATGCCTTAACAAAAGAGCACAAAAAAGATGAGAGAAGGCCAAGTTGACGATGCCCAAACTGAGTCAACGACGCCTAAGGTAGATTGACGGCAACCCAAGGGGGTTAGTGGTTACTTAGGTCAACGCCTATATAAGCCCAAAAGTCAGCCAACAATGCTCATTTTCACTCCTATGAGTGTTAATTTAAGAGCTCAGAGCTATAAAAGGAGATCACTATTTGGAGATAGATGGAGGCCAGAGGAGTAGCCAGGAAATGCTAGAGGGTTCGTAGAATGGTGAGTAATGAAAATCAAATCTTATTTTTAATTTATTTTGTTTTATTTATTTTTTGTACTTTTTTAGAAATTTGGATTAGTGCCGAGGGCGGTTGGCGGCAACTGGTTAGGGTCACCATCAACTTAGCCTTAAAAGGAATCAATCAAGCCCCAAGCACATCGACCTGACCTAGGTTGGCATCAACTGGGCTCAAAATGGATGATTTTGATAGATAGAAAAATTATGGGGTAAAATGATGATGAAAAATTGATGTTTGCTTGTTATTTTTATGATTGTAGGCCAAAGAGACCTTGCATTTGATTGACCAAGTCCCAACATCGTATGACTAGATCAGAGGGGATGTAGTCAACACTGAGTGAGATCATTTATTGGCAGTGGGATTAGGAGGATTCAAAAAATATCAAAGGATCCCACGAGATATGGGGTTAATGATTGCATTAGTTAAGAGGTGGGATATGTATATATGCACCTTATGGTTCATGATGGGTGAGATGACGATCACCTTGGAGGATGTGTATCACATCCTTAGACTGTAGATACAGTGGGAGTAGATAGTTGCCATTACCATTGATAGCAAATTAGTAGTGTTGACACGATTGTTTGGACTCGATGCACCCCACATTACATTTGCATCTGGGGCATTATCTTATGAGATGAGGTATGAGCACGGGGATGCACAAAGTAGATTGATTTATTTGTTGATGATGGCCATTTCTTGTTATGAACTGCTAGACTTAAGGGGATCCAAATTTGTATGGGCAGTAGCAGGGGTCATGACAAACATAGTTGATCATTAGACAATGTTCTCATTTGGTACCGCTCTACTAGCACAGGTACATTATGAGTTATCGATGTACAAATCTAAGAGGAGGACATAGTTTCCTCCTACATTCCTAGGCTTATGAGAAAATTGCAGTCATCATGCCATCAGGGCTACCATGGGTCACATGGGACTATAGAGGTGTGAGGGATGCAAAATTGTACAATGACATGTTTGCAGAGCTTAAGGGAGAGAATGTTAGATGGCGGCCATATAGGGACTTCCCTGCATGGCCTGGAGAAAATGTAGAGGTGACTGGTATGAGGAGGACGAGGTGGGTATAGGGCTAGAGGCTAGAGATGATTCAGGTTGTTTAGTTTGATAGGGTTTGAGGATAGTTTGGGGTCATTTAGATAGTACCTGGGGAGCCCATCTCATATAGGTGTGAGGAGATAGATAGGGATATGCCTAGTCCTGACATGACAGACCTGATGGAGGAGGCACCAGTGTCATGGGATAAAGATGATGATGTAGGGGTTGGAACAAGGTTTGGTGAGTGGATGACCGCTACTTGGGTGACTAGGGTAGCCAGAGAGAGAGGGGATGAGGAGGAGGAGATGGATATTGAGGTGGAGATTGCTCCTGGAGGTAGAGATGGAGATGACGATTGAGGATAAACTACAGAGATGGTGCAGCTGCATGTAAATTTATCTTAGGTGAGCACCGATAGGGATGCCTTTCATCGGGAGCAAGATATTATGTGACAGGAGTCCCAGACCCTTCAACATGAGAGGGATCGAGTCATTTAGGAGAGAGATTGATACAGGATATAGAGGGAGGCCTATAGAGCCCAATTTGGATATCTTGTGATGATTATAGCTATAAAGTATACAAGTGGTGTACCGACAATATCACGGGGAGGAGGAGAGATTGCACCTCTTGAAATGATATCCATGGACCGATACAAAGCCTTAGCTCACAAAGTCTAAGTATTATGAGAAGATCGTGGTAAAAAAGTTACCACAAAATCTGAGATATTCAGAGCACGTGTAGTGGCAAGTGGTGGCCACAGCAAGGCCATCTGGGAGCACAATGAGTTTGGCTCAACCGCATCAAGGAGAGGGCCAGGGCGGAGGTGATGAGGTCAAGAGACAGACATAGGTACTTTCCTCAGAGGGGAAATATTTTAGGTTTTCTGATGTTAACTTTACTAGTTTTGATAACATTTCTACTTTGAGAGAGGACCCTTAGAGGTCAATGATGTACTAATACACTGAAGTTTGATGATATATATATGATATATGATTTTGGGTTTGTTGTATTCTAGCATGTGTCAATTGTGTGATGTTGATTATTTGATTTATGATGATATGATGTGGATATGTGATGATGATGATGATTATATGTGTACTTTATATTTAATGATGATGGTGAATTTATATGGAATGGTTGGATGTTTTAATATATAATATGTGATGTGTAGTTGAAAAATAGATGTGATAGATGATAAACATAGATGATGATAGATAAAATATGTAAATTGGATTTGTGATTGTTGACAAATAGTACACAAATGATTCAGATAGAGTAGATGTTATTGTAAATGAGTAAAGGATAGATGTGGAAACCTTGGAATAAAACGCAAATTGATGATTGACGACCTATGGGTAAAATGATGCTATGTCGTATCAAGGAGTGCTTGAGGAAATGATGCCTCAAACCACATTAGAGGTAAACAAGAAGGGGATCTAAGTAACACAATGCAAATGTGACCAAAACATGTGTTAACATATAACCAATGATAGTTAGTTATACCAAAAATCATGAAAGAAATACAGAATGAACTTAAAAACTTAATGTCAACATGAAAAAGGGGTTAGTGATGTAACTTGTACGCGGGAAGAGGGTTTTCCATAAGTTGTGTTCCCTAGGTATATGCTATAGCTATGGGTAGGGGAAAGAGAAAACTGATCAATGTAAGAAGTTTGCTAGGAGAAAGTTTATCAATGCGAGAAGCTTTCTTAGGATTCCAATAATATAGAAGGCTAATCAATGTGGGAAGCCTTCAATGCCATGATATAAGAGAGTAGCCATCCTTCGAGGGTATGATCTAATTTATATGATTTATGATTTTGATGGAAATAATGATATACATGATAGCCGTGCTTCGAGGGATCGGTCTATTTATTTATTTATTTTCTCTTTTTTTTTCATGAACAATTATCCTTCGAGGGAGCAGTCTGTTTTTAATAACTTTGAATTTTGATAGGAGCATCCATGAATTGTGACATTTACATGGGGAAGATATGGGAATAGCTAAGTAGACCACTGAAGAGGGGATAATGGATGTACAAGCGATACCTTTAGGACCCTTAGCATGGTTCCGAGATGTAGACAATAGGGTGATGAATGTAATGATCGCGGATTTTCTAAGAGGATTGAGGATAGATGGTACTAATGATATTAAGGCCCCACTGTGAGAAGGGCCAAAGATCCCAAACCGACTGTAAAAATTGACTAGGAATGTGAATACGATTGGAATGTTGCTGACATTTAACACATTTCTTGACATACACATAACAGTCATGATTGAGCGAAGGCCAATAATAACCAAGACAAAGAACATGTTAAGTGATAGCTAAGCCACTAAAGTGTCCACCAAAAATGTTGTCGTGGACTTCTTGGATAGCGTGAGAGGATTCATGGGATTTAAGGCATTAAAGGAGAATACCATCAAATCCATGCTTATAAAGTATGCCACCGAGAATGACATAGTAGTTAGTGATTTGAAGATAATACCTCCTTCTATTCTTAGATAGATCGGAGGGAATGATGGATTTGGATAGATAATTGAAAATTTGTGAATACCAAAGATTTGATGAACTGGACTCAACAAGATTAATGCAAGGTAACTTATAAAATGGTTAATTGTTATGATGAATGACAACATAAAGTTTGGATTCCTCTGTTGTCTAAGGGATGAGATCTACAAGAGATTCCATCATATCAGCAAAATGATTGGACGATCGAGGAATGACTTGGATAGTGTAAAAATCGAAGGCCTGTAGGAGGAAAAAGATGATATCTCTATATTTTGGAAAGGGTGTCACTTTTACATTGATACTTTCTCGTAACTTGTTTGATGATAAGCTTAGATTCCCCATAGATGTTAAGAATTTGAACACCTAAGAAGGAAACAATTTCAAGACCCAAGACGAGGGCTTCGTACTCTGCCATATTGTTTGTGCACTCAAAGTTGAGCTTGTTTGTGATGGGAATATGAGTATTCCCAAGATGAAAGAGAATGATGCTAACGCCTCCCCCTTGCTGACACTTAGAACCATCTAAGAAGAGGGTCATCTTAAGGGTATCATACTTATGGTGTAAATGATTGATGGATTCATCTGGAAACTACTCACGATGAAGATGTGTACTAGGAAGAGGGGCTTCAACTAATTTCCCTTGATATATTTTTGAGAGATGAACTCTAGGTCAAACTCAGTCATGAGCATGAGCCATCAAGTAATGTGATCGTTGTGATAGGGATTAGGATGCATTGTTTTGAGAAGATGAAAGCTATGAACAACATACATTTTGTGATTGAGAAGATATTGTCAAAGATTAGAAGTGGAAAAGTAGAGAGCACAACACAAATTTTCAGATTTAGTGTAGCAAGTCTCACAATTGTGGAGGGTGCAACTGATGTAATAAATGACTTGCTCACGACCTTGGTCATCATGATGTGCTAACATAACCCCTAGAGCATGATCAATAGCAAATACATATAATTAAAAGGGCTCCCCCTCACATGGAGTTGTAAGCACTGGTGGGGAAAGGAGATATTGCTTAAGATCATCAAATGCCTTCTGATAATTATGGTCCCAGTTGAAGTATACGTCTTTACAAAGAAGATGATGAAAGGGTTGACAACGATCTGAAAGTTGCGATATGAAACAATGGACTGATTGAAGCTGGCCTTGAAGAATGTGAAGTTTTTTAAGATTGGAAGGAGGAGGCATCTCAATGATGGATTTGATTTTGGTGGGGTCAACTTCGATGCCCCTAATGGACATGATAAAGCTAAGGATTTTTCTAGTTAACACTCTAAATACACACTTGGCTAGATTAAGATGAAGAAAGAAACAAATGAGATGCTCAAAAAGGACCTCAAGAACAATAAGATGATCATGTCGATGTTTAGATTTACCAAAAAGATCATCAACTTATTCCTTTATAGTATTATGGATGACATCATGAAAGATGTAAGTCATGGCCCGCTGATAAGTGGCTCCGAAATTTTTTAGACCAAAGGGCATGACGCGATAGCAAAAGGTCCCGTAAAGAGTGAAGAAGGAGGTATTATGTTGGTATTTTGACGTGATGAGAATTTTATTATAACCAGAGAAACCATCCATAAGAGAAATCATCTCATGACATGCGGTGAAATCCACAAGTTGATCCATGTTTGGAAGGGGAAAGTCATCATTAGGGAAAACAAGGTTCAAATATTGAAAGTATGTGCATATACGAAGCTTTCCAAATGATTTTACGATAAGGACGATGTTAGAAACCCATTGGGGATAGTCAATGGAGATGATTAAGTCAGTGGAAAGAAGGCATTGTAACTCCTCTTTGACAAGGAGGGAAACTCGAGGGTGTATGTGGTGAAGCTTTTGCTTCACCAACTTGACATTAGGAAAAGTGATGATATTGTGGACGGCGATAGAAGGACGAGACCTGACATGTCAGAGTATGACCATGCAAAGGCCTAACTATTCCATGAAAGGACTGTGGTTAAATACTCAAGCTCCTGTGGATCAAGATATTGACCTACATTGAGGATGCAAAGCTCCTGAGGAGTCCTGATATTGATGTCAATGGTGGCTTTATTGAGAAGAGTGGATGTGTCAGATGACAAGGCATTATGAAGATACGAATATTCTACCCCCTGTGGGAAATGATGGAATTTTTGTTAGCGCAATGAAGAATGTTGATGGTAGAAGATTCCTCTTCTATCATCTCCAGATGGCAAAGGGGAAGGGACCTAGTCTGATTTTCACACTAATAAGTGATTGGTCACAAGGTGATGGTAGCAACTAAAAAAAATTTAGAATTGATAGACACAGTGTCATCCATATCCATGGCCTCATGGGATAGAGAAGGCATGTCCATAATCATCATGGATGGTGTGAGAGGATCGACGGATTGCTCTTGATAACCTAGTTTGAAATTTTCATGAGGTTTGTGGCCTTGATAAATAATAAGGTTATGTGTGCCATGCTTATAACATCCCATTCCAAATCCCTTCCATACACAACAGTGAAGATAAGTGTGGGTAAATGAGGGTTTGTCGAGGAATCCATAACTGCAGGTATAAGGTCTTACATGAAGATAATAAATGATGTGAGAAGAAGCGGAATCAAAACCACCATAGATGAGATAGGTGTGAAGATGAGGTGGGCTGAAAAAAATGATGTCCCTGATGTTGGGTTGATACATTGGAGCCTTATCAGGTTTACCGATGCGATGAGGTGTAGGGAGTGTGTTGAGCATGAGAAGATAATACTCCCCCAACATAAGTTTTTCCATGAATTTGTTTAGTGAATCATCATTGGGAGGCTTGGACAAAGGGATGAATGAGCTTGTGAATGGTTGAGATGGGTCATTCTTTGGAATGAGGACATCGTTAGGTTTATAGGTCATGTCGCATGCTTGGAAGGGAGGAGCATCACTATGAAGCATCAAAATCTTTGCCGCATATTCATATTTGATGCAGTGATGAATTATGGAGGGGACACAACACATGGCACAAATCCAAGGTCACATAAGAAGGAAATTGTATTTAAACTCCCCCTCTATGATATAGAGGAATTTGTGAAGGATATTCTCACCAATGTGGATAGGAAGGATAACTGTTCCCAAGGTGGGAGCGATAGCATCATTGAATTCATAGAGGACTATGAGTGTTTGAGCGATAGTGGATTTAGGGATTTTTATCTGATCGAAGGTATGTGATGGGATGATGTTGATATTTTCCCCATTATCGATCATGGATTGTTGAATGAAGGTATTTTTGATTCTAATCATGATGAAAAATGGAAGGTCATGTTCCTTTGGTGTGATATCTGGAATCTCAGTTTCGTAGAATGAGATGGCAATAGAAGCCACAAGTTAACCTATGATAAATGCAAAAGGTTAAGTCTCATTACTAGAAGTTGGGATATGTTTCAAGGCTTCAGTGAGACCATGTCTATGGTTTTGTGAGCTTTAGATAAGCTTGTAAAGTGACATCTTAACTGGGGTCTGATGAAGTTGGTTGACAATGATTTATTCAATCGGCCAAGGGGTGACTAAGATAGAAACTTTATGTTTTGATGATGATGATGGAAATGAATTGGGCTTGCTAGAAGGAGTAACGGTGATAACCTTGGGTTGTGATGAAGACATGGATGAGGTAAACTCCTTAGAAGGAGGGATGGCAAAAACCATCCTAGATTTTGGTTGGTCTGTTGGTTTAGAATCAAGTGGGCCAGATAAAGTGGATATCTAAACAATATTAATGAATAAGGGGGGACCATCCTTAGAGGAATCGTCACTTGGTGGTGGGATGGTCACAAAATTCTGTGATGAATGAGGGGAGTTATGCACTTTAGTTGATGAATTTGATAATTTGGATGTTGGAATGGATGTGGATGAGGAGGTGGAAGGATGGGATTAAGATTTTCTTCAAGAAGAAGGTCATCTTCCTCGATAATATTCTGGAAAATGTTTTGGAGTGCTTTACAATGTTCTGTGTCATGTCCAGGGGTACAGTGATAAGCGAAAATGAGGTTGAAGTCAAACCATGATGGCTTCTTACTATGTCGATTAAAGGCCTTGATAGGAGGGAGTGTGATCGTGGAAATTTTAAGCAAGTGTTGAAGGACCTCCGTCTATGAGTCAACCAAAGTACCAGGAGGTGCCTTATCTTTGTGAGAAATTTTGGATTTAGAAGAGGAAGTGGATGTTTGAGATGTGGATGCATAGGATTATTTGGATGTTAAAGGTTGATTCCTAGTATTTTGAGGTTTTGATGTCTTAGATTCAGGTTTAGTGATGGTTGGTGTTCTAGAAAAAGAAGTGCTGGATGATTTTGGTTTGGGTTGATTGATCGATTATGATGTTTTGGATGAAGGGGATAGTCCTAGGATAGATGGACATGGTCCTAAGATAGATGATGTGACATATATTGTTTGATCTTAGGTGGAGGAATGCTTATCTTTTTATGGGGATGTGAAAGAGACATTTGAGGAAACGTGCCAAGGGTCTTAGATTTTTCTTGTGAAGAAGTACCCTTGGGAGGAATGAAAACAATCTCAATTGGAGGGTCCAAATGTTGTGTGATTTATATTGGTGGAGGAAGTAATTTTTGTTTGATGATATCTAAAGAGGGTGATGATTGGCTTGATATGGGAATGTCTAATTTTTTGGATGAAATACGGACATAATTTGAAGTTATTGCGAGTCAGAGTACTTTCAAAAACTCTTCAAATGATGAGAATGATGTGGGAGGATAAGATGGTGTAGATGTGGTCACAATAGTCAATGTGGTTAGTATGGGTAAAAATGAAGAAAAAGGAATTGGGATAGTTGCTAAAGATGGATCTGAATATAATAAGTGGGGGTGGAGTAGATGTAGGTGAGGTATTGGTCAATCCGATGGAGTAGATGTGACAAGTGGTGGAGTAGATATAGGTGTAGGATTAATGGTGGATGTAGATGTGGATATGATTGGTGTAGAGATGGGGACAAGTGTTGGTGGAATTGTAGATATAGGGATAATGTCCAAAGAGGAAGTGGGTGTAATAGTTGGTGAATTGGGTAGATTTCTTGTTGGGGTAAGATCTTGATCAGTGATGTTAGTAGTGTTAATGGTACTAATGGTGTGAGAATTGAGTGGTTGAGATATACAAGGAAAGGTTTGATTTGTTGGTACATGATTAGGAAATGGTTGTTTGAAAACATCAAGTGGTTTATTTGGAGGTATGTTAGGGTTATCCACTTAAAGGTCACCTTGGTCAATGAGTTTTTGGATAAGATCCTTGAAGGTTCAACACCTTGCTATATCATGCCCACAAACTTGGTGGTATTTACAATACTGATCCTCATGATACCACGTTGGTTTGGGTCTTGATTCATCAAATGGTTGAATGGGGGTAAGTTTGATGAAATGAACCGCTATCAACTTGTCGAATATTGAACTATATGAATCTCCAAGAGGAGTGTTGTTAGGTATTGGTCTAGGAGCTCTTTGTTGAGGCCATGTGTGGGCATGTAAGAATGGTTTAGTACCAACATTGGCCGTACTCTTTTTCTTCATTATGTGTAGATGGATTAGTAAGTTTAGTAGTTGGCCTTTCTCAAGGGTACAAGTCTCAAGTTTACGAGCCATAATGAAGGCTTATTCAAATGTTTGAAATGATTGGATTTGTAAGGTGGATGAGATATGATTCACACAAGAATGCAAGAATAATTCAATGAGCTTTGTCTGTGGAAGGGAGAATGATCATTGATTTATGATTCCATGCCATCATGTGAAAAATTCTGTGATAGACTCATCGTCGAATTGTCGAATGGCCTATAGGTCTATAATGGTGATCTTGCATGCAATGTTGATTGAAAAATGTTCTAAGAAGAGCTACGCAAGTTGGGTAAAAGAGAACAATGAGTTTTGGGGGATTCCATTGTACCAATCCAATGTGAGACCGACCAAAGACATAAGTAAAGTACAAAGCATGAGGTCTTGGTCATGGGAAATGAGATAACATGCATGCTTAAACACATGAAGGTGTTGTTGGGGATCTTCCTTACTGTTAAAGTTGGTGAATTTTGGAAGTTCCCAATGAGGAGGATAAGGTTTCATTAGGACTGATGGATGGATAGGTTCATTGCAAATTTGTTTATAAGATAATGTGACCTTGGGTCCTAAGGTAGCAGCCTCAAGGCTAGCTAACCTATTCATCAAGGCATGCATGGGGTTATGAGAGGTGAATGATTTTGGTGCATGTGGGAAGTGAGCTTGATAAGGTGGTTGATAAGGTTTGTGGATGAGTGGTGTTTGAGGACTTTGTTGATGGGGGTGAACATAGGTCATTGGTTGAGATTGGATGGGTTGTTGTAATAGTTTATGTTGAGAAATGGGGATCTAATGTGATTGTTGAAATTAGGTTGGTTGTTGAGGCATATGATGAGTGGGGATATGAGTGTTAATGGGTTGAAATTGCTAAGGAGGTGGATTAGACACTATGTAATGAGAAGCACTCATAATAGAAGGTTGGGAGGTGATGAAATTTGCATGTATATGTGATGTGAGGGGTAAATAATGAGTATGTTGTTTGGATATTATGGGAAAGGATTAAATGGGGACACTAGTGATGATAATGACGGAAGAGGTGATAAAGATGGAAGTGGTGATAGTTGCGTTGATTGGAGGTAGATTAGGAGGGATAGGTGTGATTAGATGGGTGGTTTGATGAGGTTGAGGGTTGGTATAAGAGGATGGATCAAGCTCATATCAGGCCATAACGAGCACATTTATGGCTTGAGGGAAAACCCCGTAATTTGTGAAGAAAGAACTTGGGTTGTTTTGGGGTTTGAATGATAGCCATAGATTTGTTGGAGAGGTGGCCCATCAATAGGAAGTTGGGTTGACTTCCTAAGAAGGTAGTCGTGGAGAGCTATGGGATTAGAATCAAAAATATTTTGTAACTTCACACTAACGTGAGGGATAATTAGAGGCCCAAAAGCTTCAACTGATGCAACGGATGAAGGATTGGCCAGCCTAGATGGGATGGATTGATGATGTAAGAAAGGATTGGTTTCATAATAGGTGGTGGTTTGAACAAGAGGCCCTTGATGAGGTAAATTGACGATCAAAGGTTGGGTGACCATGAAAGAGGTAACCATAGGCATGTATGATCCAATGACCATAGTGGAAGTTGATTGGGATGGCATGATGGGATTGCTTGATGTAATATTTTGTTCCATTTTCCTATCTAGAGAGTGTTTCATAATGGGCATGAAAAAAACAAGAAAATGATAACTACAATAATTAAGACAAACAAGTCAAGCATGCAATGTTTTATTTATCTTGATTATTTTTTAGAAAATGTGGAAAATAAAAAGGGGAGTGGATAATGAAGGCACGTAGGAAATGGAAATATAAGGTTTGTTTCAAGTAGTTTTGGATGGGGAGTCCTTGATATACCTGAAGTTACGTGAGGCCTCAATCTATGTAGGATTTATAACACGACTAGAACACCAAGGCAACTTTCCTATTGAGTGATGAAAACCCAATCAGTTCCACCTGATAGGGGATGTATCGATGTGTGGATTAATGTGTGAGTTTGGTTGTGCGATAGAATGTGAAATGTAACCAATTAAACCTCTACTTATACTATATTTACAAGTAAGGATGCAAGAGGTTATTTTTAAGCCCAAAACCTAATGTAGAAATTTGATGAGAAAAAACACACAAGGAAGGGAAAATGCGAAACAAAAAGGAGAAAATAAGAGAAAAAGGAGAATACCTAGAGAACACTTTTCCTTTTTATCTGATCTTCAATATTAAGCAACCAAAGAGAAAAATGCAAGCAATCTAAAATCCCAACATGAAGAAGAAAAAGAAAAGCTTCAACCTATAATGTTAGTGGAAAATAGAATAAATATGGAAAAATGAAATGAAATGAAGTGCAAGAGACTCACCTAAAAGGGTCATCCCACTGTGTATGCCAAAATGTTGACCAAGTTTTCTCTTTCCTGTTTAGATTAGTGAAATAGATACTAAAGAAAACAAAGTAACTTCGAAGAAGTAAGGGTTTGAGGTGCCTTGGAAGAAGATAGTGATGAAAGGACATGCACAAATTGGATTTCCTCACTGCAAATTTGATGAACCTAGAAAACAAAGATAACTAAAAGGAAAATGGATTAGATGGTATGTGAGGGGGTTGCAAGATGAATTCAGTTCCAAGAAACGTTAACTTCCTTATGGGAATGTCAACCCCCGTATTTGATAAAAGAGGATGTAATCAATGACAAAGGACCAAATAACATGCAAAAATTGAAGCTAAATAGAATATAGAAATTGTAGAAATGGATAAAAAGTGCATATCTAATCTAAATCAACACAAAGTAAATTTTACCTGGCTACGTCGATGGTGACCCAAGATGTAGAAGACAGGTCAGTGGTGACCCAAGCAAATGGATGAGAAAAGAAGATAAAATGTTGGTTCAAGGGTTCTATGGAAAAATCCAAAAGAACGAAGCTCTGTGATGTGTGATATCAGCCTGTAACATATACCTGAAACCAAAGAAACAGAAAGGATGCAAGGAAATAAATATCTAAGGTAATGCATTATAAATAGGGATCGCATCGACGATGATCAGATAGATTTGTTGGCAACTATAGATTGATAGAGTGGATGTGGACTGACATAATGGAAGGATAATATATATAGAAGGCCATGATGCTGGAAACAGGTAAACATGATAGTAGTGGATTTGAATGGTAGAATGGGTGATGTAGCAGGGTCTAGGTTGATGACGACTAGACAGGTTTGACGGTGACCTAGGCTAAACTAGGTATGGCCGAGAATGGATGGATTGGATGAATAACCTACACATAAAACAAGATAAGAGGAAGGACTAGATCTAGATCTCTGATGGCAAATGGACCTGTAAGATGTTAGCAAAAGGTAACAAAACTGATAATGATGTAACAAGGGAAGAAATTAACATGAGGTGTAGATGATCTCTCTAAGGTCTCCATAGATGAAGCAAGCAAGCTCAAATGAACCTCCAGAAGATTGTATTAGCTGTAGAGATGGTCAAGCTTGAAGATAGGATCGTAAATACACAAGAGAATTTTGATTATGCCTCCCTTTTGGAGGAGAGGTAAATGTGTCCTTATAGGTTCGACGATGACCTGGGCGGGTCATCACCAACTTCATGGAACCATCCATTTAGGAGATAGAAGGATGATTTATTCACGAGTTAGGGCTTTTATGGATTGTGATAAGTGCTTTAAAGCATTTAGGTGGGATAGGGTTTCCTATGGAAGTTATATGGGTAGGTGGGGGATAAAAAAGATTAAATAAAAGTTAGAAAAAGCTTAGGGGTTAGGAACTAGGGAGTTTAGGGGTGATAAACAACCTAGAGAAGGGAAATTAGGAATAATTAGGATTAATTAGATAATGAGATGAGGATTAGGGGATAATTGATGAAAATTAATAATAAATTAAAATAGATGGGATAATGAATGGGAAAGATGGGAATGTTAATAAGAATATGAATTACAATAAAAATGGGGCTAAATAGGTGATCATGGTAAAAGAAGTGAATGCAACAAGGGTAGTGATACCAAATTTTGGTGTCTACAATGCCTTTAAGGGAGTCTTATAACATTATCTTTGACAAAATTTTAGCCTCTTGTATGATTACATTCCCTCTCGTCTGACCCGTC
Source organism: Taxus chinensis (assembly GCA_019776745.2). Taxonomy (NCBI): domain Eukaryota; kingdom Viridiplantae; phylum Streptophyta; class Pinopsida; order Cupressales; family Taxaceae; genus Taxus; species Taxus chinensis. The sequence continues at coordinate 262,721,702 of CM034147.1, read as the reverse complement.
GACATATCCACTTCTGAATGATCATGGTATATGGACAATGATTATTGTAAGTAGCATCAGGTTTAGGGACACAACATCGAGAAATGTCGTTCACCTAAAAATTTCCTCTAAGACCTCATCGACCATGGTGAGTTACAGTTTGAAACTTCGAACACACCTCCGAATCAAAATTTGGATGTGTTTAAACAACCTTTCCTGAATCATTCCCCAACTAGCAGTCAACCTCAATTCAATGTCGTAGGGTCTCATCATACCATCAGTACTATTAAATAGTCCTCATCCACATCTACTACTCCATTCATTTCCATAGCTAAAAATTTGACCGAACAACATCAATCCGCATATCTCCCCACCAATGAGATCCGAAGCCCATCTACATCACAACAACCAAACCCGACCATATCCACTAGTACATAAACTTCCCACCTTATTCCTTCGGGATCACCAGAAAAGAAACTCATCATTGAAATATTATATAGCTCTTTCCACTTGACCATGTCACCCAACACTGAGATCAAATTCAATGATCTAACACAAAAACGTACACATCATGGTCTACATAGAAATGTAGAAATCTTGCAAGACACTCGCTAGAAAAACACACAACAAGGTAACACATCCTTACCTTCCATTTTAGGGCCATACCCCTCATCTAAATTTATGATCACCATCATAGAGTCTAAAATGTTTCTGCTACCATCACCTAAATGTGCCTCACAAAACACTACCCCAGCATCTCATACTCCTAAACTACTAAATGATATACCCTACTAGCCATCCTCATCACCAGGATATTACACCAACATCCTTGAAAAACTCATTTTGCCATCAATCACAACACTCTCACCTATTAAGACCTCTAATCCTTGGGGGTGGAAACCTTCTTAGTATGACTATGACACATTCATCTTTACCATCAAATACTAGGACACTACATAAAGGACTGTAAATCCCTCCATGCCATATTCTGAATCCTCATGAGAAAAGGACTTCTCCTCACAAATAAAAATTATCCCTCCATTGACCTAAATGAACCAAATCCCAACATCAAAACAACCTGAATCCACAAGTCTCTAGGCATATAAAATCAAAACCATCACTCAATATCATACCTGGTAAAAATAAGGCTTCCTCTAGTAAATCCCCTCACTTCCAGATAGACGTTGTTTTTATAACCAAATGAGTGTGCACACAAGGTTTGAAAAACCAACCTAAATTATCTATCTCCATCACTCCCTCTGAGTCACCTAACCCATCATATTCTAAAGACAAGGTGTCCATTCCCGCAACACCCCAAGCTTAAACCACTACATCCTTATATAACATGGTCCTTAAATAACTACATCAAGCTCCTATTAAGATGTCACTTTATGAGCTTGTTCAAAACTCTCTTCAACATTCACCAAGAAATGATCGAAACCCTTCAATCCATTTCAGTGCCATCAGATTATCCCCATCCATTCACCAACCTCATTAGCACACTTAAAATGTCTACCAATATCGCCTTTGATGACTTTGAAATCCCTTCCTTACAACCTAATGACCATGATTTTCCTCTCTTCATCACCGCCCAAATCAATGACATTCTCATCAAAAGATTAATGATTGACAACTGTGTCACTATCAACATCATATCATCTCACACCTTTAAGAAACTTCATTTACCTAACACCATAGTGGCTCAATCACCTGCTGTGTATCATGATTTCAACAACATTGTCACCCCTATAGTAGGTACAATCATCCTACCTATTAAAATAGGTGTTAAAATCCTCATGAGATCTTCTATCTTGTAGAAGGAGAGTTATAATATAATATACTACTAGGTCATCCCTGGATATGTGTTATGTATTGTATCCCATCAACACAACATTGATGTCTAAAGTATGAACACGAGGGTAAAACCTTTATAGTTCCTGCTGATCCGAATCCATTAAAATTCAATTACATGACCGAAAGGACTAATGATGTATTGCTTCCATCACAAAAATCTACATCTTCAAACCAAGTTTCTACAAGCTCTTCCATCCCCTCATCCAAATTTCCTGAAAATTACTCTTTCAAAGACATCATGTAATGTCTTTTTCTATTGGAGTATTATCTCCTAACCCTAAATACATTCCCTTCACGTAAAATGTATGGGAGACCTGAAAAACAAGTGCTTTATGAGCATAATGTAGGAAACATCATTTCCTTTAGCCTACCTTTCCTCCAAACACAACTTGTTTATAGATGTATCGATCCACCTTCATCTCATCTCGATGATCAACCATGCACAAAACTCTTCTCATCAGATTTTTCATTCTTAGGAAAAACATAGTTCTCCCGAACATACATCTACCATTTCCCATGGAAAGGCTTCAGTCTAAGTCAACATGAACAGGGTCCACATGAGTTACCCTTTGAAGGATGGAAATAACTTTACGAAAAACATGGCCTCATCTTCAAAGTGTCTCCTTCTAAACAATCACCATCAATATCTAAATCTCAAGCACCAATGTCACCATTGTTAGGCTCATCCTCTGATGACGATGACACCGTATCCATTCCCCTAGCTTTTTTTAGTCAATGTTATTACACTTAGACCACTAACTTATTTAGCTAACGGTAAGACTAAAACCATTCGCCTAACATTTCCACATATGATGATGACACTATCTTAACTTATATGGGTGCTGAAGATCATCATCTCTAGAAAACCTTACCCTCTGATACATCCACCCTTCTTAATGAATCGACCATCGATGTTAACATCAGTACACCACAAGATCCACACATTTTCAAATCGACCAAGTCTTAGAATCCCGTGAACTCCAATAATTCACCTCTTTCTTATCCAAACACAATCAATCCTTCACATGGTCCTATAATGACATGCTAGGTATAGACCCTAACATCCTTATTCACAATATCGTTACCATTCTGGATGCTAAACCGGTAAAGTAAAAATTTCATAGGATGCATCCTCACATCACACGACTCATCAAGAAAGAAATTCAACTTCTTATTTTTTCCAACTTCATACTTCCTATTGATTATCTACAATGGGTTTCCAACATCGTGCTTATCACTGAAGCCACTGGAAAGTTATGCATCTGTACAGACTTCCACAACTTGAACCTCTCTTTCCCCAAAGATGATTTTTCTCTACCCAACATCAACCAACTCGATCATTTAACAGGTCATGAGATTCTATCCCTTATAGATGCTTTATCTGGTTACAATCAAATCCTTATTATAATAGAAGATCAACACAAGACCTCATTTATCACCCCATAGGGAACCTTCTACTATAGAGTAATGCCCTTTGGCCTAAAACAATTTAGGATCCATTTACCAATGTGCCATGACCTACATATTTCATGATCTCATCCACAAATTCATGGAGGACTACGTCAATGATCTCTTAGGTAAATTCAAACACCGAAGAGACCACTTGGATGTCCTGGAAGTGATCTTTGCACATTTTTTATAGTTATTTCTCTGTCTTAATCTTGCTAAGTGTGTTTTCGAAGATATCATAGGAAAAATTATGGTGTTCATTATGTTTATCATGGGAATTAAAGTTGGCCCCACTAAATTCAAGGCCATCGTAAAAATTCCTCCACCATCTAATCTCAAACATCTTGGTATCCTCCAAGGAAAACTCTATTCTATCTATCATTTCATCTCTCAATTATAAAAATATTTTCAAGATTTCCATCATATTCTTAGAAAAGACATCCACTTTAAGTGGGATGATAATTTTCAATGGGCCTTCGATGCCCTAAAATAATATATTTTATCCTTACAAGGACTCACACCTCCATGTAAGGGGGAGTTGTTCTATCTCTATATCTCTGTAATTGATCATGCATTAGGAACCATGGTGGCACATCAAGATGAAGAAGGTAAGGAGAAAGCCATCTATTACATCGTCCACACACTTCAAAAATACAAAACCCGTTATTCTGAATTCAAAAAGTTATGTTGTGCCTTGTACTTTACAACTTCCAAACTTTGTCACTATATTCTCAATCACAAAACCTATGTTATCACAAACTTTAATCTACTCAAATTCATGCATTCTAAGCCTTATCACAATAACCATATTACTAGATGGCTCATGAATGAGTTTTACTTATAATTCATCTCTCAAAAATCCATTGAGGGGAAACTCATAGTTGATCAGCTCGCATAAGCTCCCCTTCATAACAATCAACTACCTTATGAACAATTTCTAGATGAATCTATCAACAATCTGGATCATGACAACACTCCTCTTAAAATGACCGTGTTCTTTGATGGGTCCAAATGTAGGCAAGGGGGAGGTGTTGTAGTAGTCATAATACCCCCTTGGGACACTCTTATTCCATTATATTTCAAACTCAACTTCAAATGCACTAATAGCATGGCGCAATATGAGGCTCTCCTCATGGGACTTCATATCGATGCCTTTCCTTGTGTACAAATCCTTAACATATACGGGGATTCACAACTAGTCATCAATCAAATCAAAGGGATCTACCAATGTAAACAATGAGGTCCTACAAAAATACAAAACCATTGTCGAAGACTTACTACAACTTTTTCACCATTACAAAATTCAAACCACTCCTCACTCATCTAAAAATTTTTACAAATACCATGGCTTCACTTGTCTCTCTCATCCCTTTATCATTAGATGATTTCAAACTCTTTATCGTCATATACAAACTCGATCAACCATTTTATACCAGCATTGATCTACCCATCATCAATCATATAGAAGATAGTTCATCTGACATTTGGTATATTCAGACATATGAATACCTTTTTACTAGAAAACTACCCCTAGATCTATCTAGAAATGGAAAGAGATATTTTCAAAAATGTGCATCTCTTTACATCATCCTAGGAGGTATCCTTTACAAAAGAGGATTTGATGGTCTCCTCCTTTGATGTCTTAAAAATCTAGAGGCTTATTTAGCTATCTAAGAAATCCATGACACATGTGTGGTGGACATTTTAACGATTTAGCTATTGCTAAACACATCCTACATATGGGTTACTATTGACCTACACTTAACCAAGACTATTGTGACTATGCCAAGAAGTGCGTCAAATGTCAATAACATTACATTATTACACATATACCTAGCCATGCTCTTCAATCCACTCAGGACATGTGGCCTTTCTCATAATAGGGGTTAGATATTATTGGCTTTATCAACCCCCGTTCATCACAATGACAAAATTCCATCATCACAACAACCAAATTTTTTACAAAATGTGTGGAAGCAATCCCCCTTATCTCCAAAAAATTATATAAAATCACCGACTTCATCCATCGTCACATTATATTTCACTTTGGTATACCACATGAAATAGTCACAGATAATGAAAAATCCTTCAAAAATAATAAAGTTCAAAAAAATTGTGACATTTATAATATCAAGCTTAGCTTTTCCTCACCTTAATATCCTCAAGTTAATGGCCAAGATGAAGCATCCAACAAAACACTCAACAAAATCCTCATGAAATTTGTTGATAAAGCTGGTAGAAATTGGCATCTCCAAATCCCATTTGCATTATGGGCATATTAGAATAGATTTCAAACACCCATGGGTTTTATGCCCTTCTCCTTAGTATATGACACTGAATTCATCCTTCCTCTTGAAGTTCAAATCCCATCCCTACACGTTTCCCTCAAATATCTCCTCACAGATGAGGATTTTTGGCAAGAACGTTTATCACAACTTGAACTGTTAGATGAGCATCGTCTCACTACCCTCGAACATATCAACATATATCAAGAAAGCATCAAACAAGCTTAAAAAAAACATCTCAAATAATGTGACTTTAACATTGGCATTCTTGTTTTCAAAAAAAACCAACACGTCACTAACAAAAAAAAGAGTAAATGTGGGAAGTTTTCTCCGAACTGGCTTGGACCATATATTATCACTCATAAATATGGGTATGAGGCTTATCATTTAGCATCCCTTGATGGTAAACCTTAAAAGGACCCTCTTAACACCCTACAATTATGGTCATTCTACTGTTAAGATATCGACTCGTGAGACCTTAGTCAAACTACGATGTCCATCTATCAACCCATACATCCTATCATCCTTGTAATAATTTGGAACTATATGGATTTACGTCAGCATACCTATCATGACCTTGAATATGGGCACCATAGATCTACTCATAGCATGTTCCTCATGGATAAATTGCTTGCTCATAATTAGGGAAACATGCAATCATTACTCTCACCATCCCCTTATCTTATCCTATTTCACAATGTGAAAAAGACATAAACTTAGATGACACACTTATCTTATCCCCTTCTGTCGTTACCCAGGATTTCCCTCAGCTCAGAAAAACAAAATATCCATGTGATAGATTTGATTAAAATATAGACCGGTCCCTCGAAGGATGACTATCAAAAAGTAAATTATGCCAAATAAAGCCATAAACCACTCCCTTTAAGGATGACTAACATGAAATCAAAAAATTCAATCAAATCGTAGACCACTCCCTTGAAGGATGGCTACCCAATAAAAATACACAAAAGGACTTCCCACATCGATAAATCCTTATATCAAAAAGAGCTTCCTACATCGATCATCCCTGATATCAAAAATTAAAAAAAAATCAACCATCCCAGGAAATCTTCCCACATTGATCAAATTTCCCATAAAACATAATCTTCTTACATCAATCGCTTTTGCAATATAAAGTTGGGGTAAAACCAAGGAACTATTAAGAAGAAATCATTTCCATGTGCTTGTTACACAAAAATCTTGCTCATGTCAAAAAAGTATAGGTACGCCTATCCCACACTCATGAATGATCTTAACTAGTATGAGTCATATGTTAACATTATTTACAAAGCCACATGTGAAATATCATACATTTAAATCAGTTTACCATCATACACTATATATATGTCTAGAGTAGTAAGGAAACAAACATCCCACATTCTATTCTTATCCATCAGATAGTGCATAAATCAAACAAAAAGATCATCATTTGTCACAATCATATCTAAGATCATCAAAATAATATCATACATCTCTAATATAAAAATATGCATTTCACATACATCCATAACTCATCACATCAAAATCATAAGTAAACTCATCATCATCAACTACATCTATACCCATCACATTATAGACATTATAAACTCAAAACATAACTCAAAATCATGTATATATATTTATATATATACCAAAAATTTCTATACATCATCAAGGGCTTCTAAGAGCCCCGTGTATCAAAATACATCTGTGCATCATCAACAAGGGCTTCAAACAAGCCTCATACATAAAAAATCAATCTATCTACAAAAACTATATAATAAACCAAATGTCCATTGACTTGAAACTCCCTTGAACACTATTACCTTGATCATCATTTGGGCCTCTGGCTAGTCCCTCGCTTAGACCTCCAGGTGGTTGACTCACACTTGCGGCACTACCTGAAGGAAATTTCTGTTATCGAGCCAAAAACACTATATAGTGAGGCTCATTTGGAAGCCTCCACCTCACTATATTCTCATAATATCTATCATCATCATATGAAGCCTAGTGGTTCGTCGTACTCACATCACCAGGTGGCCCCATCTAACCAATAGTCTAGGCTCGGGATAATTTTATCTCAGCCCCTAAGATCGATAGCCCTGTCACTTCAAAGGCCTTTCACAAGGCCTCTATGTCCCATCTATATCTATCTCTGGCAGCTCTGACCTGTGTGAGCTCTGCTTGCATAATAGTGAGCTATTGTCTCAACCCATCTCTCTCACTAATTAGTGTGGCTTGCTCAGCTAACCACACAACTTTATCGACCTCCAAACTCGCTACAGTGGCCTCCAAAAATGCCACCCTATCATCCTCTAGAGGATCAAAGAGCAGAACACATTCACAAAATAATAATATATTCTCTATATTCATTACAGAATTACAAAGGCTATTAAATAGCCATACAATAGAAAAACTGACTTCCTATAAAATAGGAAACTACAACACACCTGAATATATATTGTTATATATTTGTTATAACAATATATATAAAACTAACTAACCATACAATTATTTACCACAATGTAAATACTAATTCCTAACATTCCCCCCTTTAGTGTGCACATGGTAGAAAAACATCCACACACTCCTCTACAGTATGCTCACCCCTGTGGCATGTCCAACTCTGTGACTCATGACCTTGATCCAAAAGAAAGGCTCTCTCCTTCCATGGTTTTAAATAGGTTTACCACAAACCTTGACATGACAGAAACCTCATCAACTTTCAACCTCAGGTGGTTTTCTGGATCCTCCCACAAACCCTTTCAAGATCCATGAACTGACTTACTCTGGTGCTACTGTTTGCCACTATGCTTATACATCAGGGAATAATGTAAGAAACACAACTTGCATATTACAAAACCACACAATAGAAGATATATTGAAAATATTTCACATTACTTCCTATAAGAATCGTAATGTTCTTAATCGTAGTCTCTGTCATTGATCACTGCCACTCGATCTCAAACATCATAGAAAACTACCACTGCCACTGGAAGCTTTCCTTGACTAAGTCATTTCGGGTGCAGAATGGGAATGAAACATTGGTATGTATTCCCCCCCACAATGTGAAATTCTAAATAAGAAATCAGAAAGGGAAAAATGTATTGTGTTATATCATACTAACTGGATCTTATTGTCTTGATCTTGCTGCACATGGTCACCATTGCGGGTGAACATATTCACCAGCCGACCATCTTCCAACGAAGTACAACAGTCAGAGGATATCTGTCAGAGGATCTCCGTAGTTTTTCTCTCTTATACAATTCTTTTCCAGTATTAACAATAAAGCACACCACTCAAAGCAACAGGAACACTGCAAACTGAAGCACACTAATAAAATGGAAACCACACTGAAAATCATATACTCACACCATACATATGCCACCACAGCTTCTGCGTGGCCCCGTCATTGGTGACTGACAAGAGGTCGTTGTTCGACCTCCTTCCTCCGTTGCCTCCTTCCTCCATCAAGATGCTACTTACTTAGTGGATTTGTTAATGAAGCTCATTTTACAATTTTGACTCAAATGACAAGACATCAGTTTCTACCGATATTGCGCCTTTTTACAAACAATTAAAAGTTTAATATAGCTAAAAGCTATTGATTAAAATTTTGACATAGACAATGACTGATAAAATAACAAAAAAAACTCAAATTTTGAATAGAATCAAGTGACTGATACAAATAGAACTGCATGAGTCTTTTCACTCTCTCACTTCTGCGGCCTTTTCTGTTTGAATACTCAAAGCTGTGGGCTAAGGATGGTGTCAAAGAAGACATGTGGAGAAAGATATATGGGTTTCAATGCCAATATTTCCACGGGGCTAAGGTGAACAAGAGTTGTATATTTACAACAAATAACACTGGACTGAGACAATTGTCAACAATAACGAATCACATTCAAGGATCTCATCAAACTATAGAATATAGGAATAATTGCATGGACATAGGAGAATGAACTATTGAAAATTGGTGAATCCGAGATCATACCCCTTTGATCCGTTGAATCCCACGCCTAATAGCTTATATGCTATAATATTTTCTACCACCGAAGGAAAGAAATTCGAGCAGATTTTAAAGGTGATCTGTGTAGACTATTGTCACTGGCAATGCACGGGCCGAGTAGAGTAGAAAGATATTGCTAGGATCTTGTTGGAGAGTTTGGGCCGAACTACAAACACAATGTCTCCTATGCAACTAACACAACACATGAAGACTATAGAAAATAATGGCGATGGAGATATGCACAAGACATAAGTTGTAAAAATCCACTATTCTATAATGTATATAAGGAATACATAGCAAAAAAAGTCCTCATGAGTCTCATTAGAATGCCCCTAATCTGGTACACATATTCAAATGTTAATGCTCTAGTGTCTGGTCTGCAACTCCTCAAACTCCTTTACTCTCTACGTACAAAAATCCTCACAGGAACCTCTCATCCTTCTTTGATACCAAATCTAGAGGATCAAAGAGCAGAACACATTCACAAAATAATAATATATTCTCTATATTCATCACAGAATTACAATGGCTATTAAATAGCCATACAATAGAAAAAATGACTTCCTATAAAATAGGAAACTACAACACACCTGAATTGTTATAACAATGTATATAAAACTAACTAGCCATACAATTATTTACCAAAATGTAAATACTAATTCCTAACACATCATCATCTCCACCCTCACCACCACCACCACCCTCTGGTGCAACCTCTATATAGGACCGCACCCACCTCTCAAAACCACCTAACTACCCCTGGCACTACAAAACATAAGCCTATTGAACAACTTGTAGTTCTATATCTGAACGCACATCATCTTACCAACATTCCATTGTCACCTCCAACACATCTTGAATCAATATGAATTGTCACCTAACGTGAACAAATTTGATCATCTCCCACTAATCCTCCCTCTGCCCTCACATCCACATATCTTTCTACATGGTCCACAACTCCCCTTTTCACTGGGCCATATCAGAAAACCTATATAGGGCCTCTAAATAACATCTACATCATGTAAGCTGGTTAGGAGTTGTCTGTAATGGTCCTCACCTATAATAGGCCTTATGGCTCCATGATCAGAGTCTCACCTCATAAATCCCACCGGATATTCCAAGTTAAACCATATTGCCCATGACACTCCCCTCATCCAAGCCACTGCAATGTGCTTATAGGCCCATCACTCCAATAAAAATCATACATCCACATTGAATCTAAATCTAATACTCTAGGACCATAACTCCTTATAAACCTGTGCCAATAAAACAGGGTCCCAAGAAAATTATCTTTTATGTCATCATATTTACAACCACCCCAGTCAACATCCATGAGAATTGGCCTCTGACTGAATCCAATAATGCATAACAACTAATTTCCATTATCATCACAGTGATTGGGGCCTTCCCCTCCTCATCCTCACTATAAAAGGCTCCATGTGAAAAAGCCCTATAAGTAAAAACCACATTGGCTTCATCATCCCCATACAACCTCTACATTGTAGCACCCTTGTTTTCCTCATCAATAACATAAACCTGCTCACCCTGTACTGGTAAGTGTAATACCCTATGAATATCCTCTAATGTCACTATCATCTCACCTATAGGAAACCATAACGTGCATGTGACATGGTCCCATTGCTCAAATAGCGCCAATAACAACCCCATATCTTTATGAATACATCTATAATGACACATTCCCCCAATCTAACCTCCTCCAAATGAGTTCATTCAACATTTGATAATTTTCCCCACACATCATCCAATATATTTGGGATCCTATACCATGTAGTGAACCTCTCTCTAGCCTGCATCCACAATCAAACAACACTCTTCCAAAAATAATCAATAAAAAATAAATCAAGTACACTTCAAAAATCACAACTTTGTATCAAATCATTAGAATAGCCATTGACTCTACTTGAATCTTTGAAACTTTTCAAAATTTCCAACAACCCATCAATCACCAACTATTTCATACAAAATCGTTGGCGGTTTCTACGTGATTCAAATTTCTTGAAAAAAAACAAAAATGTAAAAAACAAACACCTATCTAAGCATGTGTTGTCCTCCATCGCATCTGCACACCTCCAGCTGCCTCCATTTCGCTTGAAAGAAAAAAATCAAAAATTGGGGTTTTTTTGTTTTCTTAGGTTATCAAATCATAGTATACTAAATAAATATTTCAAACCACCTTTTATATTGAAACTACTCCCACTCACCTGGTTACATGCGATTGGGTTGATTACTGATGATTTTCTCAAATCACTGATGACTTATGGTATGTTAGGAATTAGAGAACAAATATGTGGAAACAATTCCTCAAACCACAGTAGTAGGAAACTATATAGCAAAATTATACTTGTAGAAAATATAACAGTATAAATGAATAATGCACAAAAGAAGACAAGACAAGATTTAATGTGGTTCACCCAATGTGGGCTACGTCCACCAAGAACTTGCTCATATTTTATTATCAACAACAGTAAAATAAATCTCACAGTCTTCTCTTAGTTATGAACTCACAACAGAATTCTAAAGATGCTAAACCACATCTAAACCATAATTGACACCCAATTGCATAACCTTGATCACTCTTGATCACCTCTTGATCATTAAGACTCAAGGCCTCTTGAACACTCAAGATATCTTTAAGATACCCTAACACCTCTATTTATAGGATTACAATCCTTTTAAGAAGCCCTAAAGCTGACCCTAGAAGTTTGAAAGTCGTGATCTTTCAACTTCCCACGGCTAGAAAAAACAATCCCGACGTTAACAACATATTAGCAGCATATTAACAATGACACCATAGTGACCACACAACAACATCACAACAAATGACTGCAGAATGCTCCTGAAGTCTCCAAAATTAACCGTTCAAGCTCTAGCACTTCAACACTAATTCAAGAAGACCAAAAACTAGCTCCACACCCCAACAATCTCCCACTTGGAGACTGTTTCCACTGAGCAAAGTTCTTAACCCTTCATTATCAACCATGAAGGCCAATCAAAGTTGAACACAACTTCAAATTCTCCCTTGTGACCGCCTTGGTCATCATATCCGCAGGATTCTAACTGGTATGAATCTTTTCCAGCTTCAACTTATCTTCTTCCAAAGTTGTCCTAATGAAATGATATCTCAGCTGAATGTGCTTCATCCTAGAGTGGAAAGCAGAGTTCTTCGCCAAATGAATAGCACTCTGACTATCACTGTGTAGTCTCCCAACTTCCTGCTTATGACCCAACTCATCAAGCAACTATTGTAGCCAAATCATCTCCTTGCTTGCCTCTGTGGCAGCAACATACTCAGCCTCTGTGGTTGACAAAGCCACAACCTTTTATAACCATGAAATCCAACTCACCGTTGTATCACCAACCATAAATGCATAACCTGTCATGCTCCTCCTGCTGTCCAAATCTCCTGCCATGTTTGAATCTACATATCCACATAATGTAGTGTCTAATCCACCAAAACACAATGCTACTCCCATGGTCCCTCTCAAATACCGAAGGATCCACTTTACTGCCTGCCAGTGCTCTCTACCTGGATCACTCATAAACCTATTCACTACTCCCACTACATGGGAAATGTCAGGCCTAGTGCATACCATAGCATACATCAAAATACCAACTGCTGATGAGTATGGTACCCTAGACATCTGCATTATCCTCCTCAGTATTGGGACTCTACTCCTTTGATAATTTAAAGTGACCTGCCAAAGGAGTACCAACCAATTTAGCATCTTGCATACTAAACCTCTCCAAGACCTTCTTTATGTACTCTTCTTGAGATAATACTAGCTTCCTCTCCTTCTAGTTCCGAGTTATTCTCATTCCAAGGATTTGTTTTGTTGCCCCCAAATCCTTCATAGCAAAGGAGTCACCTAGCTGCTTCTTGAGTACCTTTATTTCCTGCATGTTCTTCCCTGCAACAAGCATATCATCTACATATAGGCACAAAATAATATAACTACCATCAAGAAACTTCTTGATGTACATGTAATGGTCTGAGTGACACCTAGAGTAACCTTGCTCCTACATAAAACTGTCAAACTTCATGTACCACTGTAGTGGAGCTTGTTTCAGGCCATACAAGCTCTTCTTCAATTTGCACACTAACCTCTCCTTCCCTTTGACCTCATAACCCTATGGCTGCTGCATGTACAATTCCTCCTCCAACTCACCATGAAGGAATGCAGTCTTCACATCCAACTGTTCTAAGTGCAGGTCTTCTACTACAACTAAACTAAGAATAGTCCTAATAGAATTCATTTTAACAACCAGAGAAAAAATTTCATCAAATTCTATACCTTTCTTCTGTGCAAATCGTTTGACCACCAACCGGGCCTTGTATCGTTTCCTGCCTCCATATTCCTCTTTGATTCTATACACCCACTTGTTCTGCAATGCTCTCTTGCCCTCAAGTAGCTCCACCATATCCCAAGTCTGGTTTTCCATAAGAGATCTATGCTCTTCATCCATGGCTTGCTCCCACTTCTTCCTGGCATCCACCTACACTGCTTCCTCAAAGCACTCTGGCTCTCCACTATCAATGAGCAATAAATAATTCAAAGATGGAGTAAATTGTTCAGGTTCCCTTCTTACCCTAGAAGACCTTCTCACCTTAGGAGTTTGGGGTTCCTGATGAGTAGGTACCTGAACTGGCTGTGCCGGAACATGTTGTACCTAAACCGGCCCCTTGGACACCTTATTGTCCACAATGTCCTCTAACACTGTGTATTCTTTCTTTGATTCCTCTTTCTGTTCCTGCAACTTATCTTTATACATGACTTTTTCATTAAAGACAATATCTCTAGACCGAAATATTTTCTTGTCTTTAAGACTCCAAACACGGAAACCAAAATAATCTTCACCATATCTAACAAAGGTGCATTTCTCAGACTTAGCCTCTAACTTGGTCCTATCATCTTTATCAATGTGAACAAATACCTCACATCCAAATACTCTAAGAAATGAGTAATCAATTTTCGTACCAGACCAAGCCTCCTCAGGTATACCTCCATCCAAAGCCATAGAGGGTCCTCTGTTAATCAGATAAAAAGTTGTGCTTACCACTTCCTCCCAAAACATGAGTGGCAGCCCCGCATGTAACCTCATGCACCTAGCACGCTCCATGATTTTCCTGTTCATTTTCTCTAACACTTCATTTTCGTATGGATTATTTAGAACTATTCTTTGCCTGTGGATCCCATTTACCGAATAGTAATAAAGAAATTCATTGTTGCAATATTCCTCTCCATTATCCAACCTGAGACATTTCAACTTTAGACATGTTTCATTCTCAACCAAGGCTTTCTATCTTTTGAAAGTTTCAAACACATCATATTTCTTTCTAATCCAATATACCCAAACTTTTCTAGTTGCATCATCAATGAAAGTGACGTAATAACATGAACCACCAATAGAGTTTACCTTAGCTGGCCCCCATACATCTGTATGCACTAACTCTAACTTACCCTCCTTCTTGGTAGGTCCAACCTTGAGGAATCTCACCCACTTCTGTTTCCCATAAACACAGTCCTCAAAGAAGTCTAAATCTAACTCCTTTAATCCGGGCAACCTGTCCTTTATAATCTGCATGCCCTTATGACTCATATGACTGAGTCTCTAGTGCCACAAAGTTACATCTCCATATGCAACAACTAAATTACAATAATCAGCACCATTGGTTAAATAAAAAGTACCATTTTTCTTACCTCTTACAACCACAAGAGCTCCTTGGTAACCTTCCAAGAATCCACTGTAAAACTAACTGTACAACCATCACTGCCCAACTGTCCCGCTGATATCAAGTTCCGCCTCAACTTAGGCACATGCTTGACATCCTTAAGTAGCCATGTGTTCCCATTCTACATTTTCACCTGAACACAACCTTTCCCTACTATGTTGGATGGTTCATCATCACCAAGATATACATGTCCAAAATCACCTTGAACAAAATCAATAAATTAATGTCTATGTGGGGTGGCATGGAAAGAAGCCCCTGAATCTAACACCCAATATTTAGCAATATTATCTAAAGAAATAATTAAGGCGTCTTGACAAACATCACCTACTACCAAATTTACCTCTTTAGTTTCCTCCTTGTTCTTCTTATCCCGAAGAGCCCAACAATCTTTCTTAGCATGACCAACCTTCCCACAGTGCCAACATTCTAACTTACTCTTGGACTTTGACCTTCCGTGATCATTTGACTTCCCATGGTTACCTTTCCCTCTATTCTTTTGTCTCCCTCCACTCTCCACCATCAAAGCATTTCTAGAAGTCGAAGAATCTTTGGTGCTCTTCCTTCGCATTTCCTCGCTTAGGATCACACCTATTACATCCTCAAACTTCAGCTTTGAGTTATTAGAGACTGAATTACTTACAGCCATAACCAAGTTGTCCCAGCTATCTGGCAAGGAGCACAAAATCAACAAAGCCCTGACCTCATCATCAAAGTCAATTTTTACTGAGTTTAACATACTCATAATCATATTAAATTCATTCAAATGATCAGCAACAAAACCATTCTCAGACATCTTCATATTAAATAACTTTTTCATCAAAAATATTTTATTAGAGGCAGAGGGTTTTTCATATAACTTCCCCAATGCACTCATGAGACCTTCCGTGGTCTTCTCCTGTGATATGTTGAAAGCAACCGAAGATGAAAGACATAAACGAATTACCCCGAGTGCCTTTCTATCTAACAACTCCCAATCCTCATCCGACATGGTTGTAGGTTTCTTTGCTTTTCCAGCCAAAAGAACATGGAGGTCCTTCTAATATAAGTAATCCTCTATTTGCATCTTCCACAAACCAAAGTTCTGCCCATTGAAATTCTCAACCCTCGATCTGACCTCATCTGCCATAGCTCCCACTCAAGCTAAACTTTCCCTGTGATTTACAACTTCAGCAAAAAACCACCAAAGCTTTGATACCAATTGTTAGGAATTAGAGAACAAATATGCGGAAACAATTCCTCAAACCACAATAGTAGGAAACTATATAGCAGAATTATACTTGCAGAAATATAACAACATAAATGAATAATGCACAAAAGAAGACAAGACAAGATTTAACGTGGTTCACCCAATGTGGGCTACATCCACCAAGAACTTGCTCCGATTTTATCATCAACAAGAGTAAAACAACTCTCACAGTCTTCTCTCAGTTATGAACTCACAATAGAATTCCAAAGATGTTAAACCACAATTACGCCCAATTGCATAACTTTGATCACTCTTGATCACCTCTTGATCATTAAGACTCAAGACCTCTTGAACACTCAAGATATCTTTAAGATACCCTGACACCTCTATTTATAGGATTAAAATCCTTCTAAGAATCCCTAAAGCTGACCCTAGAAGTTTGAAAGTTGTGATCTTTCAACTTCCCATGACTTGAAAAATTGTCTTGACGTTAACAACATATTAACAGTGACAACACAATGACCGCACAACAATGTCACAAGAAACAACTACGGAATGCTCCTGAAGTCTCCAAACTTAACTGTTCGAGCTCCAACACTTTAACATTGATTCAAGAAGACCGAAAAACATCTCCACACCCCAACATGGTAATCACCAGCAATTGCCTCCTCTTTATCCAAAACATAATTTTTGGCTTATGAGACTCATCAAATCATCATTTTTCTCACCATTCCTTGTTAAAATTGCACATTTGTATCATTGATTCATTTTTTAGGCCCCAAGACCCTCTTAAAATCTAGATTCATCCTATGGATCCTGTATTTATCAATATAAGACTTTGTAGTCTCTCAGAACCTTTTTCCCGTCACCTCCTATAAGTTATAGATCTAAAGGTCTGTTGAGTTGTGGAGTTCAATTACTTTAGTTTATCATGTAATAGAAACTTGAATAACTGACATCAGTTAGGGGGGAATCGATATTGGTCACCTAGGACTGGCATTAGTCAGGTATGACTGACATCAGTCAGGTAAGGGAGGAACCGACAACGGTTAGGTCTAACCAGCATCGGTTACCTGTGTGAGGATGTTTTAATTAACTCTCAGGAGTTAGATCTATTTTTAGCATTAAAGTATATCTATTTATTGTAATTGCATGGCTAAGTTCCCTAAGTCTATAAATGACTATATAAGCATAAAATCTAGGGTTTAGAAGTAAGAAAGGAGAAGATTAACAAGAATTAGAAAGAACTTGTAAAAGTTGGTGAGAGAGAGAATTCTTGGTGATGAAGAAAAAATATTGAGGGAAAGAAAGTACTGTACATCTGAGAGGTGTGGAAGATTGTAAATCTTCATTGTATATCTTGTCAAAGCTTTGGATAATAGATTGGCTTGTTTCTGGGTGGACGTAGCCCACACTGGGTGAACCACATTAAATTTGGTGTTGATTTATGTCTCTTGTTTTGTATATTTCTTATGGTAGAATATCTACTTTTATTTACATGTATACTTAGATTTGATATATTGTCTATACAACCGGTGTGCTAACCCCAACAACTGGTATCAGAGCTTTTTTTGAGGGTTTTGTGTGTTGACAGATTTACTCACAGAGGGTTTTCTAATTGAGTGGGAGCTACAACAATGATAGAAGATAATAAATACAAGGTAGAAAAATTTGACAGCCGAAATTATCAATTATGGAAGATGCATATTGAGGATTATCTATATCAAAGATATTTGTACTTACCGTTGGATGAGAAGTCTAGACCTATGAAGATGACTGATGAAGAATGGAAGATTCTTGACAGAAAGGCTTTCGGATCTATAAGATTGAGCCTGACAGCATCCGTGACTTCTAATATTACAGAAGTGGATTATCGGTAGACTTAATGAAATCTCTTGCTAATTTATATGAAAAGCCTAGTTCTTTAAATAAAGTTTATTTGATGAAGAAACTATTTAGTTCTAAGATGCATGAAGTTGAATCTGCTTCTAGTCAATTTAATGATTTCTGATCTATTGTAAATTAGTTAAAATTGGTTGTTATACCATTTGATGATGAAGTAAAAGCACTTTTATTCTTATGTTCTTTGCCTGATAGTTGGGATAACTTGGTAATGGTTGTTAGTAATACAACATCTACTAATAATATTTTAAAGTTTTATAATGTGGTTAGTATAATCTTGAATGAAGAAATTCACAGGAAGAGTACAGAGGAATCATCATCTGGAAATTCTTTGAATGTAGAAAGCAGGGGTAGGAAGAAGGAGAGATCCAAGAGTAAGAGTAATGGGAAATCAAATTCAAGGGACAACATATATAAATGTAGAAGTAAGGAAATTACTTGTTGCAAATGTGGAAAGAAAGGACATGCAAAGAAAAATTATTGGTCAAAGGACAAAGAGAACCAACAACCAGACAAAGGTAAAGAAGTAAATCTTGTTACATCACAAGTCATGCAAGATGCTCTTATTATTTCGTTAGATGGTAGAATTGAATCATGGGTTTTAGATTCAAAAGCTTATTTCCATGCAACCCCTAATAAGGGTTATTTCAGAAATTATGTCCAGGGAAATTTTGGGCATGTTTATTTGGGTGATGATGAACCTTTCATTATTAATGGTAAAGGGGAAGTTCATCTAAAATTGTAAAATGGAAATACATGGGTGTTGAAATATGTGAGGATGTGCCAAGCCTCAGGAGGAATCTTATTTTTGTAGGGCAACTAGGTGAATTTGGTTACATGGTTACTTTTACAAGAGACTCTTGGAAAGTCACCAAGGGTGTTTTTGTTGTGGCAAGAGGTAATAAGGTAGGAACATTATATTTATCTACATGTATTACTAATTCCTTTTCTATATTATCTACTTCAGATTCAGATGCATGCATGTGGCATAATCGGTTGGGTCATATGAGTCAAAAAGGAATGCAGATCTTAAAGGCTAAGGGTAAGTTATCAGATTTGAAAGATTTAGATCTTGATTTCTGTGAGCATTGTATCTTTGGAAAGCAAAAGAGAGTGAGATTTCTCAAAGTTGGGGCAACTAAGAAGGAGAAGAAATTGGAGCTTGTACACTCAGATGTGTGGGGACCAGCTCAGGTAGCTTCTCATGGAGGATCCCAATATTATGTTACTTTCATTGATGATGCTACAAGAAAGGTATGGGTTTATTGTATTAAACGTAAATCTGATGTTTTTGATACTTTTAAAAGATGGTAAGCCCTTATTGAGAATGAATCAAATTCTAAGTTAAAGTGCCTTAGATCTGAAAATGGTGGTGAATACTGTAGCAAGGTTTTCAATGATTATTGTTCAGTGAATGGGATACGTAGAGAAAGAACAGTTCCAAGAACACCATAGGAGAATGGTGTTGCAGAAAGAATGAACATGATAATCATGGAACGTGCTAGAAGTATGAGGATACATTCTGGATTGCCCTTACAGTTTTGGGCAGAAGCAGTTGATACAACGGTTTATTTAATTAACCATGGTCCTTCAAGTTCACTAGATGGAGGAATACCAGAGGAATCTTGGACCGGAAAAAAGGTAAAACTTTCTTTTCTTAAAGTTTTTGGTTCAGAATCTTTTGTGCATGTTGATAAGGAAAATAGAAAAAAGTTGGATGCAAAATCCAAGAGGTGCAGTTTCATTAGTTATGGATCTGGTGATTTCGGTTTCCGTTTTTGGGATTTAGAAAATTCTAAAATTATTAGGAGTCGTGATGTTGAATGGAATGAAAATAAAATGTACATGGATCAAATTTTGGTACCCAAGGATGAACCGGTTGAGAAGTTTGTGAATGAAAATGAACTCTCAGAGTTAAAAGAATTACCGACAGGGTTACACAATAACCGGTGTTGGTTGACCCCTAACCAACATCGGTCAGACAAACTGGTATCAGTTACAGAGGATCCAAAACGACATTAGTTAGTAGAACCGATGTGGTTAGAAATGACCGGCATTGATCACTATCATATTTGGATAGGAATGTCTAGGAGGTCCAGATTGAGCCTCCGATACCCCAAACTCCTGTGAGAAGGTCACAAAGGGCAAGTAAACTTCCAGAAAGATTTACACCTTCTCTATTTTATTTATTGTTGACTGATAGTGGTGAACCAAGGAGCTTTGAAGAAGCAATGCAGGATAAGACTCACGTTCAGTGGGAGCATGGCATGGATGAGGAGATGGACTCCTTGGAACAGAACCAAACTTGGGATTTGGTTAAGTTGCCAGTAGGTAAGAGAACATTGCAGAACAAGTGGGTTTACAGGATTAAGGAAGAAGAGGGTGGACAAAAAAGGTACAAGGAAAGGCTTGTAGTAAAGGGATTTGCACATAAAGTAGGTATTGAATTTGGTGAAATATTTTCTCATGTTGTTAAGATGAATTCTATTAGTACTGTATTGAGTTTAGTTGTAGTAGAAGATTTGTATTTAGAGTAACTAGATGTGAAGATGAATTTCCTTCATGGTGATTTGGATGAAGAAATTTATATGCAGCAGCCACTTGGGTATGAAGTCAAGGGTAAGGAGAAATTAGTGTGCATGTTGAAAAAGAGTCTATATGGGCTCAAGAAAGCTCCAAGGCAATGGTACATGAGGTTTGATAGTTTTATGCATGAGCATGGTTACTTGAGATGTGAATATGACCATTGTGTTTATTTCAAGAAGCTTGAAAATGGGAGCTATATTATTTTGTTATTGTGGTGGATGATATGCTTATTGCAGGATCTAGTATGCAGGACATTGGTGAGCTTAAGAGAAAGCTAGCTCACACATTTTCTATGAAGGATTTAGGAGCTGTAAAAATAATCCTTGGCATGGATATACATAAAGATGGGAAAAATAAGAAATTGTATTTGTCTCAAGAGGATTATATCTACAAGGTGTTAGAAAGGTTCAACATGCAGAATGAAAAACTTGTTAGTACACCTATGGCTGGACACTTCAAATTGAGCAAAGATCAGTGTCCTTCATCACATGAGGAGGTCAAATACATGACATGAGTACCATATGCTTTAGCAGTTGGAAGTCCCATGTATGTTATGGTTTATACAAGACCAGACATTACACAGGCAATGGGAGTTGTGAGTAGATATATGGCTAATCTAGGTAAAGAGCATTGGAAAGTAGTCTAATGGATACTCAGGTATTTGAAAGGGACATCTAGCATGTAGTTATGCTATGGAGGTTTAGATATTTCATTACATGGATATGTTGATTCGGATATGGCTAGAGATCTAGATGATAGGAGGTGCACTATTGGATATATTTTCATAGTAGGTGGAATGAAAGTTAGTTGGATTTCAATTGTAGAAGGTTGTGGCTTTGTCTACTATAGAGGTAGAGTATGTTGCAGCTACAGAGGCTAGCAAGGAGATGATATAGATGAGTAGGTTCATGGAAGAGTTGAGAAAGGAGCCAAGTGATTGTAAACTATTCAGTGACAATTAGAGTGTAATTCATTTGGCAAAGAACTCATTGTTTCATTCGAGAATGAAACACATTCAGTTGAGGTATCACTTCATACGACAGGTATTGGAGGATGGACAATTGAATCTAGAAAAGATTCATACGAGCAAGAACCCTACGGATATGCTAACAAAGCCATTAGCAAAGGAGAAGTTGGAGCTACACTCCACTTTTGTTGGTATTCAAGTTTGAGACTTGAAGAGGAAGAAACAAAGCTAAGGAAGGATCCAAGAATGACATTGTACATGTATGGTGTAGTAATTAATCTCCAAGTGGGAGATTGTTGAGTTGTGGAGCTCAATTACTTTAGTTTAGCATGTAATGGAAACTTGTTGGAAAATACAGTAACCAAAATCAGTTAGGGGGGAACTAGCATCGGTCACCCAGGACTAGCATCGGTCAGGAAAGGGAGGAATTGACAACAGTTAGGTCTAATCGGCATTGGTTACCTATGTGAGGATGTTTTAATTAACTCTTGGGAATTAGATCTATTTTTAGCATTAAAGTATATCTATTGATTTTAATTACATGGCTAAGTTCCCTAAGTTTATAAATGACTATATAAGCATAAAAGCTAGGGTTTAGAAGTAAGAAAGGAAAAGATTAACAAGAATTAGAAAGAACTTGCAAAAGTTAGTGAGAGAGATAATTCTTGGTGATGAAGCAAAAATCTTGAGGGAAAGAAATTACTGTACATCTGAGAGGTGTGGAAGATTGTAAATCTTCATTGTATATCTTGTCAAAGATTTGGATAATAGATTGGCTTGTTTCTGGGTGGACGTAGCCCACACTGGGTGAACCACATTAAATATGGTGTTGATTTATGTCTCTTGTTTTATATATTTCTTCTGGTAGAATATCTGATTTTATTTACATGAATTCTTAGATCTGATATATTGTCTGTACAATTGGTGTGCTAACCCCAACAAGGTCAAGAACCCATTGGTTCCCCTATCACTTGAATTCCTGATCAGGTAAGCCCACCTTTGTGGAAAAATACTTTATATCAAGCCTATGTCTCCTAATACATTGTGGATACTATAAGCTTTCTGGAAAAGTTTCCTGTAACTGATGCTAAGTCATATGTCTATAGGTTGAGAACCCATTGGTTCTCCTATTACTTGACTTCTTAGTCATGTAAGCCCACCTTTGTGACAACATATTTTATATCGAGCCTACATTTCCTAACACATCATGGATTATGTAGCTTCCTAGGAACCTTTTCCTGTTGCATCCTACAAATTCATACGTCTATATGTCGAGAACCCATTGGTTCCCCTATCACTTGAATCCTCGGTCACGTAAGCCCACCTTTGTGGAAACACATTTCATAAAAATCTTACCTTTATCAAATCCACCTCGTATTTCATATCTTGTTTAGAATAAAAATTATGTCTTCATTAAGTCATATGTTTATAAGGCAGGAACCCATTAGTTCCCCTATCACTTGAATTCCTAGTCACGTAAGCCCACCTTTGTGGAAACATCCTTTATATCAAACCTCCATCTCCCGATACACTATGGATATTATAAGTTTTCTAGGAACCTTTTCCCATGACCATTTCCTATGAGTTATATGTAGATATAGGTTAAAAACCCATTAGTTCCCCTATCATCTGATTCTTTGGTCGCACAAGTCCACCTTTGTGGAAATTTCTTTTCATACCTAGTTTTGGGGCATCTTAAATGGAAACACAACACACAATCCTATCTCATCCAACAACCTATTCAAATGAGTGATCATTACACTTCATCGCAATACCCCCCAGTTTTAGGGGGGACCACCTATCTAACATAGATTAGATCATTCCACTCATTTTTTTCCACCGGCTTCTCCATCACAATCCACTCGATAAAAAGGGACAAATGTATACACCTATTTTTGGTACCCTACATCATCTATTTGTATTCCTCATATTTAGAAGAAAAAACATTAAAACTATATCACTATCTTAAACCATAATTTCACCCTTGTAAAATCACATTCTACATCTTGTAAAACTTATTCACACACCATAAAACCTCCCTAACCACCTATAACCCATCCTATCCCATTTTTAACCTAACCATATAACCTCCCAACTCTCTTAACCCCATCATAACCATTTACATTGATCCCCATACCAAAATCAACCCATTTGGAAGTGGTTGAAACTAATTCCAAGTGGGTTTCTCCACTTTTCCTAGATCACTAGTGATTCTAATTGATCGTCAGTGATTATATATAAACAACATCAAACCTTAAAGAACAAATCCTCAATCATTGTAGTGAAGCTCTGGTTCATTGGAGACTTAAACAACATCATCATGATCATCTTGAGATCTTCAACATCCTTGCCAAGCCCGCAAAAGCTCTACAAACATCGTAAGGTTCCTACAACATCATTTTCAAATATTCCTCAGTCAAGGTAAGTACTTTTCATTTATTTTCATATTTAATCTATTAATGAATCATATTGAAACCCATATCAAGTCAGAAATCACTTATTTTTCATCTGGTTTGCATTTTACCAAGAAATCCATCTTTTACATAATAATCACCGATGATTTATCACAATCATCAAAAATTCCCATAAATTGCCAATGATCCCTATCATTTTAGCACTTTAATCACATTTATCAAATATGTTATCTAATATAAATATGTTTTCTATCTAATCTACTTATTTCCTAGCTACGTCTCTCTGTAGATGACTATTCTAGGTCAGAAACATCCAATTTCAAGCATATACAACCTTCCCATTATCTGTTAAACTTTTGTTTGGGAGAATTTGACATTGTTCATGAACCTGGCCTTTATGTCGTCACCTTGACACTAGACATTGAATATATCAATGATTAACCTAAATTCATACAAGAAGAATAGGACACTGTTGAGTAGTTCTAGTTTGATTACATCAAGGAGTTTGAGATTGTTATAGCCCTTTGTTTGGGATGCATATCACACGTAATAGAATCTCTCTATCCCTATGGACTTTTAGTCATTCATTCATTATCAAATATCTTATTATCATTATCATTTAATTATAAAATGAGTTAACACCCTTCGCGAAAGCCCTTGGTTCATGGGATCAACCTTTGATGAGAAACTCGTCATCTCTTTGTCTAATATCTATCTTATTTAGTTGTATTTGCATGCAGGTTCTCTCATTCGCTAGAAGGAGGATCCTCATGTCCATTGTACACCCATTCATCTTGACATTAGACTATCAGTGTAGGTATCATCAAACCCTACCATATTATGATTTTTTTTTGTGTTTTTATCATGTAATTGACAAATTGAAAATAACCTCAAACAAAAACATGCAACTAATTTTGTTCATTTGTTATGGATAGTAAACCAAATCTGAATATTTGTTGTTGGATTTTGTGAAAAAATGTTACTAAGAAAATGTTTCAACTGTCAAGTACATGTTTTTACCCCCAAGGTAAAACTCCCCATGTGGGACTCTATCGCCCACTGTTACTATGTATTTCTGGGAGCTTCTGTCCCTTTACTATTATTGGCCCAAGTTTGATTCTGAACCATTTTTTGGGTCTCTAATCTTCCTATTTTTTTCTATACCATTCCACCTCTAATTTTTGAACTATTGGGAGGGTGAAATAATCACCTAATGGTTACCCCCTCATTTGGGATACTTGAGATGAATAAAATGTGAGCACTGACCAAACGAGAGGTCTTAAATCAGATGTGCACATCTAAAGAAGGATTCCTATAGGGGGAATATGTATTGGGCATGGTAACAACCCTGGTACATGTAAAATAAGGGAAATAAAGATAGCAAGAAGTGTTAGTTATAAACAATCATGGCATAAAGTAATAGAAACAATTCAAACATGCAATAACATAACAATAGGACAACATAGTAGCTAGTATTGTATGGTCATGGACCGTTTTACGGTGAGGTTATGTAACTTCTTGTTCCCTTTTTTTATCTATAAAAATTATTCTTTGTATGTCGATCTTGTTTTTACAACCTCGACACAACTTGTAATGACTTGTAATAACATAGAAACCCTAAATACCTATAATACTCTTCATCAAAGCATTGTATAATAAAAGGATAAGTCAGTGTGTAGTGAGGTTGGACTACCATTGGTGGTTAACCCTTGCCGAACCAATCCAAATGTTGCATTAAATTCCCTCAAGAGGGATCAAGCCTTGTGCAGTTCTCCAAGATGCATATGCATGTGCAAGTGTGAGTGTGATCTAAGCCAACCCCTTATCAGTTCCCTCAAGTCTCTTAACATAAATATAGTGGGATAACTATAGATTATATACATTACCCATCACAGTAGTAGTGTGATGTAGTGTGCTTTAGCTGCTAGAGTAAAATCTATTTTCCCTTGAAGACCTTTGACAATGTTTGGACTGACTTTGATCTTGCTGAAATATGACTCTAAAACCTTTGCATACTTGGAAATAGAGGAAATTAGACTCTTTGACTTGGTTGAATGCTTCATAATTATAGTAGTGCTTACTCTTAGTGATGTGCAATTGATTTAGGAATATTTAGGATAACTTTGAGTGCTTTTGGATTGATATTTATAATAGGAGCTTATGAAAGTGTCAGGTGAGCTACGAAGTGATATTAGCTTACTTATATATCCTTCCATAGGTGAAATGTTTAGATAAGGATGACCCTAGGAAGATAAAATGACACACTTAAAATATAAAATTAAAATTAGAGTCAGAAGATAAAAAGGGACATGACCATACAATTTGGCTAGGACCGTAGTCCACTCTAGCCCAAACTGTACAATATTATCTAGAGTGATATTGATGTAAAATCAAGAGTTTTGGAATGATTCACAGAGATAATTTACTACTTTTGATTATAAATAATTCCTAAGTTAATGACATAGAAAATTTTGGAGATGATAAATTCAAGAAAGATCTAGGGAGATGCATTTATTGGAATTAGAATGTGAACATTTGGCTTTGCAAGGGAACATAGCCAAACTTGTAATAATAGAAGGTTAAGTTACCAAATTTGAGTGTCTACAATTCTTTATTTTCATTTCTCATGTGATCATATAACTAATTACATCAGTATAAAATAGTATATTGCCCCCATGAATCATTCCCAAAAATTTGTATAATCTCAACACTTGCTTGTACGAGACCATTCATTAGGGACTGAACCATCTAATGAGACTGTACATGTGGCACTAAACCATTCAATAGTTTGGTCTAAAGTTAATTATTTCATCCTCAACCACCCAATGATCACTTTTCTCAATTTCATATCTTTTTATGGGTTTTTACTTTTCCTTACGGGTAAGCCTTAATGTGAAATTAGCATGTAAACCCTTATATAAGCTAGTCAAATGCACTCATTTGATTACCTAGTAATTACCTAACATTTTCAAGAAAATTTATTGTAAATATCATTCTCAAAGCACTCCAAGCTCTTATACATTCCTAAAAATAAGTAGTACACTCTAAGAGTATCCCTCACATAGATTTAAAGCACACTCAACCAAGTTATAAAGTCACGCTTCCCAAGCTTAAGACCATCCAAACTAAGTCAAGCTAAGGATGCAAAACCATTATTGCATTATCAAGTGATAAAATCCTCAAATCTAGTTGCATCGATATAGATATCACATGATAGGTGGAGAACTACATGCAATTTGATGCCTCTTCAGAGTATTCACAATGTAATAAATGTATGGAGTGCACTTAAACCCAACCATTAACCTTTTTTAGGGTATTTTACACATGGTTAGGGTTTGAAGATATTTTAGATCATACATAGGGTTTCACATATGTGTGACAACTAATGTTTTAGAGTAAAGGACATTAGGACCAATCATAAAGGAAAAACAAGTTACATAACACCATTTCATTGCCATACAAAATGATTTAACCCAAATGGTTAATTATTATGGGGTAGTAACTGGTGGTATATTATCCTAATCAATTATTTTATAACCAAGAATAATCATTACAAAAAGATAAATTATGATAGATAATGAAACAAAACACTAGCAATGAGGAAGAGAAGAGGACTTAGCTAATATCTTGAATTGTGTGTTGATTTGGGTTGACCTGATGACTGGAAAAGGATGGAAATTATCTAATAAAGCATTGCTACTAAAATTGTGACTTGAGCATCTTTCTCACCTAAATTGTATGGTATGATCCAAAATTTACCCATATTATGGCCTTTTCTATACACTTTGGTCCCTCTATCCTTACAACATATAAAATTTCTTACGCCTTCTTTTTGTTTCATGTTATTATTCTATCTCGAATATGGACCTCTGATACTATGCAATGCTTGTTGTGTAACTGATTCAACCTTAAAAAACTTATATGGTGAGAGAGTCCTATAAAACAAACATTAGGTGGGTTGTGGGCACCCCTGTGTACTACCAACATCACCACTACTCCGAAGGGGGATAAAACCACATGTTGTTCTTTCCCAACATGTGATATCTATAATGCATGAAACCAAATTGATAATTATGATCTTGCAAAAACGGGATTATACTTGATACTTTCCCTAGCTTGACTTGAATGTGATCATGTGAATTTTGTATTATTGGGCCTAAGTGGATGATTGCCCTAGAATGAGTATGTAAAGTATGTGGATCTTTAAGGGAGTCTTGGAGTATCTTTTCTTGTGACTTCTCTTAGTGTTTTCTCATTAGAATGCTAGGTTCCAAGTATAATGAATTCCCTCTCCAATTGGAGATAAATAATTTGCTTACATATGTGTTCCAGATCTTAAAAACTTGAATAAGGCCAAATAGAAATGTAGCAAAGGGATTAAAATTATAAAAAAGTGTCGTTACAGGGAGAGGGACCAAAGAGGCCAGGTCATCCCATAGCATATGGGAATTATGGCCCTCTTTATCCGCTATGGTCCTAGATGCATGTGCGTGTGATCTGAAAGTTGGAATTGTGATATGCAAGGGTATAACCTAATTTTATGGATTAATATGACCAGTATGTGAATAAATAGGTTGTGTATGCAAGCAATAATTAGTGGGTTATAGCTAGGGATAACATAGTTTGAAAAATTGAGCAAGTGTGGGATAGTGAAATCATGTTTTACAATTTATGTTGTTGCAAGTCACGAATTACCAAAATGAATGTGTACATTTCCCCCCATTTAAGTCTGGAATTGAAAGTTGTGTGCTTAAAGGAAAAGTCACCTGAGTGTATATACACACTTTTCCTTCACTCAAATCACATTGTGCTTGTGCTAGGACTTTGTATTTGTTCTGGTTGTGTTTTTTTTTCTAGGATGAGTACCTGCAGAGAAAAGAATGTAGTTAATGTCTATAGTATAGGAAATTGAACTTTAACTTAAAAAATTTGAACTTAGTGTGAAAATAGAAATATATAAATATAAAATTAAAGAAAAGGAAAGAGTACACCTAATTACTTTATGAGAGAGGGGGAGAGAGTAATCCCGCTCCACTACCATAGATATTTGTTGAACTTTGTGTTGGATTTGGTTGGAAGGAATTTTTGTGATCATCCCCCAAGTGGAATTTTCCAAGGATAATATAAAGAAGTACAAATGCACCTTGCATGGTGACGAGAATTATATGGGGAGCATTCTAGTTTCTCTGCATTTGTAGACATAAAATTATGCACTTATACTATTACATCACGCCTCTAATATGTTGTTGTATACATGATTTCCAAGTACAAAGATTCAACATTGGTGACACCTTTTCCTAGTCCTTCTCTTGTTTTTTATTGATTTTGATTATGACATTGTCTTGTACTTTTTAGATTTACATTTTTGTTTCATTCACAGGGATCCATGTATATGTCCTTGTTCTTGTTTCTTTTTCTTGGCTTTAGATAGTACCACCCATTAAGGACACTACCACCCAATCACTTGTGTCCCATTTGGGTGTTTTGTATATTCTCTTTTGTTTCTTATGTTACCATTTGATACTCAACTTTGGGTCCTTTATAATTCTTTGGGTCAGCCATTGGCGTCACTAAGCATCAAAATTCAAACAAGGACATCATGTATATACACAAATTACTCACTGTTATTAGGGGTTGGACAACTTGGGCTATTACTTACTATCTACTACTTGGGAATAAGAATAACATTCAAGGAATGCATTTGGGCTACATTAATCACTCCATAAGAGGGGCAATTTCTAAATTCCATCTCACACATTCATCTTGGGGTCAAAGTAGTTATAGGTTGTTATCTTGGTGTGATCGACACAAGGGAAACCTAGCTTCAAGGGACATAATTCAATCACACACACACACACACACACACACACACACACACACACACACACACACACACACACACACACACACTAGAACTACATAGATTCTGAAATGTAGTGCAGTGCCAAGTGAAAATCACATTGGGGTGACCACTAAGGTCAATACAACTCAAACACATGCATTATTTATTTCATCGAATGTTTACTTGAGCCTTGTGCGGGTAGTTAGGGATTGTTTTATAGGTTTAGGTGTGAAAAATAAATGATAAAATGAAGTGGATGTGATAAAGAGAAAAAGGAAACATGAATCATTAAACCCTAAAATATCATATCTAGATTTATTTCCAGGACACTAGTTCCCAAATTAGACACTAGCACCCGAGCGGTCTTATCCATATCTGGGTAGTCCTATCTAAAAGAGTTTTATGTTTCATTTTTCTAGATTAAGATTACCTAGTCTAGATCTAGCCTATTCTAATTAGTTTTTATCCTAGAATCAGTCCATATCCTCAAATACAAACAACTCACTCTTATATCATAATTTCTTACACATTCTTGTTTCTTTCATGATATATCTTATTTGTTACTATTATATTCATTTGATCTCAGTCCTCTGATTAATATTTAAATTTATTTAAATCATTTGGTGAACCCGTTTATTGATCAAACCCTATTTTTCCCTAGGATCCTCCATTTTTTGTATTCCTCATGGCTTATCAAACAATGTTACAAAACCATCATCCCAAACCTCCTTCCCCTAGGTATGATCTTATTCCTATAACTGGTTTTCAACCTATCTTTGAAAATTCCCAAGAAGAAGCTTCCTTCTACCGTAAATCACATATTACTGCTACATCTCATCCTAAAACTCCTCTAGTCTTTACAAATTTTATCAACTGTCACCCTAATGTTGTTCTCTTACCTCCTATTAAGGCTACTAGTTCTTATGAATCTGATAGTGATGTTGCTTCTATTGCTAAAAATGATACATGTGTTGGGGATTTGGTTAAATTTTTAGATGAGGAAGGTATTTTTAGTGATGTTTGTGTTACCTGTACTTATTTTGATATTGTATATGCTATCATAAATATCCCTCACCCTACTCCTTCTCCCCCACTTATATATGCACAAATCATTAGAGTTGATCCTATTGTTGTCGATAATAATATTTTGATCCCCTCTTCTTCTTATCAACCAAGTGTTCATTCATTGAATATTGTGCCTAAAAATGCATATATTTCTTCCTTCAACTCTTGTGTTCTTCCTAATGATGTTAGTGCTCATTGTCCTTCCCATAATGTGTTGAAATCTATAAAATTTAATGATGCATGTGTTTCTACTCTTGACATTTCCAAAGATATTGTACATAATGATGATCATAAGGATAATGTGCATATTTCTTGTAAAGTGTGCAAAGTTATTTTCCTATAGATTCTTCTTCCCATGTTCCTATTCCTAGTTTTCCAATTGTTGATCCAAAAGTTGACTTTCAACCCAATAGTGTCCCTATCGCTACTTATAATGGCAAGATTTAACCTCTTAATGAACGCCTTAATGTTTATGTCACTACTCCCCAAGAAGTTCTTTCTGTTATGCATGTTGTAGGTGATTTACAAAATAATATCCATACCCTTACCCTTGACAGTAAGGCCTATTATGCTAGCAATGATAATAATTCTCTTCATGACAATCCTATTCCTAAAAATATTTACAATTTAGATTTTCCTAAGGGTTTTAATTTTCCTGCTTTTACACTTTTTGATGGAATGGGTAATTCTTATATACATATTGATGTAGGGGAATCCAGAACTTAAGAAAACCTAAAAACATGGAGGAAGTGTGTAATAATTGGAAAACATGTAAGAAGAGAACAATAGAGAGCTAGAAAAATATGTGTGCCGTAGAATTCTTAAGGGAGAGCTTCTAAGAGGATGAAGGAAGAGATGACCAACTAGATTAAAAACTACCAAGAGGAAGAAAAATAGTCACGAAGACAAGTGAAAAGAATAAAGAGGAATATTGGTAGAATGTTGGTCATGAGGCAACTAGTCAGGAGAAGAGAAAATACCATGACAATATGACCAAAAGAAAGGTGGGTCACTAGAGAAAGCGACAAGTATGAAGAGAGAAGTGGCTTGAAGTCATAAAGCCTAGAGGTATGCATGGAATAATTGTGCATAGATCAAGGATGACACATGAGAATGGGTGTGTGGCATAGAAAGAATGCCAAAGAAACTGGCCAAGAGAAGATAAAGATGTGTAGAAAGAAAATAATAGTCAGCACCAAACAAGGGGAAGCACGATTGGGAAAATTTTAGAAGAATGAAGAAACGTGGTTAGAATTAGGTAACCCAAAAGGCATGGATCGTGAAGAATGATAAGGAGAGTGTGTAAAAAAGAAGAAGGGGAGGTATAACATGCAAGGATAAGGCACACAAATAATAGTTATCTTTGGTGGAAACCAAGTATGAGGAGACATGAGGATGCACAGAGGAATAGACAACCAAAAGCTGAAGGAGAAAAATTATGCAAGGAGGCATTAACATAGGAAGGAACAAAAATAATAAGGAAGTGCACATAATTTTTTGAGAAGAAGGGAAAAGAGGTAAAGCGTAAAGAGACAGAGCTTGAGGTGAAAACACAGGGTTCCAAATGGTAGAAGAAGGAAAGAGGAATATCTTGCAGAGTCATGTGGTTGATATTGATTGTATGATGAGAAGGTTGATCGGAAGAGTTCAACTACCTAATGGCATGGTGCAAAGAGATTGGATAGAAGGATTTTTCACATATAAGTATAATAAAGAAGGTAAATTAAAATTTGAAGTCCAAGAAAGAAAAGTGGGGGAGCTAACTCAGAGGAGAGAGAAGCAGAAAGATAGGATCTCGAAACTATAAATAACAGTGGAGTCACTCAAATTGTGGTTGTTATTGTTATTATTATGAAGGTTTGAAGGGTGGTTGTTAAAGGCCACAAAGGGGTTGGGTTGGTTAACAAAGGGCTAAGAGGAGTTATTCAGTTAAAGGGACCGAGTAGAGAGGTTGAGATTGACCTTTGAGCTAAGCAAGTGAGGTGAAATTATTTTTGTTTAGCCCTAGAGGTATTAGCTGTTATTACATCCCTATCAATGGAATATATTGTAGATTTCGTATGGATTTTCCAAATTAATGAAATATAAATAGTTTCAATCTGTTGTGTTTACTCTTAAGAAACAAAAGGCTCAGGGAGTGCCCAATGGATTTTTGTGTCATCAAGTAGTATCACAGCTAGTTATTTTTTAGTGGGAAAGTGAAGAAGCAGAATAAATAGCAAATCATTGAATGTGAGTGTAGTCTTATTATTTCACTAATAACCCAAGGCACACTAGAACATCACTCAGCTAGAACTAAGTGCTCACCCGAAGTGAACAAGGGTACCAGGTCCCTCTTTGTGGTAGCTTTGTCTAGAAGTTAGCATGATCATACAAATATTCTAGATCCATAATACCCATCTAACAATGGAGCATAACATAACCTAGATCTTAACTATATGCAATATTAACTCATATCATAATCAAGATTAATTTTACCATGCATGAACCACTCAATATGTGTCCAAAATCAATATCCAACCATAAAAATCCATTATATTAATTGCCATAAAATACAGAAGCTCCATACATACATAATAATGTCACCATGAGTCATGCGATTACAGAAACAAACAACATAACTCTATCATAGAAGCAATCCTCCTAAACTATGCAGATCATATATATAGGGGTGGAGACTTTCCCTTCACCACCCATGCATCCTTAAAATAGGTTACATACTAAGAATAACCATGTTTTGCTTACAAGACAAATACAAAAGCATGTAAGTACTTCTACTAATAGTTCTTCTATAGATAACTCTAGTTTACATCCTATTATTAGCTCAGAACCATGCATTTCGCTTGGTCTTCCTCTTATCGCAAAATAAACATTGTTTGAACCGCAAGTCTTCTTACTTTAATCTTATCTTCAAAATCTTGCTTGGTCACTACTTTAAGTCTATATTTAGATCTGCATCCCAAAATCAGCTAAGTGCTTGGTCTGCCCATTCTTTCTTCATGTGTGTATTCCTATATGACTTCAATGTGATATCCCTATTCTCCTCGCACCTTTTGCAATGCCTCTTTTGCGAGCTAAACTTTTTTCTCATGGAGTTATTCATTTTCCATGCTTGACATTACCCCACACTTGCTTCATTTTCACCCCCGGAAATGGGTAATCTGATTAATCTCTTCATGAATAAAGAATATGGAAATCACAAAGAATAAAAGAATATCTACCATCTTCAAAGAATAAAAGAATCTGGTCACTGGGTAAGGAGGATGGGAAAATCATTTTTTAATGATGCTTCAATTGCATTCCATCCCTCCACCTCACTCTGTGCTTGCTTGAATAGATCCCCCATCATTGCACTGACTTCTTCAAATGTGAGCTCTTCACCCTTGGATTTGAATGTGTCAACCAAATTTTCCAACTATTTTCCAATGTCTGTCAATAGTTCCATTCTACACGTTACACGGGGATAAAATTCCTTGAGCTTATTCTTTATAGAGGTCCTTAATATATCAATAATTTCACTCTTCTTCTCAACCTATACAAGGATCTTATCTCATTTCGCTTGATTGTCTTTGTTTTTGGCCTAAAACTCCTTTAAATCTACCTCATGATTGGCAATCAAGGTACTTGCCACCTAATCCATGTCTTCACAATTGTCATATACAAATTCAGCCATATGATCCGTGCTCTTAACTTATGCAAAAAGCTCAGTGTATTGAGTTATGGTTGCCTTGATCTATTCCTTCTCCTATTGTTTCTACCACCCCATAACTTCTTCCATGAACTCTAATGCTAGGGGTTATTTTTGCATCATGATTATGCATGTTAAATCCTCCAAATAGTGGAGAGATAATTCATACTTCTGTGAAGGGGAAGCTAGTTCCCAGCATGCTAGTATGATTGAATCTGCCATCAATTCTACCTTTTTGTATACTTCACACAATTTTCACTTTTCCTCCCTCAACTCAACCTTTAACTGTGATGATTTGTTCTTTCCCCTTTATTTCATTGTCTCTCTCAATAATTTATTTATTCTTTTCTTCTAAATCATTTTCCAGTGCTTTGATTATGTTATTTCTCCTAAATAATATAGACTCCACTTCCACCGATACTTTATTTAGCGCATTAAACACTTGTTCATCAGTTAACTATTGAGAATCCACTATTGGATTTACCTCCTTGGAGCTTGGTGAAGCACGTGTATCTAGTAATGCTACTGCATTGATTTCTAACTCGGAATCATCAACATGGGACTCAAACATCAAGGACATAATCTTCTTTGTGCATGGGAATGCACCTTCCCTATCAAAATATGACCAACATAAAAGTTGGTCCATGTCGTACTATACTCTGGTAGTGAGTGTGCAATACCTTGTTGGGATCTACATCATAGGACATAGTAGGCCTTTGTTAGGTGGACATGCATTTGCCCTCATGTGCACACCCTTTGGGAACCCTACCACCAAACTTGTTTCTCCTCATAGACTCCCACATTTCTCTTCTTCTTCTTCTTCTTCTTCCATGTTACACTCTACCTCCTGATTGACCAAGGTCTGTATAATACCGGCAACCTCACATTTTTCCAAGGTATCTACTTCCAAGCCGAAGACATGTGTAGTATCTTTCACATTTGTTCTAAATTCTTCTTCTCCATCTACTTCTTCCTCTCTAACCTCCTCCGAAGGCGCGCTATGTTCCTCATCAAACTTGTGCACATTGTACATGGGGGTTCTTCTCAGGCTCTTGTTCTTCCCCCTCCCCCTCATTTTCTTCATTCTTCAAGCTCTCCTTTTCTTCAGAGTCAGTACTTCAAACTACCCTTGGTTTCTTCTTCAATGGAGAATTTTATTTTACTAGGGACCTCTTCCTATGAGTATAAGTACTCGTACCTGCATCAGTTTCCTTTATCCTTTTAGCCTAGCCTTCATGCGCGCTCGACACCCAGCTTGTTATAGGAGTCTCTTCTTTATCTTTTGTCTTAGTTTCCACATTCTTTCTTCCTGAACGATCCTTGGGTATACTTACATCATCCTTTAAATACACGCCTTGTTCAAACTTAGACCGTATATAAATATATACCCTTGTTGCAGTGGCCCCAAAAATTGGTATGGTAATAAGCTTGACCATCTGTATGTCATGTGAGACATACCTTTCCACATATGTGCACTTCTTTGGGTAGACAAGTGTTCGGTGCAGCTCGCAATGCTCCTGATCTATATTACTTAGATCAAATCTCAGCTTCTTTACATCTTTAAACCTGTTAACCGCACTTTGGAAGTACTGTGCAGTGAAGGAAAATGGTAACTTACACCACAAGCTCTTGGTGTCATCAATCAGAGTGAACCTGCCAATGTGAAATTGTTGGTAAAATATAAAACTCAACCTCATATTTTACCAAGGCTGGTAGTTTCTCAGGGATCCTTCACTCAGCGCTAAAGGCACCGCACATCCACTGGTACCATTTATCCAAGCACACCTTGTACGCCGATGTCATAGTATCACAAGTATAAGCCACAAACCTCTTAGCAGGAGAGGGGTCTTCTTCAGGGTACTCCCACATGTTGTTATTCAACCCATCGGGCACTCCAATCTCAGAGAACATGATAAAGAGCAAGATATTTCCATACATTATCTTGTCTCCATCTCGCGTTGCATCAATTATATCTTCTGCAATAAAGGTGGAAATGTTGTAGATGGTTCCCTAAGCTATCTTCTTACATACATTCAACCACCTCTTATTAACTTGGGTCCACCTTTCCTGTCCACTCAATTTGGTAAGTAGGTGCATGGCCATCTTTATCACCAGATTACTGATATTTGAGATATCAAAGGCACACCCACCTTTCTTATACCCATATTCCTTAGTTGTTTCTTTGACAGCCTCATTATCACCCAAGTCATCATCAAATGACTCCCCAGTGCAGATGAGTCTTGTGAACTTTGAGATTAACTGTGGAGTTATGCACATTCTCCTTCTAGTGAAGTAAAAATAATCTTCATGTACGTGTGACATTAGCCACTAGTAAAATCTCTTAGGTTTTCTAAAAAATGGTAATTCATACAGTTGGAGTAATCTGGCCTTCTCCAAAGTCTTCTATATTGAGTCATCATACATTGGTTTATCATCTAGAGTCATTTCCTTCTCAGTCGTATCAGTTCAATGGTTATAATCACTTATAACCATGTTCCTTACGCAGGACACCCACTCCATCCCCATCAATACCCCATATGGGTATTGCATCTCTGAATACCATTCCTCATTGAAATTTACTTTCTACACTTGGTTTATCTTTGCCCTTGCCCTTTTTCTTGGGTGAAAAAATTTCTCCCCTCCTTCATGCCATTATTGGTTAGGTACTTGTTAGTTGTACCTTGTGCTTCAGTTTCCTTGATGCCTCAAACTCTAACTGTAACTCTCCTGTGCAAATTCTATAAACCGTGCCCTAGTTCTTCAAACCCTAACTAGAAAACCTTCTCTCCTTCACACTACACCGTCCAAACCCATAAAACATCTTTACCAAACTTTCTCTATGCACAAAAGTGTTCTTATCCACAATCTAGTTTACAAATCTTTACCTTCACAATCAATCCTTCTCCAATACTCTCGAGGATGCCCTAGTTCACACAAGTTAGTTCATAGATTTTCAAAAGGTAACAATGATATACCATGACCCCTTATTTATAGTTTGTTAGTTTTTACCATATTAATTACAATGCCACCTACCATCATACTGCAACAATAAATTTAGTTTTTCCTACCTTCCCAAGTGTGTTTCCTCTACGCGTCCAACCGTGCATAACCTTTGCAACATTCTAGCGCGCAAAACTACACTGACTGCAGACCTCCTTACACGTGCTCCCATAAACCACAAAGTCCTATTCCAAGTACTTCTCCCTACCACTACCTACCCCACGTTGACGTGCACGTTCATTCATGTACGTGGATTTATCCTTTGGCATTGTCCTTATTTTCATCATCTTCCTTATGAAACCTTATCATTTTTTGACGACCATTATCACCACCGCTATGTGTGCCCCTCTGGTACTTAGGAATCCCATCACGCGCTCTTGTTTTTCCTGGGCCATTGTCAACATCATCTCTTATATGCTTACCTCTTCTTGTACTTTACCCCACACTAAATGTATGTGCACTCCTCTGCACATGGACTCAAAAAGGGGGTAATCAACTTTTGGCATGCAAATGCGCTTATTACACAAAACACTAAAAAAATTTGACAAATCATAACAATGATGAAATGAAACACACATAAAAGAAATGCATTAAGGGAAACCTATTCTAGCTGGAAATATTGCCTTATTACAAACACCAAGAAGAATTATTTATAGTAGGGCTTCGACCTACTCCCATTGAAATAACCAAGCAACTGTGTCCCATCCAATGCCTCTAACTGGAAAGTGCTTAAATAAACTATATAAGTCATAACATACAGTCCCAACCAATGCACTTTAAACTTTCCAGGGTGGCACAAAAACTTGGATTCATAAAGAAGAACCATCTCTGTAACTTCAAGCTTCTTATCCTTAATATGTCTATCATGCCATGCCTTTTTCTGGCCTTTTCCGTCTTCTAACTCCATCTGGAAATGGCACGCCTTTCATCCAACTACATCGGTTTATCAATATGCTCTTCAAGTGCTTGACTATCAGCCAAACCTCCTACATGCAAAATATGTAGAGAAGGTAACATGAATTCTATGAGCAAAATAGCCTCTGCGCCAATCACCAATTGAAAGGGTATGGATTTGTTCAATATTTTATAAGTTGTCTTATATGCCCAAAGCACAGCAACGACTTTATCATCCCAATATTTCCTTCCAACATCACAAATATTAGTTAATTTTTGGCTCAGTATCTTGTTGAAAGCCTCAGTAGTTCCATTTTCCTGTGGGTGATAGGGTGTTGTTTTATGGTGTGCCACCATAAATTCTACCAATAGTATCCATATGGTCTCATTAAGAAAATGATTACCCCTATCACTTGTCAAACTCAATGGGCATCCATACCTACTGATAATGTTCTCCCACAGAAACCTTGCTACTGTAGTTGTCATGCAATCCTTTGTAGGCATCACTTTTTCCCACCTTGTAAGATAATTTGTACAAGTTATAATGTAGCGTGACCTAGTCATGCGTGCATGGGTGGGGAAATAGGACCCACAAATTCAATTTCCCACCTTTCAAAAGGTTCTGCACTAGGAACAGGCCTCAAAGGCATTTCATCTCTATTCCCAGGCTTTCCAAGGCGCTGACAGTGATCACAGGCTTTACAATATTCCTTACAATCTTTATACAATGTTTCCCACCATAAACCAACCCTTAAAATCTTATGTATGGTGGCATCTCCTGCATAATGTCCACTTGTAATACCACCATGAGATTTCTCTATAATAGCTTTGTGCTCATGCTTGAGTACACACCAACACAAAACCTCATCCCAACCCAGTTTGTATAAATCTCCACTGATCAACATGTAAGGAACGACACGGATGGCATGTTGCTTCTTCTCTATACTCTTCATCCCTTCATGCGCCACACCAGTTCATAAAAAGATAGCAATGTCTTCTAGGTCAGAGGGCATGCGGTTCAATCTAAATAGTTGTGCATCTGGAATTGTATCATAATTTCTCTGTGTCCTCACTAGAATTAATCCTTGACAAATGATCTGGTCTAGAATTGCTCTTTCCTGACTTAACGACCACCATAAAATCAAATTCCTCAAACAACAAAATCCAACGACATATGCGCCCCTGTAAAACGGGCTTACTCACCAAGTAATTCAATGTCATATGATCTATTTAGAATATAAATGGGGTATCCAACAAGTATTGCCTAAACTTATTCAGTGTGTAGATCATGGATTAGGCTTCACACTCTGTAGTTGTATAATTCTGTTCAGCTAGGGTCACATTCCTACTCACAAAAAAATAGGATGATCAACAATACCTTCTCCAGGATGGGCTAATACTGTGTCAATGTTCATGCCAGAGGTGTCCACATGCACATGAAAAGGTTTGGTCCATGAAGGAAAACATGGAATGGGTGTTGCAGTAAACCTTTCCTTCAATGTCTCAAATGCGCGTTGTTGCACTTCACCCCAATGGAACTTGCCTTTACTCTTCAATAATTCTTCTAAAGGCATGACAATCTTAACATAACCTTTGATAAAATTCATGTAATATCCTATGTGTCCCAAGAATCCGTGCACCTCGCTTTGGTTAGTAGGTTCCTCTAAGCTCAAAATAACAACAACCTTAGCAGGATCTACCAATAATTCTTCTTTACAAATAATATACCCCAGAAAAGTCCCAAAAGGTGTAGCAAAAACACACTTCTTAATGTTTAAGGAGATGATCAACTTCCAGTACCTCTTAAACACAAGTCTTAATTTTGCTAGCCCATATACCATCCAATCATCCAAATAAACCTATAAAAACTTATGAATGAAGTCTTGAAATGCTTGAAAAATAATGTGTGAAAAGAGTGCAGGCACATTCTTCAATCCAAATGGCATAACTGTGTATGCAAAACTTCCCCATTCCATGGTGAAAGTTATCTTCTCTTGATCCTCTCTAGAAATCCACACCTGATGATATCCAGAAAATCCATCAGTGAAGGATTAGATTTCGCACCCAGCAACGCCTTCCAAGATTTCTTCAATAAAAGGTGTTAGAAAGGGATCTATTACACATGCAGTGTTAAACTCCCTATAATCCACAAAAATTCTTATTATTCTTTCTTTATACTTATCACCATAGGGTTCACCCATTTTGATTCCTCGATGGGCTCAATGCTTCCATAACTCGGCATCTTATCAATTTCTTCCTTTACCTTGATGTGCATACTAAGATTCATCCTGTAAGGCCTCTTCCTAACCGGGCACGCAACTTCCTTTAGCTTGATCCTCATCTCGCCCAATGAGTGATGTACCCCTTTCAGGTCATGATAACCTCTAGGAAATAAGTCTTGGAATTCATGCAATAACTCAATTATTTTAGCAACCTCTGAGTCAGAACAGTAATCACCAATGATGGCCTCCTTAGGTTTATTATTTGTCCCAATGTTTACCTTCTTCATTTTCATAGGCTCATGATAAGTGCATGCCTTATCATTTGCACTGTCTAAGATCTTTCATGTACCCTCAATATGCTCAGCATCTAGATTCTCCACTTCTTCATCATCAATTACATAGACCATCTTACCTTTTTCTTTTTCTAGGCAAGTGTGCCCAGGCTGCTCTGCATCTATTTCTTCTTCTTCAAAGAGCACCCAAGCTACTCTACATCTCTCACGGTCAAGCGCTTCATAACCTATAATGCTCATTCACTAGAGGTTTAGTGGAAAAATAGTCAAATCTCTTAATCATACCTACAGTCAGTTCTTTCCAATTTATTGTTTCTCTATTCAACTCTCCATAAACATACCATGCACACACGCAACCTCACAAGGTGTAGTAGAACTTGTGCACCCACAGTGAAGGTGGTAAGGCTTCCCGCCCCTCTTTCTAGAGTCTCTCACACTGTTGAACATGGTGTTGAGCATCCTTCCCATGAAATTCACATGTCTTGGTAGGTGCATTTCTCTAAAGAAATCTTATAGAGAAGGTGATTCTCACTTCCCGCCACTCCAAAAGATTATCTTTATGAACAATTCACCATCGGGTTGCCATCCCACCCAAGGTATACCCTAGCATATTCCTTCTTTCCACTTAATCTATCCACTGAACTTCCATAGTGCGCAAGAACACTTTAGGATTTCCTTCACTAGTGTACCTTAGTACCTAGTTACTGCCTAAACACCTAACAAAACGCAGCCTGCTTACATGGGTGTCTACACTCTTTATCTCACACCCAACCATTTCATAAGTGCCATGTGCCCAATTTTCACACGCAATAATTGTAGTATCACTCATAGACCGTGCATCATCCCATTGAATAACTCCTTCATTCGATGGATCAAGTACTTTAGGATCCCTAATGGTGCACATATATATTCTATTCAAATCCTCTTCACTCAAAGGCTCTACATAAGGTGCAACTTTTCCATCTATAAGAGGAATGATAATGCACTCTTCCTTTTTCTTAAAACTAATATATCCCTTATTAAATCGTATATTAGGATTATTTGTATAACACCAAGGGTACCCAAGAAATGTTGGCAAACTGTTTGCTCTGCAAGCACCAAAACCTCAAAGTCCCCAATAAACTTGGTCCCTTATATAGTAATAGTAGTATCTTTTAAGACTCCAATGGGCATGGTTATAGTCCTATTTTCCATAAAAAAACACATTTGAAGATGGTTTTAATGGTGGCCTCCCCATATGTTTCCATGCATCCAAAGTGAGTACATTTACTTTTGCACTTGTATCAATCAAAATGTTACTTAAAAGCCATCTGTCAACAACAACATTTAGAGTGATGTCTTTGTCATAATCAAGACTATGAGGAGGCATACAAAATTTGTCTTTCACTCTTAACTATAGTGCACATCATCTTCCCCATTAACCATTCCCCTAATAAAGGAATGATATTTTTTTGTCAAGGCATCTTACAAACATCCTTTAAATCATCTACATCCTTCTAAGGAATCTCAATTGTTTTTTCCTAATCTAACTTTGGTGACTGCTCTTTTAAACATTGTATCTCACCCTACAAGTTTCTAATCACCTCTATGGTTTCTTAATAAACTTCCTCATGATGAGTAGCGTTTAGATACTTTACATGCAAGGCATCCTCCTTTGTAATAATAGGCTTCTACTTTGGAACTTCCCTCATGCAAGCAACCTTAGCACGTGTAGTGACTAACACGGATACCATCTTAGGATCATATGCTAACTTTGACATCCACTTATCTTCCACAATGCATTATACTCTAACCATTATTGCTCCCTTATCTTGTTTTCCCTTCTTACTCAAGTGTTCATACAAATATGAGAATTCTACATAGTTGCGGTTCTTTCCTCAAAAATAAAAAATAATATTATGAGGGAATTCACACCTGTAATGATGAGGGGATCTGCATGTATAACATGTTCCTTGTGGAAATTTACTGCTTCCACCATTAAAACCTCATGCTTTGAATCTTCCACAGTAACTGTGACCTTTACCTCAACCTCCATCAAAGCACCCTTCATTGTGATTATGATCATGATGTTCACCTTGTTCCTTATAATTATTCACAACACTGGTCTGACATACACCAATATTAATGACATCATGAATATGATCAATCAACTTGTAATTCTCTGTATCATAAGTGGTAGACCTACAAATTTTACAGTAACAGAACATGTTCTTCCTTATCACATGTTGCAATAGTGAGCACCTACTTGAATCCTGATCCAAGTGACAAATCTCACAGTCCAGAAATGTGGCGCACATTGATTTTCAAGGAAAATTTTCCTTAGTATGTCCTACTTCATAATACCATGCACCAAATACCATTGCACGTCTCATGTGCTGAATCAGCTGAAAAGTTTTCTAACTTTTGGCCATAGCCACAACTGAGCCTCCAAAAATGGGCTAACTCTAGTGTCTACACTCCCAACTTCCTCAATGCATAGAGCTACCTCAAGTGCCTCGCATGGATCTGTATAATTCTTATGGGAGAGATCCCTTTTGAAATGTGTGATCAAACCTCCAATGAACCATTGAGCATGTTAACTCGGGTGAATGTCATAAGATAACTTCGACAAAAGGGTTTTGAATTGTGCTTCATACTCCCTAACACTTTCAGCCATACCCTGTTTGGTGTCCTTCAACATGTTGATTCCCTTCTACTCAAACTTAGGTATATGGAAATCTACCAAGAAAAAATCACACAACGCGGTATAGTCTACAAAAGTCTGGTTCAGATCATATTTCATGTACCAACTATACCCGCGCACTTGCAAAGTAATTACAAATCAACTTGCCTTACTATCTGGAGTTTTAATCCCTTTTGTGTGCCATAGTATTTCACACATATACACATGTTCATTTACATCTTTGATCCCTCTGTATTCTGGGAGATGAAGAGACATCTCTAAATAGACATGTTGGAGTTGGTGCAGACTGTGCCCACCAGATCTAGATCTGTATTACCTCCTGTGTTTCCTTCACCTTCAAAACCACCAAATCCACTAGCTCTTGAGCCACCTAATCCTCCTGATCCCCCTCCTGTAATAGGCAATGAACCAAAGGATGCATTGCCTTGTGTCCCAAAATTTATGCTAAACTAAACTCCCATGGTCTACAAAGTTGTACTACTACCAGATGTGATACCAACATTTTACGTGCCAAAATTTTGTGTTGATGATGAGATAGAAAATATACCTCCGACCTGACCTCCAAATAACACAGATGATAATTACACTACCATATATGAATAAGCTACCGAATTAAAACATGAAATTGATTACAAACTAAATTTATCGGTCGCTACTCTAGTGCCCACATTAGCCTGTTTACTAATGACTATCATAGAAACTAGAAAACCAAGCACAAGGGTTAGGTCATCAGGAGGGATCAAATGTTCACCTGCGGTCCTTGCATTCTCCACCGGCACACTCTCATCTAAGGTCAAAGAGGGTTCTCTATTATTCTTACCGAAATTGGGGAGTTCCAAATGCTCTAGCCCCATGTCTTATGTGTGAGCTCCAAATCCTTTGCTTGTCATCTCTCTCCATAACGTCATTCATTCTGTAACTTC
The DNA here is from genome assembly GCA_019776745.2 of Taxus chinensis. NCBI lineage: Eukaryota > Viridiplantae > Streptophyta > Pinopsida > Cupressales > Taxaceae > Taxus > Taxus chinensis. The sequence goes on along the minus strand of CM034147.1, from coordinate 262,676,730 downwards.
ACGATGCTTCTCTAAATACCTCTCACGCACCTCATTAAATTTAAGATGCCTTTCTTATATCTTCCTTTTCTGCCATCTTTCACCACACCTACTCCTACCCCCACATGTGGTGGGGCTTAGCTAGCCATAGGATGATGTTCCAAATCTAGGGTCATAATCAAGATCTTAATTGTTAAAGGGATACCGTGTAAATATGATCCTTTGGGTTCATGCAAGAACTAGAACTCAGGAACCTCTGGACAGAAATAAGTAGAAACTATGTACTCCAAAATACAGTTATTCAGAACACCACTCCAATATGATCTATAATGTGTGTCCAAGTTAGATTATCATCATGCAAAGCCTTGAATTCTTCATGTGTCCAAAGAAGTATTTGAAATCTCTAATTCCTCCTCGATGCATAAACAACCAGCCAGTCGTACAACTCTATGGGGAAAATGTAGATGAACATCTCATACAACTCATGATATAGATTCTATTCCACCCATGTGCCTGCATTAAATTCAGGTCCAGTGCTAAATTCGTGAGCATACTCTTACTCTATATTTTCTAACCACTCTTCAATACTTTCCAAGGTCAACCAATACATCTTCATCATGCAACATCCTAGAAAACAACTGAAAATAGGTCCCGACAACATAACCAAAATGTAGTCTTATTATTTCACCAACATCCTAAGGCATGCTAACACATCACTCAGCTAGAAATGAGCGCTCACCTAGAGCGCACAAGGGTACTAGGTCCCTCTTTTATGGAAGCTTTTAAAATAAGTTAGCATGATCATACAAATGTTCTAGATCCATAATACCCATCCAAGAATGGATCATACCATAACCTAGATCTTAACTATATGCAAGATTAACTCATACCAGAATCAAGATTAAGTTTACCTTACAGGAACTAGTTGTAAATTTTTCAACATTCAATATCTAGCAACAAAAATCCATTATATTAATTACCATAAAACACAGAAGCTCCATACATATATAATAATAACACCATGATTCATGCATGTACATAAACCAACAACATAACTTTATCATAGAAGTATTCCTCCTAAACTATGCAGATCATACATATATATAGGGGTGGGGACTTTCCCTTCACCGTCCCTCCATCCTCAAAATAGGCTACATGCTAAGAATAACCATGTGCCACTTACAAGACAAATACAAAAGCATGCAAGTACTTCTATTAATGGTTCTTCTATAGATAACTCTAGTTTATATCCTATTATTAGCTAAGAACCATGCATGTTGCTTGGTTTTCCTCTTATCCCAAAATAAACCTTGCTTGAACCACAAGTCTTCTTTCTTGGTCGTTACTCCAAGTCTATAGTTAGATCTGCATCCCAAAATTGGCTAAGTTCTTGGTCTATCCATTCATTCCTCCTACAAGCATTCCTATCCGACTTCACCACACTAACCTTTTTCTCCTTGAGCACACGTCCTCATGCGTCTTTCTTCTACAATGCCTCTTGTGTGCACTAACCTTTGTTCTCATGGAGTTAGTCATATTCCATGCTCAACAAAGAGGCAACTAGCACAAAGAGATTATGTTATTCACTTTGATAAGTGGGTAGAGAACACATGTGAAGATAGAGCATGATGAATGGTGATATGGAACCAAAGAAGGGAGATGTGTGAGACACAAAAATCATGAAGAAGCTCAAAGAAATGATGGAGGAGCTTTAGATACTTCTAGAGGTGCAGAACTGGCTAGATCACTTAGAATAAAACCACCTAATCAAGAAAGGTTTTACAACCATAGATGGTAAGGAGGTGAAGATATTGAAGGACTCTACAAATAATAGAGGGTGTAATGGAAAGAATGAGCAAGAATTGCTAGAATAGCACTAGAAGGAGAAGGTGTGCATGTTAAAGGTTGTGTGGGAAACAAATAATAGAAAATAAAACCTCAGTGTGGGAGCACCACCAAGAGAAGAGGGTTCAACTGTGGGAGTACCACAAAAATATGTGTCATTGGAAGTACATGGATGGAAACACATGAGAGTGTCACTCTAGTAAAGGATGTTCTTGAGGAATAAAGAGAGATGGTTGGTTTATACCATGAGCACACAAGGAAAAGCATAGATGCAAGAGAAGACACCTTGGAACACGAGGTGGAGATAAATGTGGAAAGTGTGTAAAAAGAGGAGAGGCACATAGAATACATATGAGTTTCATGGGATACATCTTAGAGAGATAAGGAGCGGGGTGCATCATAGAGAGTGCAAAGGAAGATACCCTAACAGGAAGATGAGGAAAAACAAGTTACACAAAATAAAATACTCCAAGAGGAGTAGAAAAGCACAAAGGTGAAGATACACATAATAATGGGATAACCATTACAGGATAAGATGAGAAATCTAGGGTGATTGATAAAATACACATGAAAAAGGGTGTACCTACTAAGGATATCTAGGATGATCTCAAAATAAGGGGTGTAGAGAAGTACACAAGTGGACAAGAGTGCACAAGTAAGAGGGAGTGTAATGGCAGTTTGGAGAAATTGTAGGAGAATGCAGAGAAGGAAGCTAGGATCAAGAGAGGATGGGAACGGTTTGACCCAGAGGAAGTTTCCTTGGAGGCAAAAAAATATAGAGAAACTAAGGATAGTTGTTAAAGTGCATATGGATAAAGGTGCATAAGGAGGAGAAGAGAACAATAGAGATCTCAATCTGGAGTCTGGTGGAGAGGCTCCAGAAGTATTGTGCAAAGAAGAAGGCATAGGAAGAGAAGAGGAGGCAAAATAAATAAGTGGTGTGACAAAATTTCTATTGCAAGAGGGAGGAGAAAATAAAGGCCATCAGTAGAAGTGTTGTGTAACATAGTCTAAGAGGTGAGGGAGAGAAGAACCCATCAAGAAGTATGTAGGAAAGGGAGATGCAGGAGCATAAAGGGGTTATTTTGGAAAAGGCGCATGAGAAGATGGATTCCCAAAGAAGTGGAGGAAGAATGGCGAGTTCAAACACACAGGAAGATCCCAAAGAAGGAAGGGAAAAAGGGATAAGAAATGTGCAAAGCAAGAAGGAAAATCATAAGGAAAAGGTTACGAAGGAAGGGCGAAAAAAAGAAGTGGGGAAAATGGTTGAAATTTCATAAGGAGGAAGAAGAGAAAGCATAAATTTTCAAAGTATAAGGAAGGAGGATCCTCCCAGAGAAAAGGAATTCACAGGAAAAAGGAACTCATAAGAAATTTCCACATAATGCAATAGAGTCACCAGGAAGTGGTCAAGGATTGGAAGAAGCATGAGAGGAAGTTTAGGGAGAGAATGGCTTGTTGGATACAGGATCTGGGTTTGGTTGTTTGAAGGGTGATTCTATCACTCACATCCACTTAGGGAGGACCTCAAGTTAAAAATACCCTAGATTTTTGATGCAGGGGTATCGAGGACTTAAGAAAACCTTTACAAATGGAGGAAGTGTGTGAGAATTGGAAAACATGCAAGAGGAGAAAAGGAAAGCACTATAAATATGCGCATGTGAAAAAAGTCTAAAGGGTGAGCTACCAAGAGGATGAAGGAAGAGATGCATGAAAAGATGAAGAGATTTCAAGAGGAATATGTATAGTCATAGAGACAAGCAATGAGAATAAAGAGGAATAATGGTAGAATTCTAGTGAGGCAACTAGTCAGGAGAAGAGAAAAGGCCATGAGAAGAAGGTCAAAAGCAAAGAGGGTCACCAGAGAAAGTGACAAGGATGAAGAGAGAAATGGCACAAAGTCACAAAGCCTAGAGGCATGAATAGAAGAATTGTGTATAGGTCAAGGAGGACACATGAGAATGGGTGTGTGGGATATAAATAAGGCAAAAGTAACTGGCCAAGAGAATATAGAGACATGTAGAAAGAAAAGTGCAATCAACAGAAAACAAGGGGAAGGAAAGTTCATAGAAAAGAAGAAGGGGAAGTAAGGAATGCAAGGAAAAGGCACACAAAGAATAGTTATCTTTGGTGAATACCAAGTATGAGGAGACATGAGGATGCAAAGAGGAGAAGACACTCAAAACTTGAAGGAGTAAAATTATGTAAGGAGGTGTTGACATAGGAAGGTGTGAAAAGAATAAGAAAGTACACAATTTTTTTGGAGAAGAAGGTAAAAGTGGTAAAACATGAAGAGACAAAGCCCAAGGTAAAAAGATAGGGTGAATACTGAAAAAATAAGGTCATAAGATGAGCCTATAGGGTCACATGGTTGATAGTGATCAGATGATGAGAAGACTAATCAGATGAGTTCAACTACGTGATGGTGTGGTGTAAGGAGATTGGATAGAAGGAGAGTGTGTGGATAAATGAAGAAAAATTTGAATTTGAATTCTACATGAGAAAAGTGGAGGAGCTAGCTCAGACAAGAGAGAAGAAGAAAGATAGGAACACACAACTATAAATAACAGAGGAGCTGCTCAAGTTGTGGTTGATTTTATTGTTGTGGAGGTTGAAAGGGTGGTTGTAAAAGGCCATAAAGGGGTTGAGTTGGTTGACCAAGGGCCGAGAAGATTTAGTTGGCCAGAGGGACCAATTTGAGAGGTAGGAATCATCCTTTGAGTTGAGAGAGTGAGGTGAAATGAGTTTGATTTATCCCTTAAGGTGTTAGCAGTTGTAACATCTCCATATAGGGAATATTTTATAGATGTCGTATGGATTTTCCAAACTAAAGAAACATATATAGTTTATATCTACTATGTTTATTTTTAAGAAACAAAAGGCTCAGGGAGTACTCAATGGAATCTTGTGTCATCACATCTTAAGGCTTTTATATTAGCCATGGCTTCACATTATAATGATAGATTACTCCTCAAAGAATTCCCTAGTAGTCTTAATGATATTGCTTCTCATTGGTTTCATCATTTACCTAGTATACCTATAAGTACTTATCTTGATATGGAAGAAACATTTCTTATAAGTTTTATTTCTAACTATGGTCGTAACATTACATTTGAGTTCTTGACTTCTTTACATAGATGAAAGAATGAACATGTTAATGATTATATATTACATTTCAAATCTTGCATGCATCATTTACTTTATCATCCTATTGGTCTAGAAATGCAATATATCTTGTTATGTGGCTTTATTATTCCTTTGAAAGAAAAATTATTATATGATATATGTGAATCTTTTATACTTCTTTGCTTTAAGGTTATATCTTTAGAACAAGATATGCTTAATGAACATACTCTTACCCATGCTCCTAGTTCTTCTACCACTTCTCTACCTACTACATCTTCTCTTCCTTCTATTGCACCAACCCCATGTTATCCATTTCCTACTAGACATACTCATAATCATCCACCCCAACTTTTGTATACCGCAACTATGTTTCACTCCCCCTCCTAAGTGGGGACCATTATACTTATCACATTCTGATAGGCCTCATGATATTTTGAACAAATTTATTAATGAGAGGTTGAATAGGCTACCCTCTAATGAGCATCACCCTCCTCATTGGTTACGAAGTAATCGTAACCAACCATTTTATAATTTCCATAGGATCAATGGTCATATAGATAATGATTGTTAGGCAATCCATGATAGAATTTAGTTGCTTGAGGACAAGGGTGTCATTTATTTTCACGCATGCCAAACTGAAAAATCACATTCTCCCATGTCATGATGTTACACACCAACATCTATTACTTTGACTACCTCTCATCCTCATAAGGTCATTTTTTCTCCTCCTCCCTCGATTTTGACTCCACATGAGACACTTACCCCAATTTTCATACACTATATACCTAAGTGGGTATCAAAGTAGCACCACTCACCAGTATATGATTGACATCTTCCTAGTGTTGTTACGATCACTTCAGGCTTATCATTTGACATTTATGCTTGTGACACTGCATCATTTGAGATTCTTTTTTTGTATTCATTGCCTTCTTTCTAGATAGATGTTATATGGTGTTTAGTGCTACATGATTTCACACTTATTCTATAAAAGTATGCCACTATTTCTATCACTTTGTAAGGTCTACTCTTCCCTCGTTCTCTTCACCATTTTTATCACTTTTAATACAATCATTATTTAACGATCATCTTACATACATGCATATCATCATTCTATTATCTATTATAATCTACTCTACAACATCAATATCTACAATTATATCATCACCATTTCAACAAAATATCATATCAAATCAAATCTGATAATCAAATACTCATATAACAACACAAGTACACATCATCATATAAAAAAATAATCTCATCATATATATATATATATATATATATATATATCTTGAAATTTTCATAATACAAAATCAAGGGGCAATTCCCACTAAAAAATATGTCATACATCCTCCTCACTACTATCGGAGGCTACTATCAAAGCTCTCAAACTCGAAGCCTCATCGATAGATCTTCACCTTTCTGCTTGGGATCGTTGGTCCTCTAACCAAGTCCGTAGTGATACTGTGTCGGCCACCGCATTTACATATCAACCTTGGAGCTCCATGTATCTCTCAAATATGCTTTGTGTCAGTCCATCTCCTCCAACTATATCTCTCACCCGTGCAAGATACATCCTAGCCTCATCTCATTAAAACTATAGAACTATACATGTGACCATCACCACAAGATCAAATATGTGAGAATACTCTCCGGAAATGTGATACACTATCTCTAAGAGTCCTCCTATAAATACATTTAGGGGAATGTTTAAAATCAATGTATATACCATTTTTTCTACAACCACACTCTAATACTCATCACCTGCAATACCTATACTATATTAGTATGTCATTGCCACATTACATACTCAATATGAAATATAAATCAAAACATATCCTACTTACGTCGTGAAACATTGCCATAACCACATCATCCTTAGGGGTAGGTGTTTGACCTCATGATATCCCTCCTCCTCCTACCTATACACCTGGTGGATATCCTGATCCATCCACCACTACAAGAAATAATAGCACCCATCGGTGCTCCACCCACCACTGGGTATAGGCTGGGGTACATTCTTCTTCATCCACCTGAATTGGTACTATATCTATGTATTCCTCATCTAAACCTAACAAATGTAATTGGGATCATGTGGGATCTGGCCTCACCCCTCCTCTCCTCATGTCTTGAATCAATCTATTTCGTATGTATGGCTCTGGAGGCACTTCCTGGGCTATCCTAAATTTTTGTGACACACGCTCATACTAGAAGAACTTAGTCACTCTTGGAAACCTATCCTCTAACCAAATGTTTTGTTAGATGCATCACATCTCAAAATGGTCCTTGGCCCAACTACCATAGTCTAGGGAAAATTTTAGTGGAGAATCTTTATTAATCCACAAATATTCCGGATTTCAAATTTTAGTTTTGGAAAAATTTTAGGGGGTCAACAAGTTGTTATTTCAACTAAATTTTATGGGTATAAGTTATTTTTTTTCTGACAATTCGCCAGGAATTGAAACTAATAGCTAGTTATTTATGTTAAATTTGAATTTACTATGAAAGAGAAGTTTGCTACATTCACCTATATATATATATATATATATATATATATATATATATATATATATATATATATATATATATATATATATATATATATATATTCAAATTATAATTTTGATATTAAACATCAACTCACAATTCTAATTTTAGTGTGGGTATTGACAGTCAACAAAAAAATGCTACTAAGTAATGTAAATTCTAACTATTCTATTAATTATTGAATATGCTATTGGTCGGTAGCATATATGCTTCAACATGTCCTATAAGGCTGCATGTAGCGTATATGTTATTTTCCAACAACATACATTTGTGCTATTGGATGGTAGCATGTGGTACAATTTTGTAGATTGTTTTATACTTTACATCCATGATTACATACTTAAATTACATTTATATTGGTCTAAGGTAAAATGGTCTCTGGTAATAATAACAAGACGACAAATCAATTAAAAAGGAAAAACAACATATTTAATTATTTCAACTAGCTAAAAAGATCACGCACATAGCTTGCATCCACTTCAAACACAGGTAAGATATCATTTTTAATGCATTTTTTTGTTTGATTTAAAGTTTCAAGATCACAGTAAAACATTGTTCCCTTTTGAATGTAGAAACCCCCACTGATAATTGTATTCCACATTAAACAACTAATGAGAAAAATATGTCACCACATGGAATAGTTAGTCAAAATAACATGTCAACACATGAAGAAATTATTGATGATGACATGCCAAAGCTGGAAGACATTCCTAATGATGAGATTTGAATATTACAAGATATTTCCAATGCTTAATCTATGAAGTATAGACTCAAGTTGAAAATTCTAAACAAAAATCTGCGTGAAGGAAGAAAACTAGTTGGACAATTGGGAGGTCATTTAAGGTAGATTAGGCATCTAAATATCCATTCATTAAGGCTATAGAGCCAGATAATGGTAGTGATACTCTAAAAAAATTTATATGTATAATATGTGGTTGGAAACTAAAAAAGGAACACATATTACAATTGATGTTGGACACAACTGAGAAACATTGTGGAAAATTATATGTGATAGTCATGAAAAAAGATGGAAAAAAAATAAAGACACAAATGGAAAACTACAAAAGATTGCATGCATGTAAGATATGCAATAGAGTATGAAAATGTATAGAAATTTCGATAGAAAATTGTTGAGAAAGGGGGAACAATTAATGCACAATTTTGAAAATTTATGAATACCAATCTACATGTGAAAAATGTACAGTTCTCTACCATATTCCACATTTTTAAAAATGGCAGACGAATTTCAGATTTTACAAATTATAAGGTTTTATTTCAATATAATGGGTATCTCAACATTCAAAAATCATTCAAAAAATCTCGTAATTTTCATCTCACTGTCCATCGATGAGGTTGAAACAATTGAAAACACATCATGGGTTTGCATGCATGTCTACACTTTAGAGAATCATTCAAGGAAAACTCCTTTGTTCACTATTAATAAAATGGCTGAAAACTATTGCTGAAAACCTTTGCAAATTGCTTATTTCTAATTTGAGGAATTTAGCTGGGATGGATGGCTATGTAATTTCTACTAAGTTGGTGTGTGTTGGTATTGATGGTGCATTAATAATGTATGGCCATAGAAGTGGAATTTGTGTTCATATTCAAACAAAAATTGCACCATATATGATTATAATTCATTACACGAGTCATAAAATGAACCTTGCATACAAAATTGTTAGCACATTTGAAAATGTCGTTAAAGTGGAAGAGCTCATCCATGACATGCAAACTTACATGGTGAGTAGTCCAAAAAGATTTTTAGAGTTTCAAAAAATTTCAATTGGAGTTACCAATGGTAAAAATCTCCTTAAAGATGTTGATATAAGATGGATTTCAAATATGAGTCTATATAAAGGATTTTTGAAGAACACCCATCTTTAGCAGGTTTCGTGTTTAAATACCATAGGGAAGTTGACAAAGTGAAAGATTTGTCGTACCATTTAAAATATTTGGAAACATTATTGACACTTTGCAGTATTCTCCCTGTGTTAAAGGAAATCAATTGCTTAATTAAACATGCTTAAGAAAGATTCATATATATTTCTGAATTCATAAGGTTGAGAAAACATGTATGTCTATCTCTTGATATGTTATACAACTCTAAAGAAAGTTTTAAATGACTAGTTTTCAGTAGTTGGAAAACTTTAATAGATATAAAGGATCCGAAAAGCTATTTGAAATTCAATATCAATGACTATCTTTGTATCGTTATTAATGGGATGGACATTTTAATGCACACTTTCCAAAAAAATAGAGATATCACAGTAGCAGATCTTGAAGTACATGTAACATGTAATTTATATGAAAATTTTATATGTGACATAAGAGTAAAATTAAGAAAATTTTTAGAAACCTTATCCTGTGAGATCAGAGAATGTTTTAAAAGGGATGACCTGCTTAAGGCCTTGACAATGGTGTGTCCTATTTTTGGAATCCTGATAAAGGTAAAGAAGGCATTTTTTTTACAAATATATGGAAACTCTCATTAAGAATTTCAGTAAATTTGTAGAGTTCCAAGGATTTGAAATTAAACATCTTTTACAGAAGGAATTTCTAATGTCTCAGTCATCTCATTTCATGCTAACAATGATTTATCAATATAATTGTCTAAGTGAACCAACAATAAAGGTGTTATTACATGACTATGGAAAAAGTTGTAGCCTAGTACCATCCTGGAGGAAAGTATTAGTGAATATTTCAAATTATATGAATTGTGTCAAACAATAATATTGGGCTCAGAGGAAGATGAAAGGTTTTTTAGTGCATTAACATTTGTTAAGTCGAAAATCTGAAACAGATTGGATGAAAATTTAGAGACTTGTTTGAGATTGTGTGTTTCACAATGCTATGTGAAAACATTCATGTATGAAAGAGCACTGAAAATATAGAGTTCTCTTACAAATAGGAGAGGTGTACATTTAATACATCCTCCATAAAAGAAGATATGGACACTCACACGAAATATTCCTCTAGGATGTTAGATATGAGTGTGAGTAATGAAGAACAAAATAGTGAAGGTCCATGAATGTTTCAGCTACCTGATTTTAACTAATGATTTAATAACATTGTATTTCTACAGCTAAATTTAATATAAAATTATGATGTAGTTGACATGTTGTGTTCTTTATTGAAAGACAATTTCAATATCGTTGTTATGTTCTTTTTTAAAGACAAATCTATGAATTATTTAATTTTTTCCATTGTCTTTCCTAATGAAGTTTTGATTGTTACAACTTACTCTATGAATGTTTTTACTCTTTATGCTTGGACTGCATTTAAAAAATAAATAATAGTAAGATAAAAATTTAAAAAATAACCATAATTAACTATTAAAAATGGTATAGAATTATCTGAGCTAACTAATATAGACTAAAGATGTATGTATGGACATAGTATTTTTGGAAATCAAATTTCATATCAAATCAAAATAATATCATAGCATTATTTGTAGAACATACACATGAAAATTATACAAGTACAACACCATATAAATTTAAACTCTTACTATTTCATATAATGAAGAACTTAGAAGATAAAAATTAGTAGAAAAGTATAAATATTGAAAGTTTGAATATTACATTGTTTTCCAAATTACAACAAGTGTTACAAATGTTAATTTACACAATTTCAACTTACATCTACTTTCTTAAGAAGTAGGTTCTTTCATTTGTTTTTATGAGACTTCTGCAGTTGCATGATAACCTTCTTTTAAAACACTTGACTCAACCAAATCATTCACAACTGCATTGATATTCGAAAGTATTTGACGTTTTAAATTTTCTGCATCACCAATTTATAGTAGCATTGGATCCTCTTCAATTTTCTTCTTTAATAGTATTTCCGGATCCATTCCATGTTCCTTTATAATCCTTCTTAAAGTATTATTTTCTTGTTTAATGTAACAATCTTCTGCTTCAGATCAATAGCTACAACTAAAATTTTTCTTGCACACTTCAAATAGACTTCAAGCACTGTAGCCTCATTCTTCAAATTCTAGTACTTGGACTGCATTTTAAATTAAAAAATTAATAAAATTAAAAATAAATTGTAAATCATATATGAAAATTATTTAAAACTTACCAATGCCTTATCCCTTTCTGCATTTCCAATAAAAACAATTCCCTTGTCACTTGACCACATATTATGATATGCTTATGAGTCTGCATTGAAATTCGCTATTATGTTCAACATAATATCTAATACATCATCATCATAAGTACTAATAAATGACAGAGTACCAAAAATAACTTGATTCATCAAAATATCAAGCTTAGCTGGTTTGTTTTGAACTGAAAAATGTAATAAATGTCTTTGGGAGTGGTTCTTAAATCGAGAATTAATTTCTTTAATCAAAACTTTTTCCTTAAACTCCCACAATCTTAATACTTCTATATCCTTAGATAACATATCATTCATTGTGCCTTAACAATTTTCAACCAAAATACTATTAAGTGAAAAACCATTTTTTTCATCATCATTTAGCGTAGTTTCTCCAAGAGAAGGTGTGTTTGAATGTTGTTCTCTCGCTGGAGAAATCTACATTATCCCATGAATCATATCTTGTGTATTGAAATCTCCATGGGTATGATCCTCCTTTTCACTTTCAATGTCAAGATATTCATAATCCAAATCAATATCAGTCAAAATAGATAATCCACGCACCCTAGTAACATTTCCCAAAGAAAATGTTGGAAACTTAGCTCCAAAATTAAGGGTTCCCCTGCTTGAAGCTGAAGCATTAAATGATATATATTTTCCTTTGCCCCTTATCCTGATATTTTGTTGTGGTGGTGGCAACCGTGGCATATTTTTACTCAACGAATCAAATGATTTTTGAATTAGAGGATGAGGCACAACAAAAATTAATTTTAGAAAACATGAGAAATTGAAACAAAAAACATAAATAAGAAGGGAATAAAATAAAATTACGTATCATATATGATTTAAAAACATTACATATTGATGGGGATTACATCTGGGATGCAGATGGTGTTTGTTATAGTTGTTGCAGTTGTAGTTGTTGTGGTGACTGGGATTGGGATTTGTGTTGGTTTTGTTGATCTAAGCATAATTACGTGATTTATCAGTTTCTTTGTTTTAAACATAATAATTTATAACAAACTAAATATTAATTGAAATTAAAACATAAATGAGATGCATACATTGTTGTAATGAAGATATATCTTCATCTTGTGTATCATCAAATTTATATACATTTTTTTTTGGACTATAACAAGCTCACACATATAGACTTGAGCTACTAGAAGTTGTTGCACCAAAGTAATTTAAACAAGTTATTAATATTTAGATTATATTATATACATTTAACATATTGGAATATAGAAATATTACAAACCTAGTACTAGTGGCATGGTGGAAATTTTAGTTGGACGAGGGCTTATGAAACTCCTCATCTATTTCACAGGATAGAGATTATTTTTGGAGTGGACCAAGCGGTGTCTAGGTCCTCGATCTTCCTATCTTTAGAAACACTAGATGAATCTCTTGAATCTAGTGGTAAATTCCCTCTTATGGCAACCTCTCTTCTATTTACAGCTGCAACACCTATCCCTTATTTGTTATTGTAGGATTTATTTTCCTCGTTTTATTTTTATTATCCTACTCAAGATATTCCACCTCACTTGGAGTTTCCCTACACTTATGGGATATGATTTATTAGTTGTACACTTGACTACACTATAGGTGTCAGTTACCACTTGACTACACCATTATAGTTGTTGGTTACCACTATTATAGGTGGAGATTGCCATGATTCAATGAGGAGGTTACACATTCACCTCCTATATGTACATATCTTACATTATTCTGTTTGGTCGTATTGAATTGGAGCTATTTTTGTGTTTTTTTAATTATCTCTCTTGTATTTTCATAATTTGTAGTTCTATATGATTGTTTTGTTTTGTTTTGGAATAATTCATGTCTCACATCATTCATGTTTTATTCGAGCTAGTAGATCCGTAGAGCTTCTCTGATATGGTATTAGAGTCGAGTTGCTATTGAGATTGTCTGGTTATTATTCTGTAAATTTATTTTCATTTGAGATCATTATTTGTACGTATTTAGGTGTTATTTGGTGTTGGTTTGCCTACTTTGTAGGTATATAACCTATTTTCAGTCTTCTAAGGTTTATAGGCCCGCATAATGCATATACAGTTCTAGAGATTACTTTTTTGCATGCCTTAAATCATTGTTGCAAGTTCCCTAAAATATTTATCCAGATCTCAGAGTTTTTTAGACTTGTGAAGGGCGTTTTCACCTATGGTGGTGCTTTGCATGCATTTTCATATTTTCAAAGGGAATTTTTCCTGATCAAGAGGCGTTTGCAGGACTGCAACAAAGTTTCCAACAACCCATACACACATTGAAGATCCAACTTGAGCTACCATTTTAAGTCCCATGGAAAATTTGTTTGCTACACGCAGATCTATTAAAATTTCAAAGTCCCAGTTCAGATAATATTGATCCAACGTGGCCGCAGCTTGTGTATAGAAGAAAAGAATCCATCTCGGCCTAATGACCTTTCCGGAACAACCTTTGGTTGTGCAGGGTGGCTAACGCCAAACCCATGTAACCCCCTAGCGTTTTTTGGCCCTCAACCACACCTGACGCATGTGAATCGAATGTGCTTGATATTGGGTTCATCAAAAACCTCCTTATTTTGCTAAAACTATTTTTAGTGAAAGAAATGCATTTCAAGTTTAGTGAAAATCCATTTAAAATAGGGCTTATTTATGGGAAATAATTATTATAAAACTTTTGATCGATAGCTCAATATCAAGTGCCATTTTTTTACAAAAGTTAATTTTTTTCATTTCCCAAAGTGTTGGACCTATTTATTTTGTAAAACTCACTAAGTTATAAAGTTCCAAAATTGTGGGGGGAGCTTCTTGATATAGTTTCCGGGGGGTGTACAGTGGGTTTCCTCTCTTGTTTGGAACTTCTTTGTTTCCAAAAATTTCTTTGTTTTCTGCAACAGCTACCATAACCTTATCTTTCTACTCTAATGGATCTAAGTTAAATTAAACCACTTACACATTTTAACTACCATGAATGGAAATAAAAAATGACCATTGCAATTAGGAGTAAAGGGTTATATCGTATCACAATGGGGTTAGAATCTGAGCCTAATGAAGTTGTAGACAAAGTTAAGTGGTTTAATAAGTTTGGTATTTTGTGTCTTTCAGCACCTCTTGAACTCCTCTTTCACATAGAGTCATCCAAATCTCCCAATGAGGTGTGGAAAACCTTATTTGTAAAAGTTGACATTATGAGGGGTCATGAGCTAGAAATAAAACTTATCAACTTAAGTCCTAGAAATTTTGACACCTTCAAAGATTTATTTACCAAGATCGAGTCCTTACAATTACATTTAAAATAATGTGGAATAGAAAAGAAGGATGGTCAACTAGTTATTTCAGTGTTTGTCAAGTTAGGTCCTGACTACTCTATCTTTGTCTCTATATTTTATGCTACCAAGAGGGCTCTTGGAGCCACATAGAGACAATTTAATCCAAATGGGTACCTTTAAGTCATCCAAAACTAAAGCCCTCATTTCCAGGAATGGGAAACAAAATAATTTAGCAACCAAGAGAAGAAGCAAAAGAAAAAGGATCTAGAAAGGAAGAAAGAACAGAAATCCACTACATCTTCCAAGTCTACCATTGAAACCTCCAATTCAAATAGGAAGCCTAAAAAAAAAGGTTAAGTGTGCCTATTATAAGAAACATGGGAATGATGAGCAAAAATGTATGAAGAAGAATACTAACCACTTTCGTCATATCCTTGAGAAGAACAACATATGGGTCCCTGAATCTATCAAAAAATCTTCACCAACCCAAGAATCTACAAAGGTGAAGGAAAAAGATAAAAAGAAACATAAGGGAAAAGCACTAGTTGTAGTTGCATCCTCATCTACTCCTTCATGGGTTATCGAATTTGGTTCTTCACACCACATGGTTTCATCACATATTAATTTTTCTTCCTTAGAGCCTACAACATGTCCTCCATCACTTTGGGTGATGATACTATAGCCACAGTTTCAGGGAGAGGGTCTATTAAAGTCAAAGATGTAACATTCACAAATGTTCTCCATATACCTTAACTTTCAACTAATCTACTATCAGTGTATCAGATGACTCATATAGGGAAGGGCATGTGAGTCTTATTTGATCCAGATTCAGTTGTGATCAAGGAGTTTCATAGTGATACTACAGTAGCAGTGGGAAGGGCGGATCACCATGTTAGGTTATACACCTCACATTTTTCACTTATTATTTCCCCTACTACATTTCTCACACATTTAGATGGAGTTAGTAGATTATGGCATGATTGGTTTGTCCATATTAACTACCATTACCTTGAGAAAATCAATTAGTGTGACATGGTTACTTGATTTCCTAGAGTTAATTTCTTAAAGGGACTTTGTGAGGGTTGTGCTCTTGGAAAACACCATGAAGAGAAATTTGAAAAGGGAAAAGCTTGGAGATCTTCAACCTTTAGAGTCGATTCATAGTGATGTCACAAGGTATTTTCCACATCCTTCTTTCACTAGGGAAAAATATTCTCTCACCTTCATAGATGAATTTTATAGATATACATGGGTATACTTCCTTAGGCAAAAATCAAAGTGTTCAATTACTTCAGGACTTCAAGGCACTTGCTGAGAATCAATCTGGGAAAAGCTTAAAAGTTCTTCAAACAGATAATGGGGGGTATGTTAGCAACATATTTGAGAAGTTTTGAACCAAAAAGGGTATTGATCTACAATGGATAGTGTCTTACACTCCTCAGTAGAATGGTGTGGTAAAATGTAAAACTAGGTCCTTGAAAGAGATGGAAAAATGTCTACACTCTAAATCTTTGACTCCACAGTTTTGGGTAGAAGCCATCAATTGTGCCTATTATATACATAATCGGGTTCCCCACAAAGATTTAAAAGGTATATCTCCCTTTGAATCTTGTCACAATAGGAAACCAAAAGTTAAGAACTTCAGGGTCTTTAGATCACCGGTTATGGAACACATTCCCAAAAATAAACAAAAGGCAATGGAGCCTCAATCCAAACCTTGCATCTTTGTTGGGTATAAAGAGGGGATCAAGGGATATAGACTTATTCATCTTACTACTCATGAGTTGTTTATCGAGATAAGTGTTAAGTTTTAGAGAGTCTCACTTACTCTTTACTTGATGCTTCTCCATCTAATTTGGCTTCACTTAGTGTTGATGAGCAGTTTGAGGATTTAGATCATCCACAACAAGTTCCTCAGGAAACACCTTCTACTTCTTCTAGTTCTAACAGTGAGTAAAGTAATGAGGATTCATCCTCATCTATTTCTATCCATACTTCAGAGGATGAGAATTTAACACATGACTCACTCACTTCAGGCCCTCTTTGGGCTAGGCAGACACTTCAAAGTGTAGGCACTTGGGTAGGGGATCTAGAGGATGACAGATGTACTCAAGAAAATGATCAGAGTAGGCCACATGCCTTTTATGCTTTAGTGACATATCCATAGAAATTCTAAGAGGAATCAGTCATACCTGAGTGGGATAGTGTTATACATGAGGAATATAATTCCTTAATTAGTAATCACACTTGGGATTTGACTTCACTTCCTAAGGGAAGGAAGATGGTTCGATGTCGATGGATATATTGGACCAAATTTTCAATAGATGGTTGAGTTGATAAGTATAAGGATTGGTTAGTAGTTAAGGGTTTTTCATAGGTATCCAACATAGACTACTCAGAGACCTTTTACCCATAGCCAAGATGACTTTAATTAGAATCACACTTTATTTAGCCACAACACATGGTTAGAGTGTGCACCAAATGGATGAGAAGAGTGTTTTTCTTCATGGAGACTTACAAGAGGATATCTACATGGAGCAAAAACTATAGTTTGTTCAGGATTCATCCTTAGTTTTTTTGACTTAGGAAATTTGTCTATGGACTCAAACAGGCCCTTAGGGCTTGGTATGAAAAGATGGATTCCTTCATCCTAGCTTTTGGTTTCACTCAGTGTCATTCAAATCCCAATGTGTATCTATTGTGGTGGGATGATTCATTACTGATACTGGTAATTTATGTTGATGACCTTTTGATCACTAGGATTACTTCATCATGTATCTTAGCAATGAAGACACCTCTTTAGGACAAATTCTCCATGACTGAGTTAGGTCTACTATACTACTTCCTTGGCATTGAGATCACATAGTCTTATTTAGGGATTTAGGGAATCCATCTTCTCTTGATCTTCTGGCTCGATTTCACATGGCCGACTGCAAGCCATCTCTGACTCATTTCTTATCTAGATTTAAGCTTGAGGTTGATTGTTCCACACCATTAGTTATTGCTACATTATATCGATAACTTGTTAGCATCCTTATATACTTGAATCACACCAGACTTGATATCTCCTATGTTGATGGTATTTTTCAAGGTACATGCAGGAACCTCATGAGTTCCATTGGAAAATAGTTAAGAGGATTTTTCACTACATTCAAGGCTCACAGAGATATAGGATTCACTACACGGTTGGTTCATACATTGACTTGGTTGGCTACTCAAACTTAGATTGGGCTGGAAACACTAAGTGTTGTAAGTCCACTTCAGGTTATAGTTTCTCATTAGATTCTTGTCTTATTAGTTGGTCTAGCAAGAAGAAGAATGTTATTGTCCTATCATCCACAGAGGCAGAGTACAAGGGAGTTGTTAATGCTACTACTGAGCCTATTTGGCTTTAGGGGATTCTTTCTGAGCTTGGTATCTAGATAGGGCAGCCTACATTCATCTTTTTGTGAAAACCAAAGAACTATCCAGACATGCAAGAATCCAATCCTTCATCAAAGGACCAAACACATTAAGATTCACATGCACTTCATTCAAGAGATCATTCTTGAGCAGGTCATCGATTTGATATTCTATTAGTCTTTAGAGTAGGTTACTGACATCTTCACCAAACCTTTCACTGAGAACAAGTCTATTCATCTATGATATTTTCTTGGGGTGCGGTCTACATCAACAACTTCATCATCTTCAGGGGGGCTTCTAGCCTCTTCACTTCTTCATG